>CAWUFW010003810.1:1200000-1712764 GCA_963921515.1 Calotriton arnoldi | reverse complement strand
GGGTTAATATTTATTCATATTGTAACACACCCAGATACATAGTAACATGTGTAGTAAGACACTTACACATGCACTTATTAATACACTCATACAGCTATAAAATAACAACAACACTGACACAGCTTATTAAGGAAGATGTGGTGTTTTAAAAAAAACAAAAATTGCAGAAAAAATGCTCTATTTCCAATAGTAAACAGGCAGGTAGTAAAATTCTATGCAAAACTGTTGCTCTTTTATGGGAGTAAAAAAAAGTACAAAAATTAACAAACGTCTCTGTTGTATTTCTTGAAAAAGAAAATAATGTCCTCAGATTTCCAAATGACATCTTGGACAAACCACTGTTTAAAGTTCACAGATAGTTGGATGATGGTACATCTTCATCATTCTCTGTCACTTGAGGTACTTCCACTGTGTTTCACAAATGCAACATTAGCACATGTCTTTGTGGTTTTGTAACAATAGAAAGGAAACAAGAAGTAATTCACATTGATGCCCCTTCACCGTCCTTTTCCAAAATGGTGAAAATCTCATAATTTTTTTTATCAAGGTCTTGACATTTGGAACAGTGAACAACCATGTCTTTGAATTCTGTAGAATTTGGTGCAATGCTGATATGTCCTGATGGTTGGTTGGACATAGATGACGATGATCCCATGTCAATACAAGATGGTGCTTTCTTCTTCAGCTTTCTAAGATACGCACGTTCATGATTACTCTTGATGTGCTTCTACATCAAGGATGTGCCATGACTATACTTTTTCATCGTACCTCTTGTAAGCTGCTTCCCATACAACTTGCATTCCACATACCTGGTCATGGTTTTCTTTTCTCCAGAAGGCCCAAGGAACCAGAACCAGACATCACTTTCCTTCCGACTGGAAGTAACTTCTTCTTCCACTATTCCTTCTTCCTCTTTTGGAGCTACAGCAGGAGATATATTTGCTTCTGCCATAATGATAGGCACCAATCAGCTTTCAATCTTTTTTCGCTAACAGCCAAGATAAAAGTGACTGTTTTGGGTGTGGTTTTACCAAAGTTTGGGTGTGGATCAAGAGGAACCAATGAAAATGAAGGTTTGGTTTTTATTTTCGAGCGACTCCGCGGATTCTGCAGCAAATCCTTGGATTCGCATTATAATAAAACAGTTCATTTGAGCAAGAAATATTTAAAAAGTTTCAAATATCTTCAAAGTAATACTATAATGTAATTATAAAATTCCTATACCCCTAAAATATTTGTTTAGTATTTCACTGAATCCCCAGATCGGATCCGCAAGTTTGTTGTTATCACTTGATCGCACCGAAAAACCATAGAGTTGGAACCGAAGAAGCCCGGAGGTTCCGTTGGACATGCCGGGATTCCAAATTTTACATGAAAAAAAACACATTTATAATACTTATATATAAAATATTAACAGTGTACAAAGTTATTTTGCAAAAAAATTGGTATCATTTTGTACATCTTACTAAGATTATCAGTCATCTGCCATCTATTTTTATGATTAAATCGTATTTATTAAAGGAAGGCAGAATAAGCTCACACAGCTGGCAGCCTACAACCATTGGTCGGTCGAGCTGGACAGTAGCCAACGTACACAGCGTTTGTGCCACAACCCGGAGGCCGGCCGCGTAGTAGACCATGTTGTATATGCAAAAGTGTGCTCCATCCCGGTTTTTTACCCTAAGTATAAACAAAATAAACCATAACCAGAACTTCCCCACCTCCCCCCCCTTCCCCGAACCGATGTGCTAAGTGTTGTGTCTGAGGAGCCCCTCGTCTGGGGGTCCTGACCCACCTCCGTGGACCGTGAGTATATAGCTTATCACAGGCCGGTATTTCCCTCCTCTCCCCTTGCTCTCCCCTCCCAGGCCCGTGAACCTTCCCACCAATCCGTCAGGATCCCGGGGGATAGTGGTTAGTGTGCAGTATCCGTGGGGTTCTCTGCTTCATCTGGGGTATCTGTGAGGCGGAGAATGCGAAGGTATCGTGGGCACGTAATTTCATTCATTTCTGTCGATAGTAGTGACAGCAGGGGTTTCCAAATGGTGTGAAAAGAGGCTGTGGAGCCCGTAAGGGTGGCCTGAATTTTTTCCATACCGACCGTATACCAGAGTTTGTGAAGCCAGCCTACATGTGTTGGTTTGGTTTGCTTCCCCCAGAGGGAGAGTATGTGTTGTACCGCTGCCCCCATCACCAAACCCATCTGCCTCCCCTTGATCGATTTTAAGGGATACGTAAGTGGGTTGGGGAGCCCCAATAGTGTATAGGCCGGGAAGCGAGGGATCTCAGTCTCAAAGTGCCTATCAATTTCATCAAGTACCGTGCGCCAGTAGTCAGTCAGTTCGCTACAGTCCCATAGAAGGTGTGTGAGGGTGCCCTCCGCGTCACATCCCCGCCAGCACGTCGGGCTTCGGTCTGGGTTCCCTTTGTGTAGTCTAGCCGGTGTCAGGTACCAATAAGTGGTGACCTTAACTGCCGCCTCTCTACTGGCCGTATTACGGGCCGTGTGGTTGGCTCGATAGTAGATTTCCTTCCATTCCTTCTCCGTCAGGTCTCTCCCTATCTCCCTTGCCCACCGTCTTTGTCCAGCCGAGGGTGTGTAGGGCGTCTGGGGTCGGAGCAGATTATGTAAGTCAGAGATAATTTTCTTGTCAGAAGTTTTATTCAAAAGCCATTTCTCGTACGTGGTGAGTTTTTCTGCTAACTCCGGGTCGGACCTCGGGGTGGAGGAGCCAGTGTCTAAGTTGGAAATATTGGGTACTGTCGGGGCTCTATTATAGTATAGGAGCGTTTCGCATCCGAATAGGAGAGGAATCCATCTAGGTCAAATAAATGCCCAGCTGATCTACAATCGGTAGCTCTCCACTGTGGAAACGCTTTCTCCTCTGTCCCCGGCAAGAACTCCGGGTTATCGAAGAGGGGTGTTAGCGGGGACGGGAAGGAGGTAAGCCCTCTCCGGACCGCCACCGCATCCCACACTCGCAACGGCGTCTTCGTGATCGGGGACCCCTTCAAATTCGGTGGCCTATCGGGCGTTTCAGAAAAGGGACCTTCCATAGTGATGTTTTCGCTAGGCCCGGTCCTGAAAAAGCCACCGCTTTTCAGATTCCGGCCTGCTCCACTCCACCAAGTAACGTAGTTGGGCCGCTTTGAAATATTCCATGAAGTGAGGGATGCCCAGCCCACCCTCGTCGGGGGGTCTATGAGATAAAGCCCTGTTCATCCGAGGGCGCGCCCCTGCACAGATGAGTTGTTGCACCGCCCTTGCACCTTTTGCATGATCCCCGCCGGGGGCAGATCGGTATAGTTTGGAAAGTATAGAGAGCCTTGGGAAGGATGTTCATCTTTATCGCTGCAATACGGCCTAGGAGTGACATCGAGTGTTTCTGCCATCGTCCTATGGTCGTCAGAGTTTGAGATAGGAGTCTGGTATAGTTGAGCTCTACCGTGCAAGTGACCGAGGGGGCTAAGGTTATACCCAAGTATTGGAGCGTGTCTTGGGTTTGAAGGTCTCCGTATGCTGAGTGTCCCATCGCATGCTCTGTTTCGCAGTGACCCAGGGGTAACATCGTTGATTTTTCTACATTAATCTTAAAGCCAGATACTCGGCTAAACGCCTCCAGCTCCTGTAGAAAGGCTGGGACTGATCGCGCCGGGAACTCCAAGGACGCCAGGATGTCATCGGCGTAAAGGCTTATCGTATGCCTTTCCCCCCCCAAATGGAATACCGTAATATCCGGGTTGTCCCTGATGTTTTGCGCCAGGGGCTCTACATATAGCGCAAATAAAAGGGGTGAGAGGGGACACCCCTGTCGCGTCCCCCGTTGGATTTGAAAAGCCTGGGACGCCGTGCCATTCACTCGAACCGTGGCCGTGGGATTGTCATAACAGCTCGCCACCCATGCGTGAAAGCGATCCCCTATGCCGAAGTGCGCCAACGTATCATTGAGGAATTTCCAGCTAACTCAGTCAAACGCCTTTTCGGCGTCCACCGATAGCAGCACTGCGTCCATCTTGGTACGATGAGCTTTGTCAATCAAGTGCAATATCCTTTTAGTGTGGTCGCTACTCTGTCGATTGGAGACGAAGCCGCACTGATCTGGTTCAATGATGCCCGGCATATGGGGCCTAGTCGAGCCGCAAGGACTCCGGTGAATAGTTTTAGATCGAGGTTGAGGAGGGAGATCGGGCGGTAGGCACCGCACTGCGACCCGTCTTTCCCCGGTTTGGGAATCACCACAACATCCGCCGCTAGCATGTCAGGGGGGATAGACCCAGGGCCCTGAAAGGAATTAAAAAGTCTTGTTAATATAGGGGCTAGTAGGGAACATAAGGCTTTATAAAACCCCGCTGAGAAGCCGTCAGGGCCCGGGGATTTGAATAGTTTTAATCGTGATATCGCGCCAATCACCTCGTCTACTCTGATGGGCGCCTCCATTGCTTCCGCCCCTGCCGCATCCAGTTTTGTCGTGTTCGCCCTCTGAAGGTAAGCTGCTCCCTCACCGTCCGTCTGTGGAGTCTCCTTGTATAGGCTGGCATAGAAGTCCCGGAAGACTTCCGCTATCTCCTCGTCCCGGTGTACTGTCTCACCCTCCCTGGTCCGCAGTTCCTGCACTCTCGCCTTTTCCACCCTGGCCCGGAGTTTGCTCGCTAAGAGTCACCCCGTTTTGTCACCACCCATATAATAGGTGTGTTTGAGCCGTAGGGCCACGTATTCGGCCCTGTCGAGGTCCAACGCCGCCAACTGCGCCCTGACTGCTCTTAACTGATGCCCAATCCGGGGGGCACCGGTCTGACTGTGGATTCTTTCTAGCTCTACCACCCGCGCCGTGAGGCTTTCCCTTTTGACCTTCCGCTCTCTAGTATCGGCGGCGGCAATAGCAATCAACTCTCTTTGTGGCTTTTAGTGCACCCCACAGTGTTGTTAGGGGGGTGTCTGGGAGATCGTTCCTCTCTAAATAATCTGTGACGCATTTGTGGAGTTGCTGTGTCACCCCTGCCTTGTGAAGCAGGGTTTCCCTAAGGCACCAATGTCCGGGCGGTCTGCGCGTTGGGGGGATGGACAGGGTCAGTTCAACTGCATCGTGGTCGGATAGTGCCACCCGGATGATCGTCACCGTCTCTACCATTGGCGTCAGGTCTGTGGTCCCTATAAAGTGGTCCAGTCGGGCGTAGGTGCGATGGGCATGTGAGTAAAAGGAGTATTGTGTGGCATGTGGATGGACCTCCCTCCAAATATCCACTAGCCCTCTCTCGTTCAATCAGTCCTTACCTGAGGTTGCCAGTGCTCCAGTCTGACCAAATCGCTGTCCCGATCTATCCCTCTCTGTATCCATGACCAAGTTCAGGTCGCCTCCCACCACTAATCTCCTCTCCGCAGCGCACAGCACTTCCGACATTGCTATTTGGAGAAAGTGTTCTTGCCCCACGTTAGGTGCGTATAGAGACCCCACCACCAAGGGGTCGGCCCCCAGCCACACTGTGTATGCCAGCAGGCGGCCCCGGACCTCCGCCACATTGTCCCCCACCCTCCCCTGAAAGGATCGTGCAATTAGTATAGCTACCCCCGCTGTCTTAGTCTGCGTAGAGGAGTAGAATTGTTGGGGAAAGGCTCGGGATTTCATTCGATGCCAATCTCTGGGGAGAAGGTGAGTCTCCTGTAGCAAACAAATGGAGGCCCCAGATTTTTCTAGATAGGACAATACCGCCCTCCTCTTGATGGGGTTATTTAGCCCCTTCACATTCAGTGTGAGAATTCGCACCGTCGAGGTCAGCATTGGGAAAGATCTGCCGAGGGCCGCGCATGTGTGAGTCTAGTGTGCGTGAGTAGTCCACTCTGGTCCCTTGTAAAATAGCACATCGGTTCCCCTCTCCCCACCCCCCTCCCTAACCCATCCGTGTTCCCAACCCAATCCCTTCCCAAATCCCCCCCACCCCGGATCCCCCCTTGTCCCTCCCTAACCCCAACTGGTGGTGCCCCAAAGTTCACCATTGTCCGTTGCCCAGTGTTCATCGTGGTGGGCAGTGGAGTCCAACAAATTTCGAGGGTACGTGTGGCCCAGCTCGCCTCGGCCCCCCGCCCCCAGCCCCCAGCCAATGCTACCGTGCCCCATCAGGAAGAGGGATCAGAGCCAGAGTTTCATACTGGATCAGGTGATGCTGTATCTTTTGATACTGCTGCCAGGGCTGCTTGTCGTTCTTGCGTCATGGTGCTAGTGTCCGGTCTCTGTGAGGAGAGGGGAACCCCTCTGCGCCGCACCTTCTGCCAGCCGGACTCTGAGGGTCTCGCTGATCGCGTAGGCGACGCCTCCGGGGTCTCGTGTTCCAGTCCTAGAAGTGCACAGGTATCACGGAGGGAACACATCTGGTGCAGTTTGCCGTTCCATTTAAATATCAGCCGAAAGGGGTGACCCCACGAGTAAGCCACCCTCTTCTCTCTCAGGTGGTTAGTCACTTCCTTAAATGCCTTTCGTCTCTGCAATGTTATAGCAGCTAGGTCCTGGAAGAGCTCCACTGGGTGTCCCTTGAATGTGATGGGCTGTTTGCGCCTGGCCTCCCTCAAGATGCGTTCTTTTAGGGGGAAGTCCGGTAGAAAGGCCAGTATGTCTGAAGGGGGAGCCGGCGCCCGCCGCGGGGGGCCCACCCGATGCGCCCGATCGATTCGGATCTCGAAGGCGAGACTCTCCCCCAGAATGTCCCGAAACAGGCCCTGGAGGTACCCAGCGACGCCATTACCCTCCTCCTGAGGCGGCACGCCCCGAACTCGAATGTTATTTCGCCGGGACCTATTTTCGAGATCTTCTGTGTGGGTCTGAAGGTCCATTTGTTGGTCCCGGATGCGCAGCACCTCCCGTTGGAGTTGCTCTATTTCTTCTCCTCTTGAGATTTCATGTTCTTCGACCGTGGCCACCCTTCCGCCCAGCTCGTCCACATCTCGGCGTATCTCCCGGACCTCTCCCGCGACCTCCTGCTTTAGGGCCTGAAAGTCCTCTCTGAGGGTATTGAAGAGGGACTCAAGAAATGTCCGCGTGATGGGCACCTCCCCTCTTCTGTGATGTCCTGGGATTTCGGGGGTGTCATTGCTTTGTTGCCCCGCTCCCCAGGGAGGGAGCCCCTCGTCAGCATGTCCTTAAGCGAGCGTTCTCCCTTCTTTCTCTGTGTCGTCATTCTGACCCTCTCCAGGTCCGGGCCCACCGAGCCGCCGTCCTTGTATCCCCCGGGCAGGCCCCAGCTCCACGTGTCTCCTGTGGTCTATGTGGTAGTAGGGGAGGCCAGTCACGGATCCCAGGAAAGGAATCCAGGGGCCCCCCCATTGCCAGTTATTCGTCACCGGTGTCTTCTCCACCCTTCTGTACTACCACCAAGCCTGCCCCCTGCCTTGTGTTGCCACCGTGCCTAGGGATATGTCCGGTTACGCTCTCCAAGGTCGCTCGCCGCCACCGGTCCCGGCCCCCCGGGACCGTCTATGCCCCTCTCTCGTCTTCGTGGCGGTCTCCGGACCCATCCACCAGCAGGCTCCCGGCTATGGGATTTCCCCTCTTCACCCCCCTGCTCTGTCTCTTCTTCGGGGCCTGCCACTCTGTATCGTCCCCGCCTGTGCCCTCAGTACTCACAGTTGGTGCCTTGATCAAGGGAGCCCATGCGCTCCGGGACGTCCCGGGAGCCTCCAGTGAGGTGCGAACAAGCGACCTTGCTCGGGAGCTCCCCGAGGGGGAAACAACCACCTCCGCCGCACAGGGCCTCTCCACCACCACAGCGGGGGCCCTCCCCCTTGTTCGTTTGGCCCGGCCTCTGCGACCTCTCCGTCGGCGGGCAGCCCTGTCGCGGGTAGCAGCCATCTCCGGCCCCCGGCGTCCCCACCTGGTGCGACCCGTCTATCAATGGCCGTGACGGGGGCTTCTCTGACCTCCTCCGCTGCGGCGGCATCCCCCCACTGCTCCGCTCACCCGCAAGGGCTCCGGCAGCGACCGGCTGCTATTGGAGGCCACTCAAGTAGGCCTCGGATCCCCAGCCTCGATTCTAAGCACCCGCGTTGTTCCAGGGGCCGCCGTCCTCAGCTGCCGGACCGCTGTCGTCCTCTCGCCGCTCGTTCCGTCCAGCCTTCCGGAGTTTCAATCACCCCCGAACCGCTCCCTCGTCCGGGCCTGCTGGGCAAAGCTTCACCCTCTATCGGGGACGATCTCTCCGCCCTGGTGCAGCTATGCAATCCAAGGCGCGGACGCCATTTTCCTCACGCTGGCCGCCCGGGGACGAGTCGCTCAGGGAGCCCGGGTCGGCGCACTTTCACTTTTTGTGCCCCCAGGGGGACCCCGCTCCTCAGCTAGCTGGGGTGCTGTCGTCCGGGAAAGCAGGGGGGACTCTAAGCTTTAAATTCTCTGGGCTAACGGGGCCGGGAGCGAGGAGGCTCGGAGCCGCACATCCGCTCAGCTCACCATCTTGGCCACGCCCCCTGCCATCTATTTTTGAACTCTATGCAGTATATTCTTTCCTACCTTTTTGCATTATTGTCATAGGTTTCAATTTATTATTTTTGTATCATTTAGAGAACTTTCGCATTCTATTTTTCTACTGAATTAATACTTTCACCTTTTTTTGTGATATTCTGCATCTGCATATTATTTATTTTTTAATAATGTGTAAACTAATATTAATCAATGGGATTGGTGAAAGACTGTGTTCGTAGCACACATCCTGTAAACAATCTAGTACAGTATGAAAAAATAAGTAAAACTGATTTTCAAAAAAAGTAGAGAGACGTTATACTTAGTAAACGTAATAAAAAAGCAATGGGCATTTAGTAAAAAAACAAAGGTTAGAACTCTGTTATTCTAATAAAATTTTAATCCAAAGAACTATATAAATTTACTGAAAAAAACAAAGGTTAAAGGGACGTTATAGTTAGAAAAATGAATTTAAAAAAAACATACAAATTCACTGAAAATAAACAAAGGTTACACGGTCGGTATAGAAAAAAACCTTAGAAATTCACAGAAAAAAACAAAGGTTACAGGGACGTTATAGTTAGGCTGACATTTCACTCATACAAAACCAGAGAAATTCAGCAGTTATAGTTAGCTGGGCAAACTATAACTTACTTCCTCAAAATGCACTGCTTATGACCTCACATATTACATGGTCAGTGACATCAGTCATGATATCACTTTGACATCTCAAATGACATCACTGATGACATCACTGATGTCATGGTTTTGTGTGAGTGAAATATCCGCCTAACTATAACTAAAATCAATATAACACAATTAATATAATTAATAACCAATTAAATATTAATAAATAATGTAATAATTAATTATTAACTTATTATTTAATAATTAACTTACCACCCTATACCCCTACAAACCCAGCAGTCCGCACCTAATATATAACTCAAAAAATACAATGTTTACACAGTTTACATGAGTAATAATCCATTGAATAATTAATAGGAAATTGTTAATTAATTGTTAATTATTACTTAATTAACTTTCCTCCCTATACTTCTACAAACCCAGCAGCCCACACCTAATATATAATGTAACAAATATAATTATTAGACATTTTTCATATTTATTAATGAATTAAATATTTCATAATAATGTAAAAATTATTATAATTAATTAACTGCCCACCCTACACCCGCTGCCACAATATTATTTAGGATTAGCAAATAAATTAAAAACATATCAATCATTTTAAATTACAAACTATATTTAAAGAGATTATTACCAATTATACAAACAATAATTAATATATGAACTAACACATAAGATAATTAAACAACTATAGGTTTTTACTATATTATTGAAAACGATATTAACAGCATTAATATTATTGTTAATGATATTACTTACCTGAAAATGTAATATTCCTGACAACGATATTTCTGCTTCTTGATATTTTTGTATCATATTTTTTTCCTTATATTTTTGCAACTTGATATTTTTGATCCGATATTTTGTCCACATACCCCACATTTATGTAAATGTAATATGACTCATCTTGCCATTACAGGAGCACCATTTTGTTTGGGTTGCTTTATCCATTTTCTGATCAGTGACACAGCACACTCCTTCCACAGTGTAGCAAATTGAGAAATAAGTGGAAATTAATGCAAAGTTTCTCAAGAGTGTAGTCAGAAATCGTCTTTGATCCATTTGTTTAAAAGGTTAAGTTGAGTAAGTGGCGAACGATGAATAATCCTTATGAAAGGCTGAAAGAAATAGTGTGATGTGAGTTTGTGGCATTATTTATTTTTTTAAATGTGGTTCATTAGTTAAATGTGATTTGGGATTTTTTTGTAAAACAAAAAAGGCATACTTGCTGGTAAACAACACTTTAACATCTTAAATATTTCCCCCAAACCATAAGAAATACTTAAAATAATAACAAGGACATGTAGATCCCCCTTACTTCATGTCCCCTGCTTGAATGTCTCCTTTATTGTTGACTGCAAAAACAACAGTTGATGGACAGAATGCAGAACAATGTCATACATTCACCCCAGTACAGAGATCTGGGCCTAAATCCATCGTTTTTTTGCTCACCATGCCATTCCAGTTTGAACCCAGCCATATGCAAATCAGACTTGACCCCTGTGCCTCATGGGAACAGTCCAGCCCGAACTGCCAAGCCAGGTCCTCCCTGGACTGGAAACAAGCATCCTAGGACCGGTTTCGGGGTTTCACCCCTCTTCAGCCAGGATAGCTTGATTCCAGTGGCATGGAGAGCACGGGACCCACGTCTGGGCATACCCGTCCCACTCGGGGTGACAAATGCAAAAACAACAGTTGATGGACAGAATGCAGAACAATGTCATACATTCACCCCAGTACAGAGATCTGGGCCTAAATCCATCGTTTTTGCTCACCATGCCATTCCAGTTTGAACCCAGCCATATGCAAATCAGTCTTGACCCCTGTGCCTCATGGGAACAGTCCAGCCCGAACTGCCAAGCCAGGTCCTCCCTGGACTGGAAACAAGCATCCTAGGACCGGTTTCGGGGTTTCACCCCTCTTCAGCCAGGATAGCTTGATTCCAGTGGCATGGAGAGCACGGGACCCACGTCTGGGCATACCCGTCCCACTCGGGGTGACAAATGCAAAAACAATAGTTGATGGACAGAATGCAGAACAATGTCATACATTCACCCCAGTACAGAGATCTGGGCCTAAATCCATCGTTTTTTGCTCACCATGCCATTCCAGTTTGAACCCAGCCATATGCAAATCAGTCTTGACCCTGTGCCTCATGGGAACAGTTCAGCCCGAACTGCCAAGCCAGGTCCTCCCTGGACTGGAAACAAGCATCCTAGGACCGGTTTCGGGTTTCACCCCTCTTCAGCCAGGATAGCTTGATTCCAGTGGCATGAAGCACGGGACCCACGTCTGGGCATACCCGTCCCACTCGGGGTGACAAATGCAAAAACAACAGTTGATGGACAGAATGCAGAACAATGTCATACATTCACCCCAGTACAGAGATCTGGGCCTAAATCCATCGTTTTTGCTCACCATGCCATTCCAGTTTGAACCCAGCCATATGCAAATCAGTCTTGACCCTGTGCCTCATGGGAACAGTCCAGCCCGAACTGCCAAGCCAGGTCCTCCCTGGACTGGAAACAAGCATCCTAGGACCGGTTTCGGGGTTTCACCCCTCTTCAGCCAGGATAGCTTGATTCCAGTGGCATGGAGAGCACGGGACCCACGTCTGGGCATACCCGTCCCAGTTGGCAGGGTATGCCCAGACGTGGGTCCCTTGCTCACTTTGCCTCTGGATTCAAGCTAGCCTGGCTGATGACGGCTGAATAGCCAGAAACCGGTCCCAGGATGCTTGTTTCCGGTCCAGGAAGACATGGCTTGGCAGTTCGGGCTGGACTGTTCCCATGAGGCACAGAGTCAGACTGATTTGCATATGGCCATGTCTGAACTGGGGTGGTGGAGTGAGCTAAAGAATGATGATGGATTAAACCCAGATCAGTTGACTGGGGGTGAGTGTTTGATTAGCTCAGCGCTCCGTCCATCATCCCCTTTGGTATTGCTTTGTTCGCCCTAAGTTGGCAGGGTATGCCCAGACGTGGGTCCCTTGCTCACTTTGCCACTGGATTCAAGCTAGCCTGGCTGATGACGGCTGAATAGCCAGAAACCGGTCCGAGGATGCTTGTTTCCGGTCCAGGGAAGACATGGCTTGGCAGTTCGGGCTGGACTGTTCCCATGAGGCACAGGGTCAGACTGATTTGCATATGGCCATGTCTGAACTGGGGTGGTGGAGTGAGCTAAAGAATGATGATGTATTAAACCCAGATCAGTTGACTGGGGGTGAGTGTTTGATTAGCTCAAGCGCTCCGTCCATCATCCCCTTTGGTATTCCTTTATTGTTGACATCGCACAGTTGAACCACTGCCTGCACAACTTCCAGACCTGAGTATCCAGGGTCAAATTTACTTATCTTTCCAGCTAGACAAGTTGTTGTGCTCCATTACAAAGATATGGCAATATTGCGCTCTCTCTCTCTGCATTGGCATAATTGTGGCTGCCTAGTGCCAAAGCCGGCCCCTGTGTGCGAATGCGAAGGTGTCTGCATTGTCGACTGGATTGTGTTTGTTTGGTGTAGGCATACCTTCCTGCACAAAAACAATAATTTGAGGCATATTCTTCTTTGTATTTATGAGAATACATCACACATGCAAAGAGTAAGAAGCAAGGAGAAATCATCTTCGTTATGCCAGCCTCAGGTAGGAGCACCATTTTGGTGCAAATCCAGGTTTCATGACTTTAGTAAATCTGGTTTTTCCATCAAAATCCCTGGGTGGATGCACAGAAATGCACATGCTGCTCTTATGGAACATCTCCCTCATGTAAAGTAACATAAAGAAATGCAGCCATGCAAATTTGACTTTGCCAGGATTAGAAAATCCTGAAATACATTTTCTGTCTGGACTACTTCTAAAAATTTACACAACCTCAATGCGAAATGTTAATAAATCTGGGCCCCACTGCCTTCCTGAAGACCAACCAAGACAAAATTCTTGTCATTTTTCAAGAACAGCAAATAAGAAACAGTACAAACCTAGCCCAATGACATGAACCTGGAAGGCTTCAAACCCTGGCTTTCTCCAAATGCCAATTCACTTGTATTTGCCTTGGACACCAACCTCACCCACAAGAAACACATTGCCAAAGAAGCAAAACCAACCTGTTAGCAGCTCTCTCTCTTAAAGTAAGTTGACCCTTTCATTCGGAAAGCATCTTCAGAACTTCTGTTCAGAGTGCATCTGGATGGTCATGGTACTCTGCTCCATGGACTCCCAAACTGCACACTAGCACCCTTTAAGGGCATCCTAGACACCATAGCACATCAAATACAGGGCGTGAAGAACTATGATTTCATTACACCTACCATGATGGAATTCCATTTGTTCCCCTAGCTGGGCTGCACCATCTTCAAAATTAGCTACACCATATACATAGCCATCATGATGAGCACCTTGTTTATCTTGCAGACTGGTTTACCATCTCTGGTGGTCCTGTGCACACTGGCAGCCACGACACCATCAAATTGCAAAATAAGATGTATAAAAAATAAAAACCAAGGAATCAGACCTTTTCCACCTATGTACCCAGGATCTAGAACAACATGCCCTTAACCATCGGGAACTCCCAACACTGCACCAAATTGGGAGAGTTGAAGACTCGCTCTTTCAAAGAACATTACCATTCAGTACATTAACTGCCCGCAACCAGGTTACCTCTTGTATCACTAGTTGACTTTATGCTTGTCTATATAGTGTCCCCCACCTTTTGGCTATGTTTGAGCTATAGAAATAGCATATAGATACATACATACATACATCCTTGTATAAGATGGCTGCCACTGTAAGCAACTTCAGTCTGCAAATTCAGATCTAATATTGTGCATGCTTAAATCTAAAAATCGAAAGTGATATGAGAGTTGCACAGCAAAAGAAATATTGAAATAAAATATTGTGAAGTCATAAAACAAATCCAGGGAAATTGAGACAACAACATGATATTAAGATACACTAGAACACTGCCATTATGCTATTACACTAAAAGGCTAACCTCTTTGGAATAGATTTCACACCTACAGTGCCCACAGGAATTAAGGCACCTTGGGCCATATGTAGGTGGGCTAATACCGGTCGGTAACGGCCGAAAATCGGTAAATTTCCCGTTACCGACCGGTATTTAGCCCTTTGCGATGTAGGAGGCCGGATTTAAGGAGTCGGTAATTTACCGATTCGTTATTTTAAGGAATCGGTAAATTACTGATTCCTTAAATCCTATGTAGGAAGCACTCAAGTGAGTGCATTTTTGGTTTAAGGATTAGTATTTACCACCAACTACAAGTTGGTGGTAAATACCGAATACCTTTTAAAAAGCAATTTTGTGCTTTTTTAAAAGTGCCATGTGGCAGACATACATGCCCTTAGGGCATGTATGTGCGCCACATGTGCACACATGCATGATTCAGGGGTGCAACAGGATGTCAATTTGACACCCTGCCACCCTTGAATATGCTCCCCTATTACCGATTCGGTATTTACCGAATCGGTAATAGTGAATGGCTTCCCATTCATTCCTATGGGCCTCCAGGCCCATAGGAATCAATGGGAAGGTATTCCTTATTACCGATTCGGTAAATACCGAATAGGTAATAACAAATATTACCTAATCGGTAAAATTTACCGAATGTTTACCTACATTCTATTTACCGATTCTTAAATTCCGAATCGGTAAAATTCGGTATTTAGGAATCGGTAAATAGAAATTACCTACATATGGCCCCTTGTTTCTGTGGGATAAATCAGAGGAAGCAGGGGTTAACAGCAGGGTAACCAATGAAAGTGCAGCAGCAGCAGTTACTTAATCAATCTCTTCCACAATGACTTTATGACTTGGCCATCACCCTCTATTTTAAATTGCAGAAACCTCCATTTTACACAAAATAGGTTAAAAAAAAAGCAGCACCAAATCAGACTCAGGGGTACCCCCAAGGATTATGCACACACCTATGAAAGAACTGGAATACCTAGGTAGTGGTTGTGCAATTCAGTTCCAAGTGCACACTCAGGCTGTGGGTGTCCAGTTATGGGCAAGCTAACAGACTTACTCAAATACAAAATCAAGGCCTCAGGGGCATTCATATATCCATTTATGGAATGGCACGCTTAGGTAATACATTTCCAACTGAGGACAACATGCACACTCATGCAGTGGGTGCCCAACTCTTCTCAAAGCTCACAGACAGCTGCACTCAATCTGACACACAGTCAGGGGTACCCCTCAGGGATATGCACTGATACACTAAGGAAATTACATACAAACATAGTGAAAGTCCAACTCAGATCCAAACACACACAAAGGTAGTGGGGGTCCAACTGATTTAAGTTCATAGCCAGTGACACTCACTTGGACACACAGTCAGTCAGGGGACCCTCAAGAATATCCACATGCACACAGAGAAAATGCACACTTGAGAAGTGGCTGTTCAATTGAGGTGCAACCACAATGTAGATAGATGCCTTCCTCATGTGCAAGATTAGGGACATTAGTACACCCTCAGAACTACTTCCAGGGTATAAGCCACAGGGCTATGACCACATCCAATATGGAACCTTTAGGAATATGACTACACCCATGAAATGAATGCCATACTTAGGTAGTAGGTGTCTAATGTTTGCCCAATTATGGCTTCAACCATGTGCTTGTGCCATGATGGCTTGCAATCTTGTGAAATGCTGGGAGCACTCGCAATGGTAAGGCAGGGGCACATGGGACTGGGCCGCATTTAGGGCCACATATCTATCCCAACAATGTTTAGCCACTCTAGCCAGGCACCCTACCCACTGTGCACCACGCCGAGGGCCCATGATGCATTCCAGAATGCCCTGACCCTCCAAGGTTCAGGTTATGCAAGCTCACTCGGCAGTGGGAACCATTGCAAGCTATTGCATGGACCACTGCAATTGCGTAGCAGCATAGTAAAGTTCATATTGTGGTGCACCCAGACCTCCCTTCTCCAGAAGGGTGAATAGCTTATGCAAGGACACTCTTTTCCTCCCGGGGCCCCAAATCAAGTCAGATAGGAGTGAGTTTAATTCCCTAAAGAAGTGCTTGGAGAGGAGGACAGGCAAGGCCAAGAAATGGTAAAGCAACCGAGGCAACACTAGCATCTTTGCAATGGATACACTTCCCATTGGGGAGAGCGGTAAAGTATTCCAGAACATCAGATTGTCTATTAGATCCTGCTCCGCATGGTAAACATTTACTGCGAGGCACCAGAAGGTGTCTTTTTTCCAAAGCAGACCAGAGTGGTGGGGACATCCAAATTATCTGGAAATCCGCACTTACTCAGACTGAGGAGTATCGTGAGGCATATCCACACATGTATGAAGGAACTGGCACACTTAGATAGTGGGAGTGCAACTCTGGCGCTGCGCATACTCAGTGAATTATTGTTTAGCTCTGGTCGTAGCTCACATTCTGATACACAGTTAGGGGTACCCTCAGATAAATTGACGTATCCATTTGGAGAATTACACTCAAACATAGTAAGAGTTCAAATGAGATCAAAGCACATACTCAGGCAGTTGATATCCAGTTCTAACCAAAGCCAACAGACTCTAGCATTGACTCAGATACACATTCTGGGATACCCTCAGGGATATCCTCGCACACATATAGGGATCCAACACTTGCAAAGTGGGTGTTCAATTCAGGTCCAAGCACACAATAAGGAAGTAGGTATCCTAAGTGAAAGCAGAGGGACACAAGTACACAAGGGGTAAGCCACAGAGAACCTCTCTGCATTATGAAAACACCAGTGGAGGGAATGGCCCACTTAGGTAGTGGGTGTCCAAATTAGGTCCAAGTTCAGAGAAAGCATAATTAAATCTGTTATTAATTAGGTAACAACTTGCTGATTTAAAAAAAAGTATATTATCAGAAGTCGAAAATAATGACGTTAATAATTTTTTCAAAGCCAAATCTCTATAAAAAAATTGAAATTCATTTACCATAAATAAAGAGTAAGATATGGTTCTGACTCAAATGTGTCAAACCACTGAAATTTTCCCATTATGATTTGCAGAGCAAACCATAAATATCCCTCCCATTTCGTACCAAATGACAACACAAGTGTCATCATAACTAGCACCATTGCTCCATGACTTATGACCAGCCGCGGTCCGTGCAGGTAACAGCGGTGGGGCAGTGGGGCCGGGTAAGGGGGGATTTCTAGGGACGATGCTGAGGGAAAATTAATTATTTATTTACCTGCATGGACCTCGGCTGCTTATGACACTACCATTGACATCACTGCTCGAACCATATCTTGCATCACACACTTGAGGTGCCTATGACATTATGCATGACATTATTAATGACATCTTAAGTGACATCAGTGATGACATCACTTATAACTTCCTCAGTGAAATCACTGATGAAATCACTGTGTCTATAAACATGTAAATAAAAAAACATAATAAGCTCTAAAATCTATATCAAAATATGTCACTCCACTAACTTAAAAAGCAATCACTATGACAGAATTACATTATCAAATTGAATTACACACTAAGTAACACCACAACTGTCTCAGACACTTCAACAAATATGAACAGAGGCAAGCTCAGAGCCAGATATTGGAATAAGTATAAGAACAACACCTCTCACACACACACTCAAGTTCAATGGTATAGCAACATAGTCAGACTCACACTCAAGTACACTAATTTCTCAAAGTGTACTCCCCTGCCCAAACTGCAAAAGCTGGGACTTAGAAATGTTTTGTTAACTTTCTTCCTGGAGAACCCACAGAGATTTGGGTCACCATTGAAGCTGCATCTGTCAACATCAATTAGCAGTTGACCTTAACTTGCTGGTTTGCCCTGGTGAAGGAAATCCCATTAGTGGGAAAGTTTCTAAGTCCAAACGAAGAGGGCTTCACCTGTACAGACACTGAGCAGCATCTGATTTACATTGAGGCCTTCTTGGGCACAGACTTCAGACTTTGCCCCCTCTGAACTTTCCTGTCTTCATCGAGGACTGCACTGTGACCCTGCTCTTTAGTAACCTGCCCCACTTTGTATCCAGCTTGCATCCTACCTCACTGACTGCTAATCAACAACTACTTTTCTCCAGAAACATGTCTAAGTCTGAATGTAACTCTTTGATCTGGACCAACTTATGCTCTTTCCAACCAAAGCTCCATGTTGGTCAGCCTTACCTATGCCCCAGTCTACTGTGACCATTTGCCCACTGTTGCCACTTTATGCGCTTTGGCTCTAAAATGTATTTCAAACTTTGAAAATTCCTATCTCAAGTTCTCCCTTTGGATCTTTGCTGGTTTCGTGTCATTTCGTTAATTAGATCATTCTCTATTTTTATAAATTGGAGTGGAATTATTATTGCATTTTCAACTTTTTACTGTTTGGGTACTTCTAAATCCTTTGCACATTTTCTTAAGTTAAGCCTGCCTGCTCTGTGCCATAGCTACCAGGGGTTGAGATCAGATTTAAATTGCTGAAACCTTTGCTTGACTTAACAAGATGAGTGGTATTAATATTTGTAGTTGACTACCAGCCACACCAACTAATAATACACTTTCTCACAACCTCCAAATGGTGAATAAATACCAGTCTCCTGGTGTTATGTTAACAACCTCCAAATGATGAATAAATACCAGCAGGTGTGTGAGGCCAGCCCTGGGGACTTACTTGAAAAGCTAGGTCTTCAGCTTCTCATGAAAGTCAATAAGAGAGGGAGAGGTTTCAATGTGTTGTGGGAGGTCAGTACAGGCTTTATTGACCAGGCACAAGTAGGTGGGACCTCCTGCTCTGCTTTTGTGCATGCGTGGGGTGTATGCTAGTAAGAGCCCGACTGAGCGGAGGTATCTGGAAGGTTGGTTGAAGTGAATGAGTGAATGCAGCCATTCAGGTGGGCACAGCCAGTGTTGTGGGTGGGGAGAGTAAAGGTTGTGCGCTTGTGTATCAGGAGCCAGTGGAGTTCCCTAAGGTGTGGTGTGATATCGGCTCAGCATGGGAGGCTAAGGAATAGTCCGGCTGCTGCATTTTGGACGGTCTGCAGTCTTCTTGTGAGCTGGTTTGTAATGCTCGCATAAAGAGTATTTCCATAGCCTACTCTGCTGGTGATGAGGGCTTGGGTGATCGTTTTCCTGGTTTTGTCTGGTAGACACTTGAAGATTTTCTTCAGCATCCTCAGTGTATTGAAGCAGGCCGAGACTAATGTGTTGACTTAGGTGGTCAGTCCCTGTTTGTGTTTTCCATTATGATTCTGAGGTTTCTCGCTTGTGAGCATGGTTTGGAGGTTGGTCCAAGGTCCGTGGGCCACCAGGGGGAGTCCTATGGCAAGTCGTTTTCCTGAAGACTACTACCTCTGTCTTGTCTGAGTTCAATTTAAGGTTTCTGGATTGCATCCAGGTGGCTACTTTTGTCATGCATGTGGTGAACTTGTCCCTGGTGTTGGGTGTTTTGTCTAAGAGGGACAGTATCAGTTGTGTGTCATTGGTGTAAGTGAGGATTTTTATGTTGTGAGATCATATGATGTCGGCCAGCAGGGTCATGTAAATGTTGAAGAGCATTGAGCTGAGCGAGGCAGCCTGAGGGACTCCGCAAATAAGATCTCGTGCTTCAAAGGTGCATGGGGGCATATTGATGGTTTAGGTTTTTCTTGTGAGGAAGAAACAGATCCATTTGAGGGCAAATCCCTGGATGCCTGCTTTGTGGAGTGGTTGAATTAGTATGGGGTGATAGATGGTGTCAAAGACTGCTGATGGGTCTAGAAGGATGAGGGCTGTCGTTTCCCCCTGTTGAGAATAATCCAGATGTCATCCATTGCTGCTATAAAGGCGGATTCCAGTGGGCGGTTTGTTTCGGTGAGAAGTCAACAGATACATCCTAAACAGATCCAAGATTCAGCTCCTTTTTGAGATATGGACGCAAAGTAGATAATTGTACAATAAAAGTAATCATTCAAAACAATGAAACTGCGATTCTTTTAGCATCTCTTCTTGAAATGTATGGGTCCCACTCTGCTTGGCCATTCAGTGCTAAGAATGTCACCTTGCTGAGCTTAAACTCTCTATTTCCTCCTTCATCATGAATAATTTCGTGAGAAAAACTTAGACACAGAGATTTGCTCCGCTCTGCAGGCATGTGCTCCTCGTTTGAGTAACATGACAACAAAAAATTCTGCTGACACAAGGAGACAATACAACCAGGTATAATCTGGAGGTCATTATGGTAAATATATCAATGTCATCCGTCACTAAAACTGTGTGGGTAGGAGACACTGGCCAGAGGTTTGCTGACATGAAAAGAGGCTATAAAATGAAAAAAAAGTTATGATGCCCAAAAATGGACTAACATCAGGAGCACTTAAAAGGAAAAAAAATGAACAGAGCTTCAAAGAAGCTTTCAAATTTTAAAACAAACAGAAATCTCTGTACTCACTGCCATGGGGAATACATGTCCAGTAACACCAGTGCAGGCCTGATGTTTGTGTGCTGCACAATGCACATATATTGGAGTGCTGATGAAAACAACATACATAATTTCCAAACAACTTTATGGGGGCTAATGCTAATGATGTGCTCAGTCCTCATAGCAATATGCACTGTATCTCCAGTCGCACAATGAAAGTCATGATGGCAAGGGTGCCTCACATGCAGCTCTGTCACTGAGCCATAACCATTGCAACAAAAAAGGCATCATAGGTCCAAAGTCTGTATAATATTGGAAAGCCTGATGATGTGTGTATTTGGATAAAAAAAAAATAGAACAGTCACATTGATCTGAGTCCCTAACAGAAAAGAGGCTCCTTTGTGTGTGTATGTGGTCTTTGTGAAAGGGAAGAATGTCGTCACTCACAATGAAGTAACCCCTTGTCGAAGTGGGCTGACTCATTGTCCCATGCTGTATGCTATAGTGGGCAAAAGAAAAAATGTGAATGACACAACAACAGACCAATGAATGAAGATAGTTGCCCAAAAGTCCCTATCTGTAAGCATATAATATTTTTTTTGAGTAAAATCAAAAGGTTGTGGCTAATGCCATACCTAAAACTAGAGAATATGTTATTAAATAAACTCACACCAAAATGCCAATATTCTAGCAAGGGATCAATCAATCAATCAGGCGTTTGTTGAGCGCGACTACTCACCCGTAAGGGTCTCAAGGCACTAGGGATAGGGGGGGTGCAGGTTCCAGTCCATCAAGGAGGGGGTCTGTCGAAGAGCCAGGTTTTGAGGTTTCTTGCGAAGATGGGGAGCGATGTTGTCTGTCTGAGGTGGAGCGGAAGGTCGTTACAGGCTTTGGCTGCGAGGAAGGAGAAGGAGCGGCCTCCCGATCTGGTCTTTCTGGTGCGGGGGACCACAGCGTAGGAGAGCTGGGCTGATCGTAGGGTCCTTTGGGGTGCATGGAATTTGAGTCGGCTGTTCAGGTATGCTGGTCCGGTATCGTGGAGGGCCTTGTGTGCGTGGGTGAGTATCTTGAAGGTGATTCTAGCCTCGACGGGGAGCCAGTGGAGTGTGCGCAGGTGCTGCGAGATGTGGCAGTGTTTTGGCAGGTTGAGGACCAGTCTTGCGGCGGCGTTCTGGATGTTCTGTAGCTTGCGGGTGAGGTTTTTGTTTATTCCGGCGTAGAGTGCGTTGCCGTAGTCGAGTCTGCTGGTGACCAGGGCGTGAGTGACGGTCTTTCTGTGTTCGCGGGGGATCCATTTGGGAAACCGAAGTTAGTAAATTTTAAAGTGTAAATATACAAATAGCTCAAAATGCATTAAGCACAATCATCTGGTTGCACTTGACCATTACCAATTAAGGCCAACCATGATGTAGAAACCAGGTTCAATCCAGTCACATGTTTTTTAACCTTGGAACAAAGTCTCTGAAATGGAAGTCAAAAATCCTCAGCAGGGCAAGGCAGTGGGCTATGGCTGAGGAGAGCTCCATATTGTCTGATAGCCACTGGACTAGGTCTCGGTGAAGCCTGTGAGTTTTGGCAGAAAAGCTCACAGTGGGAGAAATTTGAATTTCACAGACAAGGAAGGTCCCTGGCCAGCCGAAAAATGTTGGTGCATTCACCCGGTGAAGATTTCTCACTGAGGACTTAAGCACTTTTTTGGAGCTCAAATTGTTCCAGTGGGATAAGGCTACAGGCAGTAGCTGAAGAGCTCTCTAGGATGCTGGACACATTCTCTGCGAGTTCACTTTGAATTGAATTTGCTGCTGCAGATAAGCTCTGAGAGGGAGCAACCTGGATCTTTGGCCCAGCAGCAAAGCACCTGTGTTGGATCAGCTTGGTAGGTTGCTCCTTGTCCTTCGGAGATTTTGGAGCCAAAAAGTTTTGTAAGTCCCAGGTTTCAATAAATATTCGGAGGAGTACACGTTGACATCAGGCAAGGGTTCAGGAATGAGAAAACAGCACAGAGACCAGCACAGGGTTCAGGGCCTGTCCAGTTGGAACTGGCCAGGTGGGCAGGTGCATGTAAGGGCTCTTGGAACTTGTTGTGTGACTGTAGCTTGAACAGGAGGCCAACCTTATGACACTTTAAGTCCATTTCTTTGTCCTGGGTACAAAAAGGAGGGGAGGTCCAGTCTTCTCAGCTCTTATCAGGTCACAGACAGCAAGTCCAGTCCTCTTCTATTCTTCTGCAGGTCCAGAAGGTATTCTGAGGAAGATATTGGTAATGCCACATTTATGTCTGCCATGAGCCTGAGGATGAGGGAAACCCCTGACTACTCCCTTTCCAATAGGACAAAAGTTCCTAGAGGTAACTATAACCACTTTTGCAATATGTCCTGTGTGCCCGACTGCAAATCCCACAGTGTTCATCTCTACCTAAATCCAAGATGGCAGTACCTTTCTTCCCCTGTGCAGAGCTCCTTTGCCCACCCTAGAAGTGTGGCCATGGGAATGAGCAGCCCCTCCTTTGAGGTCATTCTAAACCTGTTCTGTGGTCAGGTCCAAAAACTCTGGGATTGGTGTCTGCCTGGATGGGAAGACAAAGGAAGGGGAAAGGCCTGGTGTCAGCTGATGTTTGCATATAACAGTGGAGGCCTCTTTGAAGTAATCATGTTCCTGGGCCCAGCCTACAGGCCATCCTGTTAAGAGGGCACAACACCTCCCAACATCAAAGGCCTTTGTCCCTGCTCTGGGAACAAGTTCACACCTCATCAACAGGGCTATTCAGCTGCCAGGTGACAGAGCTCTTACAAATGGTTCTCCAGAGGACTTAAGCAGGAAAAAATTCATTTTCTAAAGCACCTTTAGTAAATATTTATTTAAAATCCAACTTCACTAGGGAATTTGGCTTTTAATAAATATTTTAAAAAGTCCAAGGATGAATTTTGTAGTTGTTTCCTAGCTGGAGATAACATTATTAAATTTAATATTGTATCCCAATTATTTTCTATGTAGCAACCAGCTTGCTACCGTAAAAACAGTTTTTGGGGCTTTTTCACTGTAAGGACATGCACAACTTTAAATGTTTACATGTTCTACTTCTAATTACCATGCACCCTGCCTTCTTAGCAATAGGGCATACTTAGGGGTAAGTTATTAACAGTTAAAAGGAAGATTTTCACATGTCAAAAGAGGTTATTTTGACAGGTCAAATTTGCAGTTTAAAACTGCATAGCCAGGCTACAAATGGTAGGCCTGCAGTTATGTTTGCACTGTCACTGAAGTGTGTTGCACAGTGGGTGCTGCACTCCACTAGTGACGTTTAACTTACATGCCCTGTGTACACTTTGTACCTTACTTGTGACTTATAGGTAAATTATATATACCAATCAAGGGTATGCCAATTTCATCATGTTGAAAGGGGGAGTAAAGACCCAGCTGGCTAGCAGGGGTAAAATGTTCTACAGCCAGCAAAAACAGGCAGTGCAAATATCTGGGGTACACCACACAAAAGATGGTCATTTTCAACAATTTCTATATCTAGTAATGTCAGTATAACTGCACAAACCCCAGTTAATGTGAGGGCAAGCATCAACTGTAAACACAGTAAATTGTGTTGTGGGATTTTAAAAATCTTTGTGGTTCCCTCTCTTCTATTGCCCCTTATTCCACCTTCCCGAATTAAGTGGGTACCACTAAAGTAACTATAATTTGCGCCTTCACCATGCACTGTTAATTACCCCACATATTACATCACTCATGACATCTTTCATGACATCATTGATAATATCAGTTTAATATTTGCTGTAAAATTATTGATGAGAAAACTGTGAATGGCAGGGACGCTAGTCATAGTTACCTTAGGACACAAGTTATCGTTACTTGAGAGAACTCAAACTATAACTGTTGAATTTTTGTGGTCTGTGTGTCCCTGTAAGCTTTGTTTTTTTTTATTGAATTTATATATATATAGTTATTTCATATAAAAGAGAGAGCATGTTTGCAAACAATAAAAATAAAATCTCTTGTGAAAAAGTAAATACAATTAAATATCTGTTGGATATTTGTTACAAAAATATATTAGAATATGTTTAATACAAGTCAGTTTTTTCCTCACTCAGAATTTGAAGAAACATGCTGAAATATTCTAACATTTCTACAATGAACAAAAGGAGAGCAAAAATAAATATGTTGCATAAATATCTCCTTTCTGCTTGTCATTGTACAGCTAGAAAAATAGAACAGATGAACGAAAAGAAAAGTTTTCTTTTAGTTCTTCAAACAATGAGTTTAATTATGTTCTATGACCTGGCCTGCCTTTCCCTTCTGTTGCAGAAGGCATTGTAATGTCAGAACTCAACTGCAGCAAGTTATTACCTTTGAGCAGCTATGTCATTTCTTTATAATAGGTGACTGAGTGAGTAATAAGTCGCCTATTATGAACAAAAATTTGAGATAGCTTTTAATACAGTCATTGCAGACAGAATCCCATGTTATGTATGTATGTATTTATCTATATAGACAGATAAACAGATTGATAGACAGATAGATAGATAGATAGATAGATAGATAGATAGATAGATAGATAGATAGATAGATAAAGTTAATAATTGCATTAATTACATGTTTTAATTAAATTAATTAAGTTTTTGTTTGTAAGTAAATAAGAGTTATAAACTTTTATTAAAGAATAATTTTAATTGGAATAATAAAGCAAATAGGTTTTAATACATTTTAGTAAATAATAATTCAATGTAAAAATTATAGTGAGGGTTCTTTAACATTTATTATAATAATAATCTGCTTTCATTACATTGTTTGATGTAATTAATTCTTCTTTACTTATTTTGAACACATTTATTTGATGAGTTAAAGTGCAGTAACATTTTATCTTTTAGTTTAGGTTCATAATATTTATTTTAAGTTAATTTGTCAATTTATTTGCATAAGTTATGTTTAATATGTTTATAGTATTTATTTAGCTTCATTATTTTGATCCCTACTTTACCACAGTATTAGCTCACCCCAGTGACAGAAACCTTTGCCTACAAGTGAAAAAGTAATGGTAGTAACTTTTTCCCTCTGTTATTGAAGGCTCCATCCCCTGTTTTCAGGGGGTGGAGACATGTAAGTACATTTCTAGAAGTAACTTTACACTCTTAAATTGTGAATAACATAAAAGTGACAAGTTACTAGATGGTGCAAAGGTACTACTAATTGCAGTAATAAGTTTACTCGTGTAAATCTGCAGACCTAAATTTACCTTTATGAACATGCCCATACAACTGTGCCCTGAATGAAAAGCAAAGTGCTGGAATAAAATCAGCCTCCATTATTTAAATTAACTTTACATTTTATTATTTTAAATTGTATTGCATAATATATACAGAATACCTAATCAGTGGTAGATTGGGCAGGTGAAATAGTCTATTCATACCACAAATTATTAAAAGGTGTTTTTTGCTTATAATACTTAGCAATTTTCAGTATGCTTTTGAAGGCTGTTGCCGTTTTACCCCTAAAGTGCCCTAAATTAGATTCAAAAGCCAACACATTTGTGAAAGTGTAATAAAAGAAAATGTTTTAGAACAATATTAGGTAATTAGTTGTTTCCTTTATATCTGTGACATAGATGGCAATGTGATGCCCAAAGTCACAGTTCATTTGCCTTTATAATTGTTTCAAAATGAAATATTTGAAATGTCAAAGTGCCAAAGCAGGCTGGCAAAAATGTGATTTGACTGTCTAACCACTGCAGCAACAGACAATATGCAGCTGTATGGTCACTGACTCACCATATCTTTCTTGTCTTGACCAACATAATCACCGGTCTTTACTAAACAGGGATATTTTTCACACAATTATATATTTGTATGAAAGGATGACATTAATGAAAAATATATATTTTCAAAAAAGTTTTAAATACTTTTTAGATGAGTGTTGGCTTTGAAAGAAATTGGTTGGTTGATCAAACTGGGATCTGCTGGATTGACATATGTAAAAGTTTTGAGAGATTTCTTATTTTGATGCTTTATATTTACTCTATGAACTCTTTGTGGGACCTAGTTCAGATGAGGGTGTTTCTTTTTTTTAACCATCAATATCCAACATTGGGTATGTTTATGAGATAGGTTAAAACAATGTTTGGGGTCACACATTCTGTTGCTCATGGGCTCTCATTACTAAGTTCACAAAGACTAACCAACATTGAAGGATCTAAAAGCAAAATTGTTATGAAAAGTGTGTAGCAGGTGGAGTAGGTGGTTGGGAGAAATGAGAAATAACCAGTGTAATTCCACCAGTATTCCTGATTTCTAAGCAAACCCTTTAAGAAATACATGTATTACCCTTTAACCCCCTCCCCCAAGTTATCAATGCCCTCAGCATCAGTAAATCCAGGAGATGAGTCCTGAGGCATCATTCCTGGGACCTTAGACCAAGGCTCATAGAGTGTCAAGATTCATAGAAGACCTGGCATTGACCCCCCCATTGTGTCAGCGTAGTGAGGACTGGATTGCCATGGAGGTCTCTGGTTAGGTGAAGAGCACTTAAGAAAAGCTGCGTACACCATTGAACAGGTTAGCGGTCTAGTTTTCGGCCTGTGGGTGCTCGAGGACAGAGATTGGAGTGAAGCGCGAGCGCGATTGCTGTGACTGCGCACTTCACCAACGAATTTTCAGGGAGTTAGTGTCTCACTAAAGAGTGTCCTCAGTTTTTCCAGTTAGAATAGAATTGAGGGAAAGTATCATTGCGCTTGTGCGTCGGAAAGTCAGGGAAGCGTTCTGTTCGTCGGGCTGTCATCTGTAATTCTTGTGTTACGCTCGTTGAGGGAAAATATTCTAATTGAAGTTTTCCAAGTTCAGTCAATATTTTAGGAATTCCCATTCCTTCAGCTTACGTTACCCTCCCCTTCTTCCTCTACTTCTTACCTGCTGTTTCTGTGAGAGCTGCAGCCTCCTTCACGTCGGATGCGGACACGCAAAATGTGTCCTGCTCTAACTAGATAATCACATTGAAAATTTCGACTTACTGGACCCCCTACAGTCAGGATTCAGGAAAGGTTGCAGCACCGAAGCTGCCATGCTTAACATTGTCAATGACATCCACCACTCCCTTGACAATGGCGAGACCTGCCTACTTATCTTCCTTCATCTCTCCGCTGCATTCAATACAGTCAACCACTCTGCCCTACTTAATGTTCTCAGAGATCGATTCCGCCTCAATGGTACGGCACATAAATGGTTCGTCTCCTACCTCCAACACCCAGCACAGCAAATCAAAATCCACAACTGCTTATCAAACCCCACTCCGGTCTCCCTAGGAGTCCCCCAAGGATCTATTCTCTCTCCCTCTCTCTTTAACCTCTTCATGGAACCCCTCACCCTCATTCTTAAACAAGCTGGAATCAACTACCACCTCTATGCCGATGATACCCAACTCTACTATAAGATCAAAACCCACACAGACATCCTACACCTTAATAACACCCTCACCAAGATTCAATCCTGGTTCCAATTAAACCATCTCAAACTTAACCCCCAAAAAACTGAAATCATTCTCTTCTCCCCTAAAAACAACCCTCTCCCCATTCAAACCTGGATCTCCGACCTCAATGCCCTCAACTGCTCCCTATCCTTGTCCAACTCTGTAAAATCCATGGGTATCTCCATCGATAATAGCGTAACTCTCAATGTGCACATCAAAAACTTGGCTAAAGGAGCCATCTTCACTCTCCGTCATCTAAAGAAAATGAAGCCCTTTATCCCTACTCATGACTTTAAATTAGTTGTTCAATCTCTGGTCCTTTCGCGTATTGATTACGGCAATGCCATCCTCACCGGAATCCCCAAGGTCCACCTTGCTCTGCTCAAATCTGTGCTCAACCTTGCAGCAAGACTCATCACCGACTGCAAACGCTTCGACCACATATCCCCAGCCCTCAAAACCCTTAAATGGCTCTCCATCGAAGGCAGGTCCGCCTACAAAACTGCCTGCATTACACACAAGGTCCTCCATCAAAATATTCCGCCATACCTCGCCAACAAATTATGCAAAGCGGGCAGCACACGACCTATGAGAAGCACCAACGCTCTCCTCCTAGTCCCACCCCTGCATTAAAAGAAATCCACTCAATCCCGCTCCTTCTCCTGCAATGCCCCAAACATCTGGAATGCCCTCCCCAAAGACCTACGATGCAACCCTTCCTACACCAGCTTAAAAAAAGACCTCAAAATGCATCTCCTCAATAAATATTGGGGGTCTTAACCAGCGCCCTGAACTCGCCCTTTCCCCTTCCACTTTTCTGGTCCCCCCTTCTTTCCTACCTTCTCTCTCCTCCCCCCCTCCCCTTCCTCTACATTCCACTGGCTCAGCTTTCTCCCTTACCCACTGCTCTCTTCCTCTCCCTCTCATAGTCCTTCCCACCCCCCTCCCACTACCCCCTCCTACCAAATGTTTCCACTCTGCTTCCCTCCTCCCTGTCTCACGTCTAACCTCCTACCCCCTGCTGCCCTTCATGCCTTTCCCCTTCACATACCACCACACAAAATTCTGATCTCTCACTTCCTTGTTACTTGTTTATATAGCCCCCACTCTTTTTATCTGTTTATTTGATTTATGTAAATTCAAGCTGTTTCTAGTTTGTTAACATGTTTGCTGGTCTTCCATGCTGTTGAATGATTGTTTTATACCGTGACCACCTTCTTACCCATGTAAAGTGCTCTGACACCTCCAGCCAGCGCTATATAAAACCTCTAAATAAATAAATAATAAATAAGTACCCCTAAAACAGAAGAGAATAATATGAACCAGTGTTGCTAGAGTCTGATTACTTGTTATTTAAAAACGCATATCATTATAAAACTGTTATTGTTAATTTCAAGAGTCTTCCAAAATTGGTTTGAAGGAAATTCGGAAAATAAAGAGTGAAGCGGTAAGAGGAGTGGATAGGACCAATCTATCCTCGGGTCCCATTGTGAGTCATAAAGAGAAAGTAGAATTAATCTTGTTAGAAAAACATAGAGAGATACTGCAATTTAATCTGATCGATGCACCATAGTTCCGACAAATTTTTGGACTACCCTGGTTGACTGAGCACAATCCGACCATAGATTGGGAAAAAAGGTCCATCAAGATGAATTCAGAATATTGCAGAGAAAACTGTTTTCAAGAGAAGGAAGGTCCAAAGGAGTCCAATATGGCTACGAGCTTGTGGGAGATTGAAACTACAATTTGCGTGATTTGCACAGAAGAAATTCCAGCCATGTATCAAGACTTCCAAGATGTTTTCAATGAGGTGGAGGCAGAAAAATTAGTCCCCCATCGCTCTTATGACTGTAAGATCGAGCTAGAGCCCGGAGCTAATCTTCCGTGCAGCCGAATTTACGCTTTAACTGAGAAAGAAGACAAACATCTTAAGGAGTACATCCAAAAATATCTAAAGAATGGATTCATTCGACCCTCGCAATCTCCTGTTTCATCCCCTTTATTTTTTATCCCCTAAAAGGAAGAAGGAGAGATGAGAATGTGTATTGATTACAGGGCTCTAAATCGAATTACGATCACGAATTGATATCCATAGCCATTGATATCTGTTCTTCTAGATCAAGTTGAGGGAGCCACGATCTACACTAAACTGGACCTAAGGGGAGCGTGCCATCTGGTTCGGATAAGACAAGGAGACGAATGGAAGACCGCATTTAGAACCAAGTTTGGTCTTTTTGAATACCAGTTCATGCCATTCGGCCTGTGCAATGCTCCGGCCGCTTTCCAGCACTTCATTAATGATGTGTTGAGTAATTTCATTGACAAATGTGCAATTGTCTATTTGGATGATATTCTCATTTACTCGGCATCTGAGGAAGAACATTGTGAACATGTGAGGAGGGTGTTACAGAGTTTGCGGGAGAATTGGTTATATGCAAAAATGGAGAAATGTGCATTCAACGTCAAGACTGTAGTTTTTTTGGGTTTTAAAATTTCTCCAGAAGGAATCACCATGGATCAGCAGAAGATCAAGGCAGTGGTGGAAAGGCCCTCCCCCACTTCAGTAAAAGAAATCCAGAGTTGTATTGGGTTTGCCAATTTTTATCAGCGATTTATTAAGGAATTCTCCTTGAAGTTGATTCCTATGACTCACTTGTGGAAGAAGGGTGTGCCGTTTGTTTGGACAAAAAAAGCTGAAGAGGCCTTCCAATCTTTTAAGAAGAGTTTTACCTCAGCTCCCATTTTGCTGCATGCAGATCCGTCTGAACCTTTCTTCGTTGAAACGGATGCTTCAGACCAAGCTATTGGAGGCGTACTATCTCAGCGCCATAAAGGAACTGGGCAGCTGCATCCAGTAGCTTTTCGATCTCGGAAATTGCTTCCTGCGGAAATTAATTATACAATTTCAGAAAAGGAATTACTAGCAATTAAAGATGCCTTTAATGAATGGAGGCATTATCTGATGGGAGCAAGGCATACTGTGACCAACTTTACGGATCATAAAAACTTGCAATTCCTTAAATCGGCACGGACTCTCACCCCCAGACAACTCCGCTGGTCACTTTACTTTGCTGATTATGACTTCGTGATAACTTATCGACCCGGAAATCAGAATGGAAAGGCAGATGCCTTGTCCAGAATCAACACAGAAGGGCAAAAGGCAATCTTAGAAAATCAGGAGATCGTTCCGGAATCAAAGATCATCTGAGCCATTGTGAATGAAACCTTGGAGGAAAGGGTCAAAGAGGTTCTTACTCCAGAAGAAATCCTAGACTGGGTGAAAGAAGATTCGTTAAGAGAAGTGTGAGATCAATTGTGGTTCATGATGGTGCCTTGTACCTACCTACATCTGAGTTGAGAAAGAGAGTCCTACAAGATAGTCATGATCACCAAATGGCAGGTCATAAAGGAATCAGCAAAACCACTGAACAAATTCGAAGACATTTTTGGTGGCCAAATATGTCAAGAGACATTAAGCAATATGTGGCAGACTGTGGAATCTGTGCTTGGGGAAAATCTGGTCGACAAGCCCCTCAAGGGTTATTACAGCCCTTACCTATTCCTTCTCATCCTTGGCACACAGTAACAATGGATTTGATCATTGATCTGCCCTCTAGCCAAGGTTTAAAAACCATTTTGGTAATGGTGGACGCTTTCACTAAAATGGCTCATTTTGTTGCTCTGAAAGACACTCCCAACAGTTTAGTTTACATGTAGTGAAGGCACACGGGATTCCTAAGGTCATAATTTCTGATAGAGGGTCATAATTCTTGTATCATTTTTGGAAGGATTTCACTAAAGGGTTGCATATCGAAAATAGGTATTCCACTAGTTATCATCCCGAGACAGATGGTCAGTCAGAGAGGGCAAATCAGAAGTTGGAACAACGTCTTAGGCTTCACTTGTTAGATCAGGAAGGTGACTGGCCAGACCTACTTTGGGTATCAGAGTTTGCTTTTAATAATGCTCAGAATAGCTCTACTGGTTATTCACCTTTCTTTCTGAAGTATGGAACACATCCACATGCATCCCTCAATACTCAAGAGATAACAGTCCCAGCAGATCAGGATATTGTGCAGCGTCTAGGGAGGATTCATGAGTTAGCAAGACAAAATCTGGCCAAATCCAAGAGTCAATATAAAGCTTATGCAGACAAGCACAGAAGATTAGAATAAGATTATCAAACGGGAGATAAAGTGTGGTTGAGCACTAAAAACTTTTGATTGAAAGGATGTAGAAAATTTGAACCCCATTTCATTGGTCCATATTTAATCGAAAATAAGTTGAATTCTCTTACTTACAAACTGAAGCTCCCTTCAAAACTAAAGATTCATCGTGTGTTTAATGTTTCCCTGTTAAAAAGAACTTCGTCAGGTTTCCAGGAGAAGACTTCTCCTAAGACTGTACAAACTGAACAGGGCGAAGAATTTGTGGTTAAGAAAATTCTTGATTCCAAATGGAGTCGTGGTGAATTATTCTATCTGGTTGACTGGAAAGGTTACGGACCAGAAGAACGATCTTGGGAGCCACAGGCTAATGTCCATGCTCCCCAGTTGATTAAGGCCTTTCAGCAGCAGTTCCCCGACAAGGCTCGACCTGGAGAACTGCCCTTGCGGAGGGGTACTGTCAGGATTCATGGAAGACCTGGCATTGACCCCCCCTCATTGTGAAAAAGTTGCAAACAACGGCGGACACAATAACCGCACTTCCTGCTACGTTCCCTTAGTGATTGAAACTATATCCTGATGAGTGTGCACACACAACTCCAGCACCTGCCGTCGGTGGGTGCCTACTGCTGGGCAGAGAGAGAAACCAAAGAAGATTGGAGTGGTGCACTACTTCTAAGTAAAAACAGTCCTTCAATAAGTCATTTAGTCTTGATATCTTTTCTCAGTAGATCCTTTATTTTTCATATACATCCAACAATGAAAGATATACACCAGCCAACGCGTTTCGTTCATAAGGAATGAACTTCTTCAGGGCTGTGAATTACAATATGAGACACACATAAATATATGTACAAACACACAATATATAAAATAATTGGCACAAGACTAATCAAACCAAAATGAAAGAAAAAAGGTAGAGTGAAAAAAATATCATGAAAGTGAGACATGAGAATAGAGGGTAAGAGGACTAGCGAGAGCAAGAGCGAGTAAAAACAAAATATAAAGAGAACGGACATAGAAACTAATATTGCCATGTGTGAACATTGAAAACAGTGTGACAAACAAATACTCTAATACGGTGCTATATCGCTACTATATTACATTAGAACTAATTAAAAACATATCTGCACAAAAGATGAAGATTATGTGATTCTACGTGTAGTGGAGAAAGATGATCCGCCTATGTGTATATGACACGGTCGTACCCCATCATGGACACGCACTATGTGATTACAAATTATATGCTTGGTTGAGTGCCCCAGCTTAGGCACAACAGTAGATCCAGGTCCAAAAATGTACTTGGACTGGTGTCCTCAGACACTGCCCCAATCCTAGTGTATTATAAGTGTGGAAATCCTTCTTATTGTGGGTCTCTCGCCTAAGCAGGGCATGGGCCAACAAATGGAGTATATAACGCAATCCTAGAAAAACCCACACCCACTGACCATGCGAATCCCTATGATAACCGTCACAAAAGGCACTAGGAAAATTAATCAAATAATAATTATGCTTAGAAATAAATAAGCGGTGGCATATACATACCATAAATTGCAGTAGAAAAGTAGGGGGAAGGGCAATACCAAATATCCCCTGTGAAGTGCTAGATGCAAGCTCTAACCGAATCTTGAAGTCATGTCAAACAATAGGTAAAACAGATCTGCACAAAATGATGTGTCTGTGTAGGCCTCCTTGATAAGGGCCAACAATCACACGATCTGCAAAGAAAATAAATACGTTTAAACTCTACATAACGAAGATGTATACACTAATATGAAACATGGAAGTATTAAAAAGACGGAGATGTGGCGAGAGTGGCGGATGCGCGCCACGGTAAGGAGTAACCACTGAAAAAGGGGGCCGGGCTGGGGCGCCATTCGGGCGCAATGAAGGACATATCAAAGGGAAAAAAACACCTTTAACAGGGAATAAAGACATGTCGGGAGCCCCGTAAGTGATCAAAAGAACTGCCGGGCTGGGGCGCCGTTCGGGCGCAATGAAGGACATATCAAAGAAAAAACACCTTTAACAGGGAATAAAGACATGTCGGGAGCCCCGTAAGTAATCAAAAGAACTGCCGGGCTGGGGCGCCGTTCGGGCGCAATGAAAGGCCATATCAAAGGAAAAATACCTTTGACAACCCGCGTTCTAGCCCATAATGGGCCTGAGTAAAAGAAAGGAGTAAGAATTATAAAAGGGTCCCCATTCGAAATCCATGCGGCTATCAGACGGAGGAGCCGTAATGGCGCAGTGGGTGACATTACACGTAGAAACACAAGATAAGAAAAGATTTAAAAAACGAACCCCCTTGGAGATCCATGCAACTGTCTTACAAGGGCGCCGTGGGAACAGTGAAAAATTAAAAATATAGAATAAGCAAAAAGTAAGTAAAAAGAAAGCCAAAGATGCCATAAGAGCGGCGATAGAGGGGCCGATAAAACTATGTTGGGTGAGACAGTATAGTCTCTGAGGGTAGGATCACTTAAAAGAGCGAATAATACCTGAGAAAGCTGTGAGCTGCCGTCGGCTCTGAAAGTGGGTATGAAGATGCCGAAAGTAAACCCGGTAATTATATACTGGATTGCGCGGGAAGCATAATCGGCGTACGTGTCACAGGGGAGCAAGCGATAAGTATGGCCGAGCAGTAAGGGCCTATAGTGGCTAAACAGTAACTGATGCATCCATGACCAGGTTGCTTGTCTGCTGGGGTGGCAGCGTCAGTACAAGTCGGGCCTTGGCCAACAGGGTGCTGGAACAGGCAGCGTCGGAAATTGTTTCCACGGGGAAAGAGCAAACAAATGACTACACACCCGGTGTAAAAGTAGCGCGAGCCAAATCATCAGAACCAAACGTGTCTAAGGATAGAAAAAGACCCCAAAGTACCACACGTCAAAGTATAACGTGCCCTAGGATAAAAAGGGCCTAAATATAAGCACCGAGTCTAAAATACTACAGGCTACGGCTAAAACCCAGCCGTTTGTTGTCCATTGTTGTGGAACAATGCCCATGGAGGGTAAAATACATATTGGCGATACAAAAATGCAGCGAAAGATGAAACTCGATAAGGGGAAAGTAAGAATCAGAAAGAAGGTGAAAGAAAATGAAGGTGAAGGAAAATGAACAGGGCGTGGATCTATATATAAATTCAATCATTAATGTGTCGATATAAACTCAATCATTAATGTCTCCAACCCACAGGGGTCGGTGGCGGGGACCTCTAGCTCAGAAAGTAGTGAAACTCATGGTCAGTGTTGTGTCCCCTCTTGACTGAATCGAGTCTACAAATCCATTTAGCCTCCGCCCTTCTCAATGACAGTTCTCTATTACCACCTCGGTTGTTAGGTGGGATGTGGTCAATGCCAAAGAAACTGAATTTAATAGGACCGGTGTGTGTTAAGCGGTAGTGTTCAGTCATGGGATACCTGTCATCCCCTTTAATAAGCGCCCTCCGATGTTCTTGAATTCTGGTTTTAAGATTGCGAACTGTGCTGCCCACATAAATAATACCACAAGGGCATTCCAATATGTAAATCACAAACTGTGTGTTGCAGTTTATGTGATGTTTGATTTTGTATGTGTGGTTAGAATTGTAACTCAGTTCTTTGCACTTATTTGATCCCAGACAACAAACATTGCAATTGGCGCAGGTGTAAAAACCCGCCGGTGGGCATGGCAGCCATGTATTAGTGGTTGCCTTGCTGGCTGTAATGTAGCTCGGACAAAGGGAGCTCTTCAGGGTCCGCCCTCTTCTAAAAATCAGTGAGGGGTGGTCATTGATAAGGGGACGTAGTGTTGGGATCTCGACCAGTAAGTGCCAATGTTTTCTAAAGGCCTTAAAGATCCGATCACTATGTACCGTGTAGTTAGTATAAAAGGCTATCCTGTCCTTCCAGTGCTCATTATTGCGCTGTTTCTCTGCCCCTTGTGGGTGCTTATTGATGAGTGTATCTGCTCTGGGGAGGGCCAGGGCTCTTCGCTCTACTCTGTCCAATACCCTTTGGTCATATCCCCTTGTTTTGAAACGTTGTTTAATGTCAGATACGTTCTTTCTGAAGCCCTCATCTTCGCTACATATGCGTCTGGCCCTAACCATTTCCCCATAAGGGATGTTAGAAATGACTGATTTCGCATGGGCACTTTCCGCATGGAGAACGCTGTTGCAGGAGGTAGGTTTGCGATATAATGAACTGTGAACCACCCAGTCCTTCACAAAGAAAAAAATATCCAAAAACTCTATGTGTTCCTGATGGTGTTGCATAGTTAATTGGACATTAAACGTGTTGTCATTAAGGTATTCAAGGTATTCATTAAGGAGTGCCCCCTCATTGTGTCAGCGTAGTGAGGACTGGATTGCCATGGAGATCTCTGGTTAGGCGAAGAGCCTTAAGAAAAGCCGCGTACACCATTGAGCAGGTTAGCGGTCTAGTGTTTGGCCGGAGGGCACTCGAGGACAGAGATTGGAGTGAAGCACGAGCGCAACCGCTGTGACTGCGCACTTCACCAACGAATTTTCAGGGAGTTAGTGTCTCACTAGAGAGTCTCCTCAGTTTTTCCTGTTAGAAGAATAGAATGGAGGTATAGTATTGTTGTGCTTGTGCGTTGGAAAGTCAGGGATGCGTTCTGTTCGTCGGGCTGTCATCTGTAATTCCTGTGTTATGCTCATTGAGGGAAAATATTCTAATTGAAGTTTTCCAAGTTCAGTCAATATTTTAGGAATTCCCATTCCTTCAGCTTACGTTACCCTCCCCTTCTTCCTCTACTTCTTACCTGCTGTTCCTGTGAGAGCTCCAGCCTCCTTCACGTCGGATGCGGACACGCAAGTACCCCTAAAAGAGAAGAGAATAATATGAACCAGCGTTGCTGGAGTCTGATTACTTGTTATTTAAAAGCGCATATCATTATAAAACTGATATTGTTATTTTCAAGAGTCTTCCTGGAGTATTCAGTACCCATTTAAGGTTTATGGTCCATGCGCTCTGCTAGGTCCTGTTCTGAGGCTATTTTCTTCTGTCCTTCAGGGAATATACAGGCTAAAACATATTTCATAAAACGCCAATAAGAATTATGAAGAGAAGCTACACCCGTCCTCTCTAGGTGTATGTGTAGTGGTTTATAGTAGAAGACATGAATTGCTAGTTAGGACAGAGTATTAAATGTTAATGGTTGCCTTTTTCTTTCAGGGTGCTATTGTACTTCAGAAAAGGAAATACTACTAGGAAAACATAGTGCTTCCTAAGAGGAGGGACGAGGCAGACTGTTCTATTGTTTTTTGTTTTATCCACTTCCCCCTTCCCCCTCTGGGAATTCTTTACCCCTGTTCTTATTAGTGGCGGTCTAGGAGACACCCGGAAGGGGCATTGGGACTCAGCTTCGTTCTGCTCCTGTGATTTCTTGGGAACTACAGATCGCTCTGACACAGAGTTAGTTTAGGCCTGTGGGTATGAGCTGGTTTGTGCTTTTCTTTAAGTTGTGCATGGGTTATTTTCCCAAGTGACACTGTTCTGCCCTATAAGGCACTCTGGGAAAAGATGGAATAGCTGTACCATTTAGGCAGAAGGTGATAATCAGTCACATCACCTGTCACTCCTTGACTGAATGCTTGCCTTTTTGTCTTGTACAACATTTCCTTACCTTTTGGCTAGATTCGCACTGTAAGAATGCCACACACATACAGAGTAAACACAGTTTGTCCTTTGCTACATTGATTGGATAATCATATGTATATTTTTTCAACTCAGTGTAAAGAGTTTTCTTCACTTTTGCTTGTTTTGAAAGAAAACCTTTTATTTTCTTTAACAACTTTATTTAACATTTTCAGTCCCCAGGTACAGATGTCTTTAAAACAGTGCTTAATTTGTAAAATATTAAGTACCAGGGCTCTGACCAGGAGGCCACTGCAGCTTGCACCACCCATTGCCCTTGTCATCACTGCCAAAACAACTACTAACCATCTCTCTTGCATGTAAATGCGACAGTTCAGATTACTCCAGGTCCCCAAAGCTAGAGGAATGGCTGGGGAGGCAGGTATTAGCAATTTTAATGTATATTGTATTCCTAAACAACGCTTGTTCTGCTTATCTCTAAATTAGATGAGCAGCGCCGCCATGTGGTAGGCTGTTCTATGTATGGTGTTGACAATTAGGTGCCGGTGCCGAGCGCCGGAAACCAATTAAGTGCCGGTGCTTAGCACCGGAATGCCCCGGCTCAAATCAAGCACTGCTTTAAAAGAAAGAAAAGAAAAAGGGCAGAGCACATCATTACCATCAGACAAGCAGCATTTTCGGAATAACCATTCCTGTCCCCAGCATCGACACAAGATCATCAGGCTGTCTCAAAACCTGTGTGCACTGAATTTTAACAGTATAGGCAGATTCTAAATGCATCCCCCCGTTTAGTGGTCCTCCGGGTCCATACCTGTGGCTCATTCCCCGGCTAAATGCACCAGCTCAGGTGGAAGGGGAAGTTCTCAAGTGCATTTTACGTAGGTATGGGAGGGGGTGCATGTCATCTCATATCACAGCATAGCGTCCCGCACCAAGGCCGGCAACTTTTCCATTGCATGGATATTCCAGACCATTGACCACCACTTGTCTAGGGTCTGCAGAGACGGTGAGCACCAGTGATGAGCCACTACCAGGCATATCGCCAAGGGCTGTGAGCTGAGCAATCGGGCCGAAGAAGGGGGCAGCGTAGATATCCCGCATTATCCACAATTCCAAGCAAGGCCAAACCAGGTTGCATGGGGAGGGTCTCAGTGGTGATATCTCGAGCAACCCCCATAACTTGGGACCAGAACTGATGTTTCAAAGGGCATTCACACCACATATGTAAATATGTCTCTTTAACCGTGCATCCCCTCCAGCATGTATCAGGACTATTGATCATTGCTTGGAGATGGGTGGGCATCATAAATCGTTGTAAAATAATTTTAAAGGTATTTGCGCTGTGCTGGATGCAAATGGAGGAACCATACCAGGATCCAGTCCCCCTAAGTAAAGTTCAGGGCCAAGTCACCAGCCCATTTTTGTGTGTATGGCAACTGTAATGCTGGGGTGGGTTGTCTAATGTGTCACAATCTACAAACATATCTTCTATTTTTGTTGTGCTGTCCACTCCCTATGCGTAAATGCCTGGTTTTCTCACCCAATGTAGTAGTTGTATAAAGTGATATAGGTCCCGAGGGCCCTGGAGGAAGTCTGTGGCACATTGGTCCCGCGTTTTATGGGCCCCAGCTGAGTAGAGTTATCCAAGGCATATTATGTTCCCTCCACCCCAAAACTGATGCTGCCTATCCATCATCCCTGGAAAGAAATCCAGGTTCCCCGTTACTGGGGTTATAGGGAAGGTGTAGGTTGTGATCCCTCTCGTCCTCCAGGCCTTCCGCTAATAATGTAGTCAACTTTGTTGACCATCTAAGTGTATAGTCTAAACCCTATTGCTTGGGGTCTTTGTCTGGCTTCAGTAGCAGTATAAGGAAGGACTCCATCATAGACATAGAGGGGGTTAACTCCTGCGTGGCCAAACAATGCGTTCAATTCTAGTACAGGGAGAAGCCAGGAGGCCAGCAAAGGCTTTGTAGAAAGAGCTCAGAAACCCATCAGGGCCAGAGGACTCATTATTTGGCAGTGCTTTGATGGCTAGCAGCACTTCCTCTTCTGTTATCTCATCCTCCTGACCCTCTCTGATCTCCAGGTCAAGATCGGGCAGCTGGACGATTCCCAAGTATGTGTCTTAAGCTTCTTGGGAACACCATTTGTGGCTGTATAACACAAAGTAACATTGCCTGAACGTCTCTAGGATTTCCCAGTCAGACGTCTGGCGGGGGTCCAGGACAGTTTGAATACAGTTCCTCAGTCTATAAGCATGTATTTTGTGCGCCAGCAGACGGTCTACCTTATCTCCCTGCTCATAGTAGACTTGTTTCACCTCCATCAGTTTGTGCTCAGCATCTTGTGCCAGGGCTACCTCTAGTTCTCGCCTAGCTCTATGCAAGGACCTCTGGGTTCTACAACAGGGGTTAAGTTTCAATTTGGAGGCCAATCTAGCTATTTCAGCCTCCAACTTCAGTCGATGGATGTATGCCAACCACAGGAAGGTGGAGGTTTGGCTAATGAATTACCCACGTATTACCACCTTAGAGGCATCCCAGATCACGGCCAATGGCTGTTCTTCTGACTCGTTTTCTTTAAAATAATTCATAACTGCCACTTGCATGTTCTCTCGTAAGGCTGGGTTTCAAAACACTACCTCATTAATTTTCCAAAATTTGAGGGGTGGATCAGTGAAGGATGCCATCGGCAGCGAGATCTTAACCAGCTCATGATCGGATAGTACACACATGCCTATTTTGGAAGAATCTACTCTAGGGTATACTAGAAAAGAGACAAATATATAGTTATCAAATAGTGAGAAATATGGACATGAAAGAAATAAGTACAGTTTTGCTCACTCTCGTGATGTCTGCACCACACATCTGTTTGTTTCAAATCATCTAAACCATGGGTCAAGGACGGTGTGGCTGCCAGTGGATGCCATATGGGGTTCAATCTGTCCACTGTGGATTCAAGCACTACATTAAAGTCACCCCTCAACACCAGATTGTTGCCAGTGTGAGTTTCTGAATAGGAAAACATTTAGGAGAAGAAGTGATCTCTGGTGCCATTAGGGCCATAGATCAAGGCTATTGACATCTGTCCCCCACCCCAAGGTTCCCCTGATCATAATCAGTCCACCCTCCCGGTCCCCATAAGTTGTGCTTAGCTGGAATGCGATCCCTGCTCTCAGGAAAATTGCCCACCTTCTTTAATTGTATCTGGGCAGGGGACTGTTGGGGGTAATACCAGGAGGTGCATTGTTTTGTGTCTTCTACCAAAGGATGTGTCTCCTGGAGGACAGCCCCATTTTTTCATTTATGCTGTAGTTACTGACTCTGAAAGGGCCCTGGGCTCTGCTAACCAGGCCCAGGGCCAGTGCTCTGTCCTCTAAAAGGTATATTTTAATTGGTATAATTCTAATTGGCCAAGACAGCCTACCTGTAAGTCCTTAGTATATGGTAGAGAATGTATGTTTAGAGACCCCAGTGGACTGAATGCACTTAAGTGTGCACTGCTGTGGTGTCTGGTGTCATTTATAAGCCAGGCCTGATTTGCAGACTGGTTTTAAAATAAAACTATATCCAAATTCGACATTGGAATCAAAAGTACTTCCAAAACCTAAAACTTCCTTTTTATCACTTCCAAGTCACCCCCTAAGGTCTGCCCTAGGTGGTCTAAGGGTAGGGTGCATTGTTATAAAAAAAACAGGGACAATATAAAAGATGTTGTATATGCCCTGGTAGGGAAAAACAGCCAAAGTCGTTTTTCCCTATTGTAGTGCTGCTAGTCCCATAGGCTGTCATGGGGAAGGCGTTATTAAACCTAACAAAGTCTATCTGTGCTTTGGAGCTTGCTAGCAATATCATTCAAGGTATCAAATTAATGGTCACATTAAATCCCACAACCTGCCATGGTTGGATTTAATGTAACTATCAAAGGAAAGTAGTTTAAGAATTTACTATCCTGAAGTTACATAATGCAGCACTGTAGCAACCTCTTCTGATTGGCCAGCCTTTGACAGCCTGAGCAAACCTGCTGCCTGAGTAGGTGTGAAGAGGCCTAGGGCTGTAACAATATAGCCAATTGGTGGGAGGAAATTTGCTTCCTGCAGAAGTCAAGGGCAGGAAGGGGGCTGGGGAAATAAGCTGGACTTCAAAGGCAGGAGAACAGCTTCCTTGAAACCCTTGAAATTCCTTGAATCCCAGCCAGATGGCAGCCCTCCCAATTAGATTAGGAGAGGGGCTGGAAGGGGAGTGCAGTCAGATGGTAGCCACACCTTTGGGTTAGGTTACATAGACAAGCACACCAAGGAAAGATTTTCTCCATTTTGATTTTGGGGAAAACAGTGCATTCTGGGTCAAAACTATGCCACACTTTGCAGTAAGTGGGCATAGCAGAGGGAGGTAACTTTACCTCTTTTGGTTGGGGTGTCTCCGCCTCTTACCAGCTCAGAATGGAGGAAAAAATATGGGAGAGCTGCAGGAGATCCTCAGATCAATGCCTGAAAAATCAGAAGAAGGACTGCCCTGCTTGACCCTTTGACTGCATCACAGAAGGATTGCACTCCGAAGCACTGCACCTGTTGACTCACAAGCCTCCAGAAAGAAAGATCTGTGCTTGACTCAAAGGAAAAGGAGTGGCCTCCATGATCAACAACAGGTGCAACAGAGCAGGAAGACTTCACTTTCCAAGCCAAAAGGAGGATTCTCCCCAGCTGACCAGTTGCAACCTAATTTTTCCTGGACCATGCAGGTGCATTGTGGGAAATTGAGTCCTAGCCCCCAAGCGGCAATCCAGAGTCTCTGAACCCTTGGCCAGAGCTATTGGATGCTTAGTTTCCCCAAAGGAACTCAGAACTAAAAGAAATAAAAGTTTGGAAACTTTCTGCAAAGTTTGGCAGAAGACTGGCTTGAAGTTGAGGGTCAAACTGCCAACGTTGACTCACCGATCGGATCAACCTTGCTGGTTCGTCCTACTGGAAAACTCCAGATGGAACCCAACTCGAAGTCCAGAGGGAAGCCATCGATGACTGCTTCAAGACCCTCCTCGACGTTGATGTCGAGGATCCGACACCCTTCTTTTCACTGAACTGCAGCATGCTGCCATCTTTGGCTCAAACTTCGGATCCGAGAAATCCGAAGACCTGCCAACAAGCTCGTCGTTGAGGGAAAAGCTCCAAAAAAAAGACTAAGTACAAAGATAAACTTCAGACCTAGACCTAACCTTCAACCTTTCTGACCCACGCTCCATCGCAATCGGCCTAAAACTTTTACTTTGGCCCGGTCCAGCATTACCAGATAGCCCTGAGTGGTGCTTTAAGCTTTTTGGCGCTAGAATGCACAATTTTTGATTTAATATTTGAACATTCATATCTCTAGTTCCCTACATTGGATGTTTGTCATTTTGGAGTCATTCTAAAGATAAACATATTCTCTATCTTTATAAATTGTTGTTGGATTTTTATTGTGTTGTGCATTTTACTTATTTATTGTTTGTTGATATTAAATGCTTTACACATACCTGCCTCTTAAGTAAAGCCTGACTGCTTATTTTACAAGCTACCCAAGGTTGAGCAAGTATTAATTTATTGAGACTTGACTGGAACTATTAGCTATTGTGATATTATTACTAGCTGAAGGTGAATACCCCCACCTACTATTAATCCACTTTCCTACAAGATCGATGTCTATGCCCTTCGTCGTAATTCAGTGGAGGACCAACTTCCGCTTGACTGATGAATTAGGCCCCTGTACATTCAAAGTTGCAATATTCATTGACCGTGGGCCCTGTTGCATGGGATTAGTCTCCACAGGGTCCAGTATTATACATAATCATCTTGCGCTACTGGGGAAGGTAACTCAATATGACTCAGATGCTTATTTTTGAACAATCTGACCTTGGGGTAAATACGAGAAAAGAAACAATCATCAAATGAAACATAAAGAACTTAAGAAATACAAACAAGGCGGCAAACAGTTGCAGTCATCTGTTGTGGGGCCAGCTCCGTTGAGCCGGAACGGATCAGTGTTTGCTCCTGCCTCATCCCCATGGGCCTCTTCAGGCCTTTTTTGCCTCTGTTTCATCGAGCGTGCCCTCTCCTTACAATGTTCCACCCAGAGTGTCTTATACAGTCTATTTAAGATTTGCAGATGTAATAAGTGAACTCTGTGGCCCTCGAGAATCAAGTATTAAGGGGATGCAGGTATTCTACTTTGAGAGGTGGGGAGCTCTGAGACTTTTGCAGGCTTCTTCTCTCTTTCCTTGTTTGTTGTCATCCCCATTCCAGATTCTGTCAATCAAGTTGGTCCTCCACAACCTGGGGGTCTGCAGCCACACCAAGCAATGCTATCGCCTGTTCATGTGTTGGACCATAGTGGGCTTCTCTTTTTATCGAAAAAGGGCGTGTCAGGAATCCCCCTTTAAGGGGATTTTGCGGTCTTGAAGGAAGTTGGTGGCTAGTTTTAAATATTTGCATTTGGCTGAAGTAAGTGAGCTGACATCCTGGAATACGGCTAGTGACGAGCTCCGGAATACCAGGGGGTCCACCTGTCTAGCTGCTTTCATTATGTCCTCTTCTAATGGAAGAATTGGAACCTTGTTAGAACATCCAGTGTCAGTTTATTTGTGGTTTGATTTGTGTTATATAACCTGTGTGTTCATTCGAGCTCTAGTGGCATAGCAATGGAGTCTTGCAGAAGGGATCATAACAGATATTGGATGTAACTTTGTAGTTATGCATCTGAGAGAGCCTCCGGGATCCCACATATATGTATATTGTTTTGCTAGGATCAATTTTCTCCATCTTCAGCACTGTCCTTTGACCACTGGCACCGCTTTTCAATTTCGTCAAAGTTCATCAATGTGGATGTTAGCTCATCTCCCTCTTGGGGTCTCCCTGTGCCACTACTACCTCGAGGTGGTCGGTTCGAACGTCTGGGGTTTGAATGGGCTGACCCAAATTAGCCAGCGACTTCACCACGCCCTGTCGAAACAAACACACATCTCCTCCCGAAATGCCGCAATAATCTGTCTAATATCAAGTCCAGTGGTGCAACTAGACCCGAACTTCAGAGGGGGCTAAGGCTGCCAGCCAGGGCTGGCTCTAGCACTGGTCGCGCACGGTGCAACAGTCTTTTTTGGCGCCCCTCCCCCATTTTCTCCCTCTCCATGAATTGCCTCTCTACCACTCGCCAACAATGCACCTCATCTCTCTACAGCCCCTTTCTGGCAGGCATTTCATGTTTTTTTTATAGGGCTACTTGTAGTTTACTGACACTCAGTTCTGTGATCTGCCTTGTACACGTTCTTTGTAGCAGGCACATTAACCCTCTGCACTGTGTGTGTGACAGGAGTGCCTATGTGAGTGCACGGTGAGTGATGCAACAGTGTGAGAGTAGTGTGAGAGGAGTGCCTGCAGGGTGAGTGAGGTGACCATATGAATTTGGGTTTGGATGTAAGTGCAGAGTGGGAGGAATGAATGTATGGTTAGTGATGGGCTTGTTTGAGTGAGATTGCAGAGTGAGCACTGAGGGTGACAGGTGAGTGAAGTGTCCCATTAGTGCAGGGTGAGTAGTATGCTTGTGTGACTGCAGGGTGAGGTACAGGGTGAACAGCGCAAGTGCATTGTGAGTGCAAAGTGATCACTGTGAGTGCAGAGTGTGCGGTGTGCTCATGTGACCGCAGGGTAAGTGAAGGGAGAACGGTGTGAGTTCATGGCGAGTGGCATATGTGCTGTGTGGTCATTGTGAGTGAAGGGTGAATAGTGTGAGTGCATTGTGATCGCTGTGAAAGCAGGGTGAGTGTGAAAGGGAAGGGTGAGAATGAGGAGTGAGTTGTCTGAATGCAGGGTGCATTCCCAGACACTTGAAGTAACTCAGCATGTTATTGAGGGCTGATGTAGGTTTGCAGACATAAGTTAAACTATTGCTATTATGGCATTATTCAGGGACAGGGCCGGATTGGCCAAGCGGGCACCAGGCGTTTTCTCGGTGGGCCTGAAGGGTGGGGGCCATTTTTGGACCAGTGGGAGCCGTTTTTGGTACTGTGGGCCGGTTTTGCGGCAGTGCTGCAATATCGGCCCCCTGTACCAAAAGCAGCTGCAGTGTTTTCCACGAGCACCAACCCCCCGCCCCCCACTCCTGCTCCAGCTCCACTCCCTCGCCCGTCGCCGGTCAGACCCAATTGCCAAAGCCGGTTTGCGTTCCAAGTCTGGCCCTGTTCAGTGATCGAGGGTGGAGGAAATAAATATTGTGCTCATCCTGCAACAAACTTCCAGTCTTGTGATTAGGGTTGCCAGCTCATTATATTGATGTCCCAGACATTACAAAAATAAGCAGTCACCTAAAGTCTATTTTCAGCACTTGTCTGTGCATACTTGGAACAGCAAATATAAATAGAAAGCATTTTTTATTGTATTCTATGGCTGCCTGAATGATCCATGACTGATAATTAAAGGGAACAAAGACAGAAAAGTCACCTTACAAATGAATACATGTGATTTTATTTATAACCCTATTTAGTGTCAGGACGAGGCCTTTGCAGGCTCTTTAAAAAACAAATGTGTTATGACAGGAAGACGTAAAGGTGGTGAAAGATGTTTATTAGATAAAAAACATCTTAAGGGCCCACATGTAAGTGGAAACAGGAACATGCAGCACCAAGCACGAAAGTGATCAGTAATGCGCAAACATTCTATTTGGTCATATTTATATCACAGCAGGCATTCTAAATAATTGCATCACAATAAGGTCTACCAATGAAAGTACAATATGTAAATATATATAATACGAAAGTGGTACCTAAATAACAAGCATAGAAATGGCAAAAACACATGTACAACGTCTCCCTTCCTTGCAAAAACACAAAAAGAAAAATGTAATACAAAATAAAATCTTTAAAACGATTAGGCATTCCAACATTCCTACAAGATGTTCTCCCTCCCTCATTTAGATCTGAATTAAGTCCAACCTCAGCATTATGAGAATTACACTTCAAACTTTCTGATTCTTTTCCAACTGTAATGCAAGACTGATTTGCAGATGAAAAATCTAAAACATCAGAGTCATTACAAATACCAAAATTGTTGCTAGAATTTAAAGACAAACACCTTTGCGGTTTTTCCTTATTTAAACTTCTATCACTTGTGTAAAAATTTGAGTCAAATAAGTCCTCTACACCACTAAACTACTATGAAAGATCCCAAGATTCACGTTCTGTATTAAAACTACAGTTATTTTTATTAGACAGTAATATTTCTTCCTGTCCAGGTTTGAGTTTGATCTCTTACTCCACCACCCTTTTTCTCCTAGAAAAACAGATCCTTTAGTAACCTCTATGACTTTATATGGTTTAGTGTATTTAGATTTACCTTTGAGAACCCTCGTGGTTTTTTTGACTATAACCCAATCATCTTTAGCTATTATCTTGACAGTAGTTTTGTTGAAGATGTCATTGTGTCTCTTACTTATCTTTTGTCATTCCTCAATTTTCTCTTTAACTTTAATCTGTTCATTATCAATTCTTTTACATTTAACACTATCCCTGAACAAAAATTCAAATTTAGGTGTAAGCATGGTAATACACTCTCTTCCTCTCATTAAATAAAAGGTAGTTTGTCTTGTAATTTCTTTCACTGTATTATTGTAACCCTTTCTCTCGCAAAAACTCTCTGACTGGTAAATGAGAAGCCACAGCCAGTTGCACTCCTTCTTTTAAAAATCTGTTAGTTCTTTCTACTTGACCATTCAAAGAAGGACTATATAAAGGTGTTTTCTCTTGTCTTATTCCTAAATTCCTCAGAAACTTTTTCATTTTATCAGAAACAAGTTGGGTTCCATTGTCAGAGACAATTACCTTAGGTTGACCTTCAATGGCAAAAATATTTTTCAGAAATTCAATAACATTGTCTGTTGGAATGTTAGGAATAAATGCATAATGAATCCATTTTGAATAGTAATCTGACAACACAACTAAAAATCTGCTACTAGCATCAAGAATGGTAAATGGCCCAGAAAAATCAATAGCTACCTTGACCTAAGGCCCATCAGGTATGTCCACAAATTGCATTTCGTTTTTCCTTAGCGTGCAATGTTTGTCAGCACTCAAACACTCTTTGCAAAAATCAACATACTTATTGACTTCCACATTCCTGCCAGGCCACCAATAATATTGTTTGTTTTTTTAACAATATATTTTATTATTACTTTTGCATGGTATATACCGGGCCGTGGCCCAAAGGATACAGTTTGAAGACATCGTATGGTTACATAAACATACAATTGAAAAAAGTTTAACTCCTGCAAAACCTGCAGGTACAATAACAAACACATTGCGCAGTAAGTCCCAAATCCCACAAATCTATATTTGTCCAGTTGGATAAACATTCCGTAAGTTACTATTAATAGTTTGGATTGCTCAGTGACCAGTAACATAAGAGGAGCGTGTCCTGTCAGGGATCCAAAGGTGGAAGGGGAGGTAGCTCTATGCCCCGATATTCCGCCCATCTCAACCATATTTTCCTATGCTTTTGGGGGCCACCCCGAGCTTGAAATACCGCAATCTCAGCACTCATGCAGTCGTCAATGGCCTTTTTCCACCTACCAATTGACGGGGGGGATGTACCCTTCCATGTTTGTGCAATATCCCGTTTAGCAATGGTAACAGCTAAAAATAATAAGTGTTGCTTCTACCTGTTCCCGCCAATCCCATCAGTACTATGCAGCAGAAACAATCTCAGATCTAGTGAGAGATCCCATGACAGCACCTCGCCCAGACATGCCACGATCCTCCGCCAGATTGGCTGCAGTGCCGAGCAGGCCCAGACAGGCCCAGACAGTATCTAAGAAAGTCCCTTCCTCTATTCCGCATCTCAGACATAAGGCGGACTGAACGATGCCCATCTTCCAGAGACGGGACCTTGTATAGTAGATACGGTGTATATATTTAAATTGTGTGAGACGATGACACTGCCGCACTGCGAGGGCTAGCCAAGGCCTCTGTCCAGTCATCATCGTTCATATCTGGTATGTCTGCTAACCAAGCACGTCTAGTCTTGTGTAGGGTTGTGAAAGTGTGTGTCGTTAGCATTTGATAAATCTGACGGATCTTATGGTCGCCTAAATCACCCATTAATAAACGTCCCTCCAGAGGGTGAAATTCTGACAGATTCTCGATCATCTGAAGGAGGGGGGTCAGTGCATGCCACAACTGGAGATACTTATAAAATTGAGATTTGTGCAGCTGAAACTCTGTCTGTAGCTGTTGGAACGACTTCAAGGTGGTCCCTCGCATTACGTCACCTAACGTGGATATTCCCACTAAGTCCCACCCGCAAAATCCCGTTAATGCCGACACCGGGTGGAGATGCGCACCATGCCACAGCGGGGTCGGCTGAGTCATGCGACCATGCCAGCCCATCTGTTTAACCGCAGATCTCCAAAGCCGGATACTGTGCCACTGGCAGGGGGTAGACAGTCCAAGTACTGTGTGCTGTACAGGAGTTGAAGGAGGGGGGTGCCCTCCATTGCCATATGTTCTAGTGCATATGCTGGATCAGTAGGCGAACTATACCACCACTCATTTACAATTAATGAGTGGAAGGCCGCGTATTAAGCGTATACGTCCGGAGCTGCTATGCCGCTGCAGTATGTTGACTGCGGGCACGTACTCAACGCAACGCGTACAGCGCCGCCATTCCAGAGAAATTTATTATGGATGGCGTTGATTTGTGCGAACCAAGTTCGCGGTATAGCATATGGGAAATTTTGTAGTCTCTAAAGTATTCTGGGCAATGAGACCATTTTAAAAATAGCCGAGCGCCCATACAATGAGAGCGGGAGGGGAGACCATATTGCAGTTTCCTCCTTAAGGCTCGTAATGAGTGGGTTAATATTATGTGCCCAGGAAGTCTTTGGGCAGGGTGACATAAAAATGCCAAGATACATAAATCCCGTAGTAGCGTGTTACAGCTGCTCTGCCCATGTCTCGCGGCCCTGATTCCCGCACACCGGAAATAATATGGATTTGGAAGGGTTAGTATTAAGCCCAGTGGTCTGGCCAAACACTCGGAGGATCTGTAGGATGCGGGTCCCGAGAACCACGGGTCAGTCAAGAAAAAGAGGACATCGTCCGCATATAGCGCGATGCGATCGGATTGGGACCACTAAAAGCCCCTGAGCACCGGGTCCCCCCGCACCCATAGGATTCCACAGCGAGGACAAATAGTAATGGTGACAGGGGGCAACCTTGCCTCGTGCCACGGCAGATGGGGAATGGGGCCGAGCAATGCCCTGCGATCCTGACCGACGCCGTCAGCCCTGTGTTGAGCAATCATACGTAGGCCAAGAAGCGCAGGCCGAAATTAAGAACTTCAAGAAGTTGGAAGAGATATGACCAGCTGAGGGAGTCGAACGCCTTGTCGATATCCGCCAGGAGAATCGCCATAGGGCGTCCGAGGTCTGGGGCTCTTGCCATGGCGTTATGTACCCGTCTGATGTTATGGCACGTAGAGCGATGTGGCATAAATCCGGACTGATCCGGGTGGATCAGATATGGCACACAGGTCCTGAGGCGGTCAGCAAGGACTTTGCCCAGTAGTTTGGGCTCAAAGTTGATAAGAGAGATGGGCCGGTACAATGAGGGATCTTCCGGTGGGTGACCTGGTTTCAAGAAGAGGACAATCTCTGCGTGTTGCCAGTCTTGGGGAAGTTGGTGTTGGTCGATAGCTTCATGTACTACCTTCAATAGGTGTGGACCCAATGTATTCATATGTGTTCCAAGGAATTCCATAGGGGAACCCGTTAGGGCCAGGGGCTCGGCCCGGGCGCATGGCTATCAATGCTGCTCTAAGTACGTCTGTAGTTATGGGAGCGTCTAGTTGCTCCCGTGCATCATCTGTAAGCTTACGGGGGTATGTCTCTCAAAAATTCTGCTATAGAGTCCTCAGATAACTGCTCTTGGTGCGCATAAAGGAGCGAGAAATAGCGCGCAAACTCCTCAGCTACCACTGTTGGGGATGAGCACAAGACACCCTCCTCATTCCGGAGCACTGGAACATTTGCGGGGGACTTCTCTACTTGGCATAGTCTGTGGAGCATTTTATTTGATTTGTCCCCCCATTGGTAGATTCGATGTTGCGACGCTAACCAGATTTCCTTTGCCTCTCCCATAAGATGTTGCTGAATGTGTTGCTGTGTCTGGAGTAGGTTGCGCTGGAGACGTGGGGTTGGGTCAGCTACGCACTGTGCTTCTAAGGTCCTCTGACGATGCTCTAATTCCGACAATTGCGCTCATTGCTGACATTTAGCTTTAGCGCGGAAACTAATATCAGCCCCGTGAACAGTAGGTTTCAAATCCTCCCATAAGATGCTCTTGGAAGGGGCAGAGGCCAGATTAAATTCAAGGCAATCCGAGACTGCTGTGGACAGCGTCTTCAGATATTCCGGGTCCCACAGATGCTATGGGGACATCCTCCACCTAAATGGGGGTTTGTGGGAATGGATGCGGATCTTACACAAGACAGGAGAATGATCCGACAGACCTCTAGGGAGGAGAGATATATGGGAGATCCGGTGTATATAATTACGTGGTGTGAACACATAGTCTAACCGAGACAGTGATCCGTGAACTGCAGACTGATAGGTGTAGCCTAGTTCGGAGGGATCGAACTCACGCCATACATCCGACCAACCCAACGTAGTAGCAGGAAGGTGAAGTTTGGATCTATCTATTGGGGGTTCTCGCCCCGATGCGCGCCTTCTATCCATCAATGTCATAGCATCATTCCAGTCCCCACCTAGGAGGGTCAAGCCATCTGGGAGTTCCCCCCATAGTCGAGATATCTTTTCTACAAAGGTATTGCCCAATGGGGGAGGGGCATAGATGCTGCCTAGATTGATGCGTTCCCCATATAGTGTGCCCGATAGAAGGACGTAACGTCCCCCAGGGTCTAACCAATGCTTAATGTTTATAAAGGGAATGCGGCGGTGTATGAGGATGGCAGTCCCTTGTGATCCCCTGGTAAACTCAGCGTGATATATTGTGTGGAACCCAAACCTGGCAGGACAGGGAGCCTTGGCACCCAGAAGATGGGTCTCTTGAAGAAAGAGAATGTCGGCCCCATGTCGCTTAGCTTGAAGGAGAATAGCGCCCCTCTTAACCTTATTAAGTAGGCCCCTAACGTTCCATGACACTATGGTCAAATCCCCGGTTGGGGATGCCCTTGACTGTGTGGTCATCTAATCTCTGCAGGTGTGTGTGTTAAGGCTGATAGTGTGGAATCAAGACTAAACCCCTGCGCACCTGTGAAAACTGAAATAATAATAACAGAACATCTTAAGAAACCCCCAAACCCCCCACCCCCCACCCGATACTGCCTTGAACGCAGAGCATCTGTCGCGGTGAAGAGCAATCTCAGGGCCCCAACAGGGGAGCCCAGATCCCCTCCGCCAATGGTACCCAAACTACCCATATAACATTAACAAAAGGAAAAAAGTAGAGATGTCCGGGGGGTGCGGGGGGATGAATCGTTAGGCTGGACATCCACGCCAACTTGTAGTTCCATGTGGAGCAGGATTTTACTTATGGTTTAGAGATGACTGTGCCCCTACTGCAGGGGAATAGCGTCTTTTGTAGGAGTTAGGGTGCTTCCTCCGGATCCGAGGAGCGCCTAGTTGAACCAGATCGGTAGCATCTTTGAGATTTACTTCTCCTTGGCCGAGTTCGTTGTGAGCCCTGGGACGAGTCCGACTCCAACGGTGGCGGGGTACGCAGCTTAGGGTGTGTACGCTCGTTTGTCGAGGCTAAAACAGCCTCTGGCGAGTCAAAGAAGTGGGATTTAGAGTTATAAATAACCTGCATGTGAGCGGGGTACAGTAGCATGTACTGGATATTCAGTTCCCGCAGTCTGCGCTTCGCTGCCATAAAGGATTGATGCAGCTTTTGTACCAGACGGGTATAGTCTGGGAAAATCATTATGGACTTGGAGTCATGGAGGAGTTTGTCTTTGTGGAACCTGGCGAAATGTAGAATAGCGTCTCGATCACCATAATTCAGAAACTTTGTAATAATTGGTTTTGGGCTTTCCCCTGCAGGTGGCTTTTTAGTTAATGCACGATGAGCCCTTTCCACGAAGAAGCATGAGGATAGTTTATCAGCTGGCAGGAGGCCCACAAGCCATTGGGTGAGGAAATCTGACATGGAGGAGCCCTCGCAACCCTCTGGGAAACCAATAAAGTGCAAGTTGTATTGTCTTGCTCGGCCTTTGGCGTCCTCCACCCTAGAGGCCAACTCTTGTGTTAGCGCCGTGAGTTTATTGACTTTTTTTTGCATGGTAGTTACGTTGTCTTTGACTGTGGACACGCATGTCTCTGCTTCAGTAATGTGATCCACAGCCTTTCGGAGATCTTGCCTCAAGAAGGAGACCTCGGATCCCACAGTGCCGATTTTGGCATCAAGTTCCTTGCCTCTGTGATTGCCGCCAAAAGGGCCGCGTTGTCCGGCATCGTGCCCCCAGCTTCTCCCCCAGTTGCACCATTTTGAGTTGTGGTATACTGGTCGATCGTATTCTGTTTAGCGCCGGCGGCTCCCGGCTTATCCTTGCCCATGGCGGCGGACGAACAGATGCCGGATCTGGTGTCTACAGGGTCTCGAAACAGGGGGCGCCTCCCCCACCTACCTCACCCCACTGCAGACCTCAAGGCCCTGCCACCGGTTTCACCACGATGTTGCCCAGAAGAGGGGGGGACAGCACTGTGGGCCAGGCCTCACGGAAACCGGCTCGTCTCAGGCCACAAGCCGCACCAGGCCTAGCCTGGCCACCTCCGCAACCCTTAATGGCCGGCCAAGTAGGCCCCCTAAAGAGACCAGACTCGTCGGACCACTGGCCCAGAAGGTCCCCCCACACGCCCCCGGCACCCCAGGGGCCACCGCGCCACAGGATCCTGATGTTGGTACCTTGTTCTACCCCGGGGCCGAAGACAGTGTATGCTGGCCAGGCGTTTATCGACAGGATAATGGGGGAGGTCGCGGCCCCAGCCAACCCAGGTCAGTCCAATACAGGCCCTACACTCTGGGCTCCAATGTTATGCGGCGTCTCCCTTTGTCCCAACGCGAGCCGTCTCTGCTGCCAGACAGATGCGCTCCTGGCCAGAATGTAAAGAGGGGGGATGGGCGCCGGGGCACTGGAATCACCGCCGGCACCAGGGCCACACGCAGGCCTTTCCGGAGTATGCACCGCACCCCCGAGTTGCCCCACTCACCAGGGTGTTAGCGCGTCCGGTCTCGGGCCGCCCGCTGGGGACCACCACATACAGGGAAGCACAAGCCAGGGAGGGGGATCCTCCACCTCAGGATTCGGCTGGGAGGCACCCGCTCTGGACAGGCCTCTCCCGACTGCAGGCCCACTCTCTGTCTAGGCCATGGCCGCAGCCCAGAATCCGCCCGGACAGCCCCAGAGCGGGAGACGCTGCCGTCCTGCCCTTGACTCCACTGACTGCGCAGGCCAAGTCTCTGGGTCGCACGCGGAAGTCACGGCGGGGGGGTGCCGGATAGGCTCTGTATCCTAATCAGCCCCGACCCGTGCTACGCATCGGACAGCGTCGGGATCCAGCACAGCCGCTGCTTCATCTGTTCGTCCCCGCGACAGCGGGCTGTCCAGCTTACTTTTCGCCCCGGGTCGTCAATGCTCACATCAGCCCTTCAGGTATGCTCCGCTGGGTAGGATTATGACGGATTTCTAATGTTTATGGCGCGGTTGTGCGGAGCACAGTTAAAGTGCGTCCACCATGTTGGCCGTCCAAGCCACGCCCCCCAATAAGATTGTTTTAATAATAGGTCTCAGTGGCACTTGAACCAGGATGACCTTTGTGAGCAATGCTGATTAGTTTTTTCCTTAAACTAAAAGGCGGAATAAATAAATCATGTCTCATCAAAAACTCATTTACAACAGTTAATGCATTCGCTACTTGAAGATAACACTTTAATTCTTGTGATAAATTCGTTTGTGGTGGCCAAATTCCGGTTACATGGTCTATCACTTTTTGTAGAGTACTATCCGTGTGTAAACTGTCTCTCCATTCCAATTCAGTTATAGCCCCTTCGCACATCTCAATAGCATCTATATGTGCAACAACACGTTCAGTTTCTTCCATACAATCATCCTCTGTGTCCTGAACAGGCAGTCTAGATAAAAAATCTGCTCTGCAATTTAAACCTCTGGGTATGTGTCTGATGTTAAAATTGAACTCATGTTGTTTTGAAAGAAGTCTGACTAGTCTTGAGGACGCTTTAACATTTCCTCTACCACAGCCATTCATCATGTATAAAAGTGGCTTGTGATCAGTTACAATTTTGAATTCCTTTCCCTATAGGTACATTTTTCATTTTTCCACTGCCCAGACACAAGCTAATGTTTCACGGTCTATTGTGCTATAAAACCTTTCAGCACCCTTCAGTCCTCTAGATATGTATGCAGTAGTGAATTCCTTGTCACCTTTCTTTTGACTAAAAACTGCACCGATTCCAACACAGCTTGCATCCACAGTTATTATATTACGCCTATTAGCATCATATGGATGTAAAGCTGGTGCTTCAACAATAGCTTTCTGAATCACTTCAAATGCTACATCTTGTTCTTTTGTCCATTCAAATTTAAGCCCCTTTCTCAAAAGTTTACGTAAAGGTTCAACCATATCAGCATACCCTGAAATAAAGCGAGAATAATACTCGCTAAGACCCATGAATGACTTCAATGTGTCTCTATCAAATGGTCTTGATGCATCTCTAATAGCTTTTACTAAATCATTTTTAGGTTTGATACCCTCATCAGTAAGTAAATGTCCAAGATAGTCAATGCTTCTTTGTAGGAACTTGCACTTATTTTTGAAACTGTCATACCTCTTTCTCTTAAAATAGACAATACCTTATTTAGTCTTTCATTAGGCTCTTCTTCATTCCTTGCATGAATGAGTATGTCATCCTGAAATTTCTCGACTCCATCAGCATCTTTAAACAGTGTATCCATTAGTTTTTGAAAAACACTAGCAGAAGACTCTAATCCAAATGGCAATCTCACATACCTATAAACTGCATATGGTGTAACAAAAGTTGTAACATCTTTTGACTCTTCGGCTAACTTAATCTGATGGTATGCTGACTTGATGTCAATCAGCGAAAAACACTTTGAACCTGAAGTGGATGTTAAAATGTCTTGAATTGTAGGCAGTGGATGGCAATCCACAACAATGTTTTTATTTAAAGACCTCAAGTCTGCACATAGTCTGATTTCGCCATTTTTTTCTTTTTAGAAACCTCAATAGCGGAAACCCATTCCGACGAGTCAGTAGACTCTATTACACCCTCCTCACAGAGTTTAAGTAACACGTTTTTCAAATCTTTCCTCATAGAAAGTGGAACCGGTCTAACTTTGTGTGTAACTGGTATTGCACCATCTTTTAGTTTTATTCGGTGTTCAAATCCTTTCACACATCCAATGTGTTCTCCAAACACTTCACAATTATTCCTAAGAACAGACTGTAAATCTAAATTAACGTTTGGAACTTGTATACTACCTGTGAACTTTTCATCCAGTACAATAGGCTCTGCAGATTCAAGTTTCAATATAACTCCAAGTTTTGCCAGATCTTTCCATCCAACATTGTTACAACCTTTTTGCAACATAAATGCTTGTTTTTGTCTCTCTACCTTTGAAGTTCAAACTATCTTCAAAATAACCAACCATGTTGATTTCAAAATCACCAAATGCTTTTGGGTTCACATTGGTTTCTTTTAACTGAACATCATCCCATAGCTTGTTAAAAATAGTATCCAATATGATTGTTATAGGCGAACCTGCCATAACCTAAAGTTCAACATTTCCAATATCCACACTACCTTAAGGTGCAACTATTGTTCCTTCATGTACATGAACTGTTAAAATAATATTAGAGCAAATTTCCTCATCAAATTCTTCAAAACTGTTGATCTTAACTTTACTATTAACATTACTTTTGTTATTTCTGCAAGATGTAGCAAAATGCCCCAATTTGTGACATTTAATACATCGTTTACCAATTGCATGACATCCCTGATAGTCTACTAAATGATCCTTAGAACCATACCTGTAGCATGTACATATTTTACCTTCATACACTCTTGGTTTACTTCTCTTACTTCCCTTTTGTTCTACTCTCTTCTTTTCCTGTAAAGCAAAAACAATAGTACTATTTACAGCTTCACTAAATAAGACTTTAGAAGATAACATAGTGCGCTCAATCCCTTTTGCTATGTCAATTACTTCCTGAAGACTTGGATTCCAACATCCTAAAAGTCGTTCTTTTATCTTCTTGGAAAAGCAATGGAAGACAAACTAGTCTCTGATGTACTTGTCAACCATTTCATTATATTCTCAATTTGTCACCAGTACTCTTAATGCTGCAATATACTCCTCAATAGTTTCATTTTCTTTTTGTTTACGAATAGAAAAATTTGTGCCTACCAAACATAATGTTAGACTCCTCTGAAAATTGCCTCTCCATCCTTTTTACAGCTTCTTGATATTCATCAAGCGGAATAAACTGCCCTGGCGCATTTTCAAGCTCAAGCCGACTGTCAAAAATGTCCTGCCCTGCATTGCCTAGCAAACCAAACATTATTGCTTTTTTCCTCTCTGCGTTATACGTTTTTCGTCTATAGCAAATAAGTAATCAATTGCCCGATGCCAGTTCTTCCAACGCATGGGTGGTTTTCCAGCTTCACTTAAGAAATGAGCAGGTACACATATTGCATTGTTTTGTGCCATTATATTACTTGCTTAAAGTGTTTTTTCCAAATACTCCTCTTTTTTTTATATATTGAAGCCTTAGATTGACACTTTAAAACTTTCTTTAAATTAAACTTGTCCTTTCTTTCTTATATACTTCTGCACAGTTCATAATGTATCTGTAAATATTCACTCTTCCCGCTTATCTTTTTTTTTTTCTTACCAGCAAAGGGTTGATTAATTTCTTGTCACGAAGTTCCTGATATGCATCTAATGCGCTTTTAAATATGAGGAAACTGCTTTCAAAATGGAGGCATGCAGTGGCGTTGTGGACGTGCCTGGAGATACGGTTCCCCAGTTTGTCTAAACGCACTAATACAAAGTGCACGAGCAGGGTTTACGTCATCCAAAAACGTACTCGCCTTTCAACCTTGCACGCGGAGCTCAACGGCCACTCTCAATGGTATTTTCTTATAATGAATATTATCCCAAGAATTCACAACCGTGCGTTATTTGTAGCAGACTAACAAAAAGTAGCTTTATTTGATTTAAGCAAGAGTCTCTCAGGATCTTGAATCGCCGTGTCGATAAAATTCGTGAAAAACCGGTTTCCTCACGTAAACGCAGACACTGCTGTGGGCCCGTACTCCTTTTTAAATCGTCGCCAATTTTGTTATGACAGGAAGCCGTAAAGGTGGTGAAAGATGTTTATTAGATAAAAAACATCTTAAGGGCCCACACGCAGGTGGAAACAGGAACATATAGCACCAAGCACGAAAGTGATCAGTAATGCGCAAACATTCTATTTCGTCATATTTATATCACAACAGCCATTCTCAATAATTGCATCATGTTAGAAATGGGATCTCTGGTTGGCTAAGGCTTGCGCCAAAGCCAGGCAGAGACCACCACTCTAGTCAGGGCGAGGGAGTTACACGCCGACGATAACCCCTGCTCACCCCCTTGGTAGCTTGGCACGAGCAGTCAGGCTTATCCCGGAGGCAATGTGTAAAGCGTTCGCGCAACCCACCCACAGCAACAACATACTAGGCACACCACAAAAAGGAACTCCACACAAGGTTATATCAAAAATAGCCTTTGTATTATCATAAAACACATTAGAATAGTACTCACATAATATACATCATGCCACCTGGCACGGGGTCATATTTACAAGGGAATTATTTACACCTGACAGGGCCAACTGGACCACTGTCAGGACCAGCACAAAGCGAACTTAGTATAGGTAGTACTTATAATCAATGTAGAACACATCATGAACGTACAACCAGTAATCACTGGTAACCACTGTACTTAGCATCAGCCTGTAACATAAACTACATTATGCACAGTATCACATCAGGCGCGAATTACATTCTGCGCCAACCTCACCAGCATAATCACAGTATGCAAATAACCTCATAATCATAATTACATTAGAGGTATAAACCAGGGTGCGTAAATCATACTACATGAATTACATTTCCTAGCACCCAAAATCACATTAGCACATGAATCACATTAGGGCCTGGCGCCCTATAAACCTTACATTCCCCTTGGGCCAACTGGCCATCTAAAGGGGCTCAAATGCCCTATGTCCAAGAGTCAGGGCTGCTGCCTAAGCAGCGAAAGTCAAGGGTGCGCCACTGTGCAAACCTAAACGTAGCAGCTGCCCACTACTTGCTGGGCAGCTGTGAAAGTCAGGAGCCACGGAGTGCATCTCACTCCTAAATTTAAAACATGTGTCCCCCTAAGAAAGAATAACCTACACGGTGCAGCTGCCCACTACTTGCTGGGCAGCTGTAAGTACCCATTGAGGCCTGGACGCTCAATGTGCCCTCTGAATCAATGTGCCACCAAGGTTGCAGCTGCCCGCTCACTCTCGGGGCAGCTGTGGAAGGAACTGGGACCAACGCGGGGAAAAGCACGGGCCCCTCTGGGCCCTCAAACAATACATCTGCCCCTCGGGGGAGCCACACGGGGCTCGAAAACAAATATGCGCTATGTTGGAGCCATCTGGGCTCTGAAACAATTATGCTCAAGCGTTGGAGCGGCCCGCAACGGCGGGTCCGCTCAGGAGGAGGGATCCGGCACTACGACTGTGCCAAGGAATGCCCCCAAGTCCCCCCAAGCACCGGCAACGTGCCTCGAAAGGCACCAACACACAGCAGGCGGCGGCCACTCACCGGGTCCTCTGCCACGACGCAGGACTCCTCGGGTCTCCTTCTCGCTGGAGCCGCTTCTCCTCTCCTGGCTTCACCCGGGCCCCCTCCTGGGACCCGGGACTTCTCCTTTTCTCGCCGGCTCCGGGGCTCCCAACAGCTCACGGGAGCCCCGCTGGACATTTCCTGTCTTCCTCGCTTCACCCGGGCCCCCTCCTGGGACCCGGGACTTGGATGTGGAGCCCGCGAGGCTCCAGACGCACTGTTCTTCTGCCTGGGCCCTCTCCTAGGGCTCAGGACTTCTCCAGTGCTTTGCCGGGAGGCGGGGTGGGCTCCCGTTCTCCCTTCCTCTGCACACCGGGGCTCCCCTCGGCTCATGGGAGCCCCGCACCGGTACCGCCAGCACTTCCGGTCCTGCCGCCGGCCCCGCCCACGTCGCAGGCAAGGTTGCCTGACTTCCGGGTCGCGCTGGCAGCGGCCCGGCAACGTTTTCTTCTCGGCTGCAGCCATGAGGGTAGGCTCCCTCGGAAATAAAAATATAGAGCGGGTGGGCTCCCGCTCCATCAATAAAGGCAAAGACGCGGGGTGGGCACCCGCGCACTGGAGCATCACGGGGAATCCCTCGCATCGGGATTCCCTCCAACGAGGCGAACAGCATCGCGCTGCACAGCCCCCGCTCCTGCTCAGCTGGGCAAATAAAGGATAGCGCTTCCAGGCGCTAGAGGAAGCAAAAGTCCTCAAAGGTGAAGGGGCAATGCAGGGCCCAGGGAGGCAAGCCCTCCTGGCAGCCCCCCCCTGGGCCCCAACAGCAGCACGCCCCGTAGGAACAGCAACCAGGAACTGCACACTGAACCTTTTCATGGGGTCACAGCCCCTTCTTTTATACACCCTTTTCCTTTGTTTAAAGGTGTAGGGTTCAGGGAAAACCAGATGCAACTGGTTTGGGGGAGCTTTGGAGCACTTTGTTTTGCTCAGCTCCTCTCTCCTTTCACAGGACAGGCTAGGGACATCAGACGCACCACAGGGGGTGGAGCCAGCATTGTGGAGGGAAGGCACAGCCCTATTCAGGTCCCAGATGCAACTCCTCCCTCCCATCTAGATGCAGATCTCCCTATTCACCACTGCGCTGACTCACCCTGCCCCTGTCACTCACAAGCCAGACATGCAATTCACATCAGGCAGGCAGACACAGAGCACACATAAATGCCAACTTCTAGAAGTGGCATTTCTACACAAGTTATAATAAATCTGCGCACACCATTGCGCAGCATTTATTCTCACGAGTTCGCACATACTAAACTCGCCCCTGCACTCCTCTCACACCAGGAATTACCATGGACATACATATCCCCCATGCATTCCTATGGGAGGGCCGGACAATCTCACCACACGCACTCAGCGCGCACGCACTTTACACTGGCCCACAGTGCTAAAGTGCCCAGAGACTTAAAACTACTGACATACAAGGCAAAAAGTTTAGGGGTGAACCGGCCAAAAAGGGCCAAGTCCAACACAACCCCCTTCCAGCCAAAACGCAGGGCAGACCAATCACCACCGTGATGGGCTTCCCTGCTTGGGGCGATAGAACACGGACGCGGGCCCGCACTGCAGGGACACCCTCTGGTTCTACGCCACTTGGAACCCATGGAATCCATGTAAGAGAAAAAAACTCAGGACCAACTAGGCTACCCCACCGGTACTCCTTAGTTGTCCACGGCCAGGACCAGGCCCTAGGCCACCCAGATGCCACTGGTCCTTGCCAATCCAGAGTGGGGGCAGTAACCCCTGGCATACAATAGCCATTCTCCACTCTCCCTCTCAGTGTAGTTCCAAACTACCACTGATCCTTCAACCTAGGGTCCGCACCCTCAGGCTGACCAGAGGTCACGGGCGAAGCATCCTCTTCCCCTACCTCTATTTCTGACGTTTCGCGCTCTCCCAGGAGAAGCACCTACCAGAACACAACTCTCCCACCAGTTCAGGACCTCTCTCCATCACTGGTCTACCACCTGGGAAATAAATTCACCGGCTGCACCGGGGTCAGAGGCGAGGACTCCCTCCTCTGCACCCCCTTCCAGTGTCCGATACCCTCCCAACTGAAGTGGTACCCCCTAGAAGGCAAAACCGGCCAGGACACTGATTACAGTCGCCCTGCCGTCCAGATCCGGAAACACCGGCTACTGGCTCCCCAACCCAGGGACGTACCCTTTGGTCAGATGCCCGGCGAACCAGGACTTCACGAGGGTGACACATAACTAATGGGTCGTGTGACAGTCTGCCCGGCGCAAACCCAGGGCAGAAGTGGCATCACCATGGTCACTCATTGGCGACTCAGCCCTGCTGGCTGGCCCCTGACCCACTGGCTCTTCCACTGGGTACTTTTTCCCCCTCTCACCCCTCACTCTGGACTTCTGCACCCTCCCAAGGGGAGTGGTACTACCAGACACTAGGACTGCTGGAGCTCTGATTACAGACGCTCCACGTCCTCTAGACACTGGGAGATCCTCCTCAAATGGCCTACAAGTACAGCCTAGGCCCCCAACCTGATGTTCCCTTTAAGAAACAATCCAGGTCCTGAGACTGGGTTTCGGGCACTTTGGGACAGAACCACTCACTCTTTCTCCTCTTGAGACAAGATGTGAGCCCCTACACCGGGACCTAGCTGGGCTACACTGAACCTCCTCCACCACGGAAGACACCTGAGCCACTCTTATTGGAATCACTTCCAGCTCACCTACTACGGGAGGTCCCCCATACAGAACAGTCCAACAGGACAGACTAGGTTCCTTTCCTGGTGTTCCTTCTAAGAACCATCCAGTACCGGAGACTTGAGATTGAGGCTCGGAATACGGCCCAGTCTCACACCTTCCTCGCAGGACATGATGTGAGGCCTTGCAACCTCCTCACTATAACGGTTCCTAGTTGGGTTCCTCTGAACCATCTCCGCCACACTGGTTGGGAGACACCTGCACCATCCCTCAAGGTTACTCCCCAATGCAAGTTCCTTATTTCAGAGAACTCACACCCAAGTATTCAGCAAGCTCCTTATTTCAGAGAACTCACACCCAAGTATTCAGCAAGCTCCTTATTTCAGAGAACTCACACCCACTCGTCCAGTGCAACACACCATTTATCCACACACACCCCCCAGACCGGTGAGACAGTATCTACTGTCCCTGAATCTCAACCTGCACCCCTCTTACTGAGCACCAGGTACCATACTCTGGGACCGGGACGGGGAATTCATGCACTGGACACACTTCTGCTGCCACCACTGGATCCCACCCTTACTGGGGAATCCAGAAAACTCACACTGCACTTAGGGGATAATCTACCCTCCCGAGCTAGTGACCATACCAATTAAGTCCCCACTGTAGGCCAACCCAAGAACCAGCGCAATGGCTCAAGGGCAGTCTCTCCTCCAGATTCTCTGGTTTCTCTCCTTGGCAGGACACCCAACTCATAGTGCACAAGCAACACATTTCAAAAAGAAATGACACTTAAAACAAACTCAGAAGCAATAATCCCTTTCCATGTGACTATCTAAAATGCAGAGTTTTGTAATGCAGCCAGTTGTCGCTGTGGTATTGCGCAAACGCAAGTCCTAATCCCCACCGCTGACAACCAATGTTAGAAATGGGATCTCTGGTTGGCTAAGGCTTGCGCCAAAGCCAGGCAGAGACCACCACTCTAGTCAGGGCGAGGGAGTTACACGCCGACGATAACCCCTGCTCACCCCCTTGGTAGCTTGGCACGAGCAGTCAGGCTTATCCCGGAGGCAATGTGTAAAGCGTTCGCGCAACCCACCCACAGCAACAACATACTAGGCACACCACAAAAAGGAACTCCACACAAGGTTATATCAAAAATAGCCTTTGTATTATCATAAAACACATTAGAATAGTACTCACATAATATACATCATGCCACCTGGCACGGGGTCATATTTACAAGGGAATTATTTACACCTGACAGGGCCAACTGGACCACTGTCAGGACCAGCACAAAGCGAACTTAGTATAGGTAGTACTTATAATCAATGTAGAACACATCATGAACGTACAACCAGTAATCACTGGTAACCACTGTACTTAGCATCAGCCTGTAACATAAACTACATTATGCACAGTATCACATCAGGCGCGAATTACATTCTGCGCCAACCTCACCAGCATAACCACAGTATGCAAATAACCTCATAATCATAATTACATTAGAGGTATAAACCAGGGTGCGTAAATCATACTACATGAATTACATTTCCTAGCACCCAAAATCACATTAGCACATGAATCACATTAGGGCCTGGCGCCCTATAAACCTTACATTCCCCTTGGGCCAACTGGCCATCTAAAGGGGCTCAAATGCCCTATGTCCAAGAGTCAGGGCTGCTGCCTAAGCAGCGAAAGTCAAGGGTGCGCCACTGTGCAAACCTAAACGTAGCAGCTGCCCACTACTTGCTGGGCAGCTGTGAAAGTCAGGAGCCACGGAGTGCATCTCACTCCTAAATTTAAAACATGTGTCCCCCTAAGAAAGAATAACCTACACGGTGCAGCTGCCCACTACTTGCTGGGCAGCTGTAAGTACCCATTGAGGCCTGGACGCTCAATGTGCCCTCTGAATCAATGTGCCACCAAGGTTGCAGCTGCCCGCTCACTCTCGGGGCAGCTGTGGAAGGAACTGGGACCAACGCGGGAAAAGCACGGGCCCCTCTGGGCCCTCAAACAATACATCTGCCCCTCGGGGGAGCCACACGGGGCTCGAAAACAAATATGCGCTATGTTGGAGCCATCTGGGCTCTGAAACAATTATGCTCAAGCGTTGGAGCGGCCCGCAACGGCGGGTCCGCTCAGGAGGAGGGATCCGGCACTACGACTGTGCCAAGGAATGCCCCCAAGTCCCCCCAAGCACCGGCAACGTGCCTCGAAAGGCACCAACACACAGCAGGCGGCGGCCACTCACCGGGTCCTCTGCCACGACGCAGGACTCCTCGGGTCTCCTTCTCGCTGGAGCCGCTTCTCCTCTCCTGGCTTCACCCGGGCCCCCTCCTGGGACCCGGGACTTCTCCTTTCTCGCCGGCTCCGGGGCTCCCAACAGCTCACGGGAGCCCCGCTGGACATTTCCTGTCTTCCTCGCTTCACCCGGGCCCCCTCCTGGGACCCGGGACTTGGATGTGGAGCCCGCGAGGCTCCAGACGCACTGTTCTTCTGCCTGGGCCCTCTCCTAGGGCTCAGGACTTCTCCAGTGCTTTGCCGGGAGGCGGGGTGGGCTCCCGTTCTCCCTTCCTCTGCACACCGGGGCTCCCCTCGGCTCATGGGAGCCCCGCACCGGTACCGCCAGCACTTCCGGTCCTGCCGCCGGCCCCGCCCACGTCGCAGGCAAGGTTGCCTGACTTCCGGGTCGCGCTGGCAGCGGCCCGGCAACGTTTCTTCTCGGCTGCAGCCATGAGGGTAGGCTCCCTCGGAAATTAAAATATAGAGCGGGTGGGCTCCCGCTCCATCAATAAAAGGCAAAGACGCGGGGTGGGCACCCGCGCACTGGAGCATCACGGGGGAATCCCTCGCATCGGGATTCCCTCCAACGAGGCGAACAGCATCGCGCTGCACAGCCCCCGCTCCTGCTCAGCTGGGCAAATAAAGGATAGCGCTTCCAGGCGCTAGAGGAAGCAAAAGTCCTCAAAGGTGAAGGGGCAATGCAGGGCCCAGGGAGGCAAGCCCTCCTGGCAGCCCCCCTGGGCCCCAACAGCAGCACGCCCGTAGGAACAGCAACCAGGAACTGCACACTGAACCTTTTCATGGGGTCACAGCCCCTTCTTTTATACACCCTTTTCCTTTGTTTAAAGGTGTAGGGTTCAGGGAAAACCAGATGCAACTGGTTTGGGGGAGCTTTGGAGCACTTTGTTTTGCTCAGCTCCTCTCTCCTTTCACAGGACAGGCTAGGGACATCAGACGCACCACAGGGGGTGGAGCCAGCATTGTGGAGGGAAGGCACAGCCCTATTCAGGTCCCAGATGCAACTCCTCCCTCCCATCTAGATGCAGATCTCCCTATTCACCACTGCGCTGACTCACCCTGCCCCTGTCACTCACAAGCCAGACATGCAATTCACATCAGGCAGGCAGACACAGAGCACACATAAATGCCAACTTCTAGAAGTGGCATTTCTACACAAGTTATAATAAATCTGCGCACACCATTGCGCAGCATTTATTCTCACGAGTTCGCACATACTAAACTCGCCCCTGCACTCCTCTCACACCAGGAATTACCATGGACATACATATCCCCCATGCATTCCTATGGGAGGGCCGGACAATCTCACCACACGCACTCAGCGCGCACGCACTTTACACTGGCCCACAGTGCTAAAGTGCCCAGAGACTTAAAACTACTGACATACAAGGCAAAAAGTTTAGGGGTGAACCGGCCAAAAAGGGCCAAGTCCAACACATCACAATAAGGTCTACCAATGAAAGTACAATGTGTGAATATATATAGTACGAAAGTGGTACCAAAATAACAAGCATAGAAATGGCAAAAACACATGTACAACAAAATGGCTGGTATTTTTCTTTTGGCAACCCTACTTTATATTTCTTTTTATGAAATGCATTCTCACACTACGGCAGTAAAAGTAAAATCCAAATGTAAGGAATAGGCAGAGTGGGGGCCCAGGGAGTAGGAAACCAGAAAAAAAACTAAGCCTTGTTAAACCGTTTACAAAGGTATGTAAATATGCAAATGGTCTTTCAAAGACCTGTGAAAAATTCGGGCATGCCAGACGCTGCCCAGCCGAGCCCACAGCAACTCGAGCTGCAGCAGCCCGGGTTGAGACACACGAGCGGGGGTGGGGTGCTGAAGTCCTTCCAGCCCTATGGGCATTGCGCGCCTGGTCACATCTTATGGCCGGATCTTGTCTTTCCTCGCTGTTGGCAAGGTGGCCTGTTGGAAAGAGTCAACTGTGCTATGAAGTAAGCTTTAACCCAAGAGGAGCCACCGAGAAGGGGTTGCCATCTGGGAATGTCAGCAGGGGGCCTAAAACAAGGTAAGCAGGACCCTAGGGATCTCACCAATTTTGGGCTGAGCCCAACACTACTACAGAAGAAGGACCTGCTCTATGGGAAAGGGCATCCTTCCACCCCCGCACAACCACACCAGGCAGTGGGGTTCACCACTAGCTGTCTTCTCTCTGGGGCACCTTCCCTCGGCCCTCTGAGCTCCACTCGAGTGCATGGGCCTCTCTCTGCCTGCTCCGTGAGAGAAGCCCCGCGCTAGTCTCTGTCAAACGTTGTCCTTAAGCAGGGCTCCCTGTCTGTGATGCTGCCCACACGCTGGCTCCAACCGTTTGCCCTCGAGGGCTTTTTGAGTCTTCCACTCCGCTCTTTAGGTCTCGCCTACGCAGCGCGCATGCGTTGCTTAGGAGGAGACCTTTAGCCGTCGGTTCCCTTTATTCCCCAAAAACGTGCACGCGTTCCATTGCCTTCAATGGCAACGCGTGCACGTATGGCGATTGCCTTGCGGGAGCGAGCGGCAACGCCATATGGTATCAATTATCGCCGCTGGCTCCCGCAAGGCAATCGGCAGGCCCCCCTCCTGCCGCGCGAGGCGCGCTTTTGCTTGTTGGCCAACTAATAGCCTGCTTTAATGCACTGAGGATGAGTGAATGAATGAGCTGACCCTGCAGGCAATCAAACCTGGTACAGGGCAGGCTGGAGACAGATCTCAGCAGCCAGCGCTCAACCGACTAGGCTAAAAGTGCACAGGAAATGTTTTTCCTAACATGTTTCCGCTTATTTCCTCTATTTGTTTTGGACAGTTTTACATAGGCGCTGGGCCCGGATTGCACGCATTGGTAGTCAGTTCATTGCTCTGCAGATACGCCACGCAACGCCCTTCAAGTCGCCCTATTTCATGTCTGATGAGGACCCTCGAACCCACCCGCTCTGACCCCGCGGACCAGCGCCCCCACCAGGTACACGCAGTCCAGATCCCTGCTGCTGATAAGAGCCTCTTCATTTTTTTGTTTGGAAGTTTTTTATATAGCGCGAACTTGGCCGAAAGGCATCGGAGCGCTTTACGTGATTACGCACCAGGTTGTATTACACAAGCTCAGAATTGGCCGTCAGACCCCATGTCCTGCACTGGCACCTCTCTGAGGGGCTGGGTACCTCCTACCTCTACTCTCGGTCCTGGTACCTCCCCGTGCCCTCCGAGGGAGGTGTGTCCCAGACTCTCTCCATGCCTGACTGCCCAGAGAGTGAGAGGGGTCGCCGGGGTCACCGCCTTCGTGTTTATCGGGTTTCGCGTGCTCTACAATTAAGCGCATTCCAAGCAGCAGGCCCTCTCTCATTACAGCGCCTCATAGTTACCTACGGGAGAAATGAGGGGCCGAGGGGTGACGTGAGATGGGTGGGGCTACAGCCCTGGAAATGGCGGTCCCTCAATACTTACTTCTGTCACAGTTACACCTACCTACATCATGCAATACTTTATTACTACATTCGGGCCCATCACCTCGGTTCTCGTCTCCACTGCCTGTCTCCTCTCTCCATAACAGTCACCAGTCTCCACAGCCATTCCATTGTCCCTCATATTACAGTGACGCACCTCATTTCACCCTCCCTCCCACATCCTACAGGCCGGGCATTGCCTTTCTCTTCTCTCCCCCTATTATAGTGACCTGCCTCCATTGTCTCTCCTTTCTCACCTCATATTGCAATCACCTGACCCCAATGCCCTCCCCTGCCACACCATATTACAGTCACCTACCGCTCCCATCTCTCCACATATTACAATCACCACAGCATTGCGCCAGGAGGTGAAACAGGGCCCTTTAATTCTTGCAGATGCAGGATAGGTTAAGGGTAGACGTTGATGGCCGCAGTTCTAAGAATAGTTCCCTCTGAACTGAACGACCACCAGACTCCCTTACAGAGGCGTAGCTGTCAGCAGTGCAGCTGGTGCAGTGGCACCGAGACCCAGGGTCTGAGGGGCCCACTGCACTCCAAATATAGTTGGTTTTGGTGCACAAACCTGGCAATGGGAGGGGGTTCGAGGTGGCCCTGTTCTTGGTGGGGGTGCCTGAGGGGGCCCTGTTTCTTTTTTTCCATCAGGCCCCCCCGGACCCCTCGCTATTCCACTGCTTCCTACTACATTTGTTAAGACCAGAGGTTTTAGGTCTCACCCTAGGCCCAATATTCTTGTTGTGGGAATGGTCTCAGTGAAGTAGGAGGTGTATATGATTTTAGTAAATTTTATTAGCAATTCTGTCTTTGTGTTTAGGAAGCGATAGTTCGATTTTATTAATTTTTTTCATCAAAGGATGTTGAGTACTCTTCACATCTGTTTTTGGAGAAGGTGGGGTCCTATATGGTATTTTCTAATGAACTCAAAATGGCAGACTCGGCTGGATGTGGACGCTGCTAGATTAGCTCACCTTCCTGCTTGTCCTTTAACAAAAAAACAAGCATTGGCATAGCTAATAGGTCTCCCCTTTGGGACCTTATAAGTGTTTAGTTATCCAGTACAATATCCTTGGTGCAACAACATCAAGTGTTGCATGGCTAAACACTTATAAGGTCCCAAAGGCGAGACCTATTGGCTATGCCAATGCTTGTTTTTAACTGCACTCTCCCGGGGACTCGCCCTCTTGCTCCACTGATGCGGCGGCCTTCTTTGGTCCGACGGTGCAGGAAAGGAGGGGGCGGCCCTCCAATGTTTCAATTCTCAATCCCTGCCATTCCCCTCAGCCCGCACGGCACTCCGTTTGAAGGAGCACCGCCTTCCACATCAGCCTTGCTGAAGATGAGGGGGCATTTCGCTGGATTCACCGGGAACAGGCTGCTAGGGGCTTGTTAGATGGCAGAGCTTGGCAAGGACTCATCTACATGGGTCCTCTCCGTGGCCATGCACCTCAAAGAAAACCTTTTCTCATATAGTTGTGGACCGCTTTTGAAAATGTGGAACATTGAGTCAGTGTAAGGAACACGCACCCCCTAATATTCTGTGTTACTAGGCATTAAAGGAACACTGTAAATGTAAACATCGAAAAGTACATACATTTTCCCAAGAGTTGTGTTCATATGAACTTTGAACTTTGTATCACTTTGTGGGGGAGCTTTGTATTTTTAGATGCTGAATGGACGTCGATGTGAGCACGAGTAAATGTGAATCCCTATCACAGATTGTTTACTCCTGAGCACGATTTGTTAGCAAGGGTACCATTCAGAGTCACTTAAAGAGAGACGAAAATGTTATTATACTGGAAGTAATTGACACAGTTTAATGGATTCATATTTAAATTTGGCATCTATTCAAACTTCACTGCTCATGTACAGTACTGCATGATGGATTGCTGCGTAGTTTCGCTGTATTATTAAATTTAATTATTTTGCTTATGTACCCAGATGTGAACAGCGTCAGGTTTCTAATCTAATAATGCAGACTGTTTGGAAAATATCTAATGTCAATTAGAAACGTTTTATAATAGAAAGGATAAAAGGAATCATTTATGAAAAATAGTTTGCATTCCTATGTTCTTCATTCACTTAATCAAAGGAACGTTGAAACTGAAATCGTTCATTAGCTCTACTCGTTTCATTTTGATCAAACGCTGTGCAGTATGTGTTGTTGGCAAGCAACGGCAAAGTTCACCAAGGAAGAAAAACATGGGTGCCTAAACTTACCTTTCAAAATGATTAACTGCAATGCCTTCCTGCTCATTAAAATGGTTTTCATAAATTACTCTTCACATTTTGAAATGAGTTCTGTTGTGCACTTCTGCACTGCAAATACATTATCTGTTAAGCTGTTTTGTCACATTTAGCACAAAGCATATGTTTTATTTCAATTACCGAAACAACACCTTGTGAATAAATAGTGGGACATGTATGCTGTTTAATATATGTATTTACAAATAAGAGTAATTCGGTCATTGTGTTTAGTGCCCCAAAAAGATAAAGTGAAGATTGTGTTGGCCGGAACTGTAACCCTTATTAACATCCCATGCTCTTTGCTACCTGCTGTCTGTATCATCTCCTCGAGAGGTGAAAGCGGCCTCTGCCCGGGATGAGGCAGACCTCAATGCCTTACATGGCGGGGCTATTTCACTACCTGTAGGATGGGCGATGCTCACTCTACCATCACAACAGAGCGCGGATGGTCAATCCTTCTTCGCTTGGATCAGAAGAGCGCTGATGGTTTTGCTTCTAAAGTAGCTGAGTTCCTTCGTCTTAGATCATAAATTCATCAAATAGCTCTCCGGAAATGTCCACCCACAACAGTATTTAGGCTTCAATCAAAATAATTCCTCACATGATTTCAGTTCACCTAGCAAAATCTAGACAACCCACTTCCTTTTTTACCGTCTGTGCCAAAAAAGGGGGTGCAGCAGAGCCAGTTTCAGCAGAGGACAAATCACGAGCCAAGCTTACTATACTACCCAGCCAGATCAGATTTTGGAGTCTCGTTCATAATTCGTCCACTGATGAATCTGCCTGTTATCCATTCTTATGAAGTCAGGTTTGAAGATGCATCATGATGCTTCTTGTTAAATTTGAGACAATTCGTTCAGATGACAGAATAGTGCACGGTCCTGGGTATATGAGATAACACTGTACAAGGGACTGATAGGTAAATTAAATATGCCAAACAGGTGTAGACCAATCTTACCAAGTTTAAAATAGCGAGCACATGCACTTTAGCACTGATCAGCAGTGATAAAGGGCCCAGAGTCCTAAAACCACCAACAACAGGTCAGAAAAAATACAGGAGGAAGGCAAAAAGTTCTGGGATGACCTTGCAAAAGGGCCAAGTCCAGCAAACATGTATTGGCAAAGGCAATAGGGCTGGTGTGCCTCTACTTCCACGATATACCAGACCTATTGACCTTGCCAGTTCTTGTTGCACTGAACAGTTTTGTTCTGAATTGCCTGTGGTGTGTCACTTTCCTGCAGTGCAGAAGGGCATGACTAGCATAAGCAAAATACACTACATCATATTTCACAATCAAATAACAGTATTTGGAAAAAATTCTGTGCCAGAGATTAGGTTGACCACAAGCCCCCTTTCCTTAGGAAATAATAAAGCTTTCTTTAGTCTCTTTGTGGATATGACGACGAGTAACTTGATCTGCTCCTTAGCCAACACTCACTATTGGCTATTCAAGACTTCAGGGTTGATTCACACAGAACAGTATAAAAGTATGGGTGGAGTTCTATGACTCTGCCAGGGCATACTTTTTCACTTTTTACTTTTTTTTTATGTGAGTTATATATGAGTGCAGTAATTGTGAAAATACGATTAACAAAAGAGTGACACAAACAGTTGAAATAAATAGTATAACAATCCATGTTATATCCAAAATAGAGTACATAAAAAATACAGGTAACAGCAGGAAAGGCAAAAGTTGAGGAAAAATCCTCAGTGCCTAGTCCCATTTAATAATGGCCCAAACCTTTTCACATTGTTTAATAGCTTGAAGACCTCTAACCTTAGCAACAGCTACTTCACATTCATAAATTTGATGTATAATCACCCACCATTCAACAACCTTCAGTGGAGGTGACACTATCCAAGACTTAGCTATACATGGGAGAGCCAATACAATTATTATCGAAGACAGCAATCTGAAGCTGTGGGTCCCAGTACAATTTATAACCCATCATAATATCCCTTACTGACAGCTGGAAACCCCAGCCGAAACAAGATGCTACCAGCTGAGTCACACCTGCCCAATATTCCTGTAGAGGTAAACACAATGGGGTAACCCAGTGTCCCTCAGAGCCTGGGTAAGTATATAGTGAACTACAATGGCTCTGTCGGGGAGCAACAATTGCTTTGTTGAAAAAAACAAATCATCTGAAATATGGAAACTTATGCTCACTTAAAGAATCCAGTAACCATGTAAGTAAAACAAATCAGTGCGCGCAACAAAGTAAAGACAAGTATCAGAACACCAAGGAAAAGATAAAGACTCAAAAGTACTTGCAAGAGAATGATTATTATTATTATTGTATTTTCAATATTTTCATCAGATAACGTAAATATACATATGTTCGGGCTGTCCAAATAAAACAAAATACGAAAGTGACAAGTGTTTCAGAGTGACATAAGTGCTCAGTGCAGGTGACGAAGTGCGTATATACAATTGTGAACCTATGTACAAATATATACAATTCTCAAGAATGGTCAGGACAACGATTGTAGAAATCTCTCTGGTAAAAGGCCAAATTGCTAAAAAATAGGACCCAGAGATATCTAAGACTGAACCAAGGTTAAATGTCGATGTTTCGACCCTAGCAACGCATAACTGATGTGTCGGGCGGGTCTTCTTCAGGACCGGAGGACAGCCCCAGATGCAGAAAGTCGTCCCGCGTAGTGTGGGGGCGGCCAGAATGATCTGCTGATATCAGGAAAGACGCGGTGAGGCACAATCCCTGAAGAAAGATGGGGGAAATTGCTTCCCCACCCAAGGAACAAGGCCAGTGCCCTGTGGCTTACTTTGAGGGCTGGCAAATGTAATGTGAGAAAAAATCAGGGATTTTTCACTGTTGCTGGTGTGTCCCGGATCGGTAATAATTAACAAATCAAAGTCTCTGTGGCTTGTTGTGAATGCTTGGAATTCCTTGTATGAAAGAATCTGAGTGGCTAACGATTTAACACAATTATCCAGGCAATAAGTCCGTGGAAACAGTCACTCATACATGCAGTCACTCATCAATACAACACTATCATATGCACTCATACACCTATACAGACACTCACACACCACCACTCATCCAGAGTTACTCACACACCTAGTCAGTCATGCAAAGAATCAATCACACTTCCATTTACTCACCTATACAGTTATACACACACCACATCACTTATTCATACAGATACTAACGCATACTTACTCTCTTACACAATCACTGATACAAGTACACACTCATCCATACAGCCACTCTCACAATCACTGACTCTCACGTATAGTCATATATATACTCAAACTCTCACATACACTGCCTTTTACAAATGTAGTTACTTCGACATGTACCACTGAGACATCCATTCACTCACCAACACACCCATACACATACTCACCCACCCATACAGCTGTTTCCACATGCACTCTTGAACCCATACACCCAGTGAATCAACCACTCACACATCTATGCACAGAGTCACACACCTCCCACCCACCCACACACACACTCAGGCACCCATACAAATACTCAGGCAACGAATCGATAACCCATATAGACACTCATGTATCTACTGACCAACCCATGCAGCAGCTTACACAACAACAGACAGACTGATACAGACATTCACACAGTTTAGTCACTAACCCATGCATTCAGTAAGACACATTTAATCACTCACTTATACAGTCACTCACGCACCTACTAAATCCTCCATCCAGACACTTATACACCCACTCATTCTTTAATACACCTTGGCATATATATAAAACATATTTAAACTTTATAGAAACACACAGTCACTGGATGATGTCATCAGTGATGTCATTTGAGATGTCATCAGTGATGTCACTGACCATGTCATGAATGATGTAATATGTGACGTCATCAGCAGTGCATTGCGGGGGCGCTAGTTATAGTTAGCTGAACTAACTATAACGGTGGAATTTCTCAGGTTTTGTACGAGTGAAATGTCCAACTAACTATAACGTCCCTGAAACCTATGGTTTTTTCAGTGAAAAAAAAATATATATATATGTGTGTGTTTGGAGATCGTCTGCTATTGCTTTTCCTGTGTATGGGGGAAGTGTGCAAGGTCAAAAAACACAGGGGGTGTATTAACATGAAGGAAAGCCAGACATACCAGTGGAGACTGGACATTTGACTGTGGTAAGATTGGGTGTTGAGAAAAGCTATTTTCTCACCTATGCCCATGGCCTAATGCCCATGGAGAATTGTGTGGTCATTTGAAAATGTTCAAAAGATCAGGAACAAAGTTTAGAAAATGTACCAAATTTCCTTAAGTTTGAACATTTGTTTTCATTCCTTATTTCGAAACAAGGCTATTTCCTGCATATGAATGAAAGTGTGTTTTAAGAGCGAACATTTGTCCAATAACCATTCATTTATTAAACTGTGGGATGCATTGCTTTATTTTACTGGCAAAAATTAATGCACTTCTTCCCCTTTAGTAGCTGAGGATAGGGAACATAAAACTTAGCTATATTGTTCATCTTCATTAATGTGCATTTTAATCATTAAATTGATTTCTTTTTAACTAAATTGGTTTGGGATTTCATCGTGTTTAGTTTTTAACTGCTATTTATGTTCTGCACACACCTACTTTAGAGGAAGGCCTTGCATATAGTGCCAAACTCCGGATTCCTCACAGAAACCTGGTTTACTTTTAGTTGCTAGATTTATATGAATGTTTGGGTGCTCAGCAAAAGACGACATTAACACTCTAGTCTTTTGACCCCATAGCATAATAACAATCCAATTGCTTCCACATGGGGCCTGATTACGAGTGGGTCATTGTTTTCCAGCCCCTGAGTAAACCCCTGATTACACAGCAGTTGGAATTATGAGTTTTGCTATTTTTAGCACATATGATAATTATCGGATTTGTTAAATACCTCAACCTTTGTTAAATTTCAGCAGGTCAAACCAGCATACAGTATTTATCGCATCATGGGGATGTTTGTGCTTTATACACCAAAATCCATATGTTTCTCCCCATAAATTTATAATAGCTTATTATTTTGTACCCGATAAATAGCATACCGCATGGTATTGTTATTTATCAGGTGCAGTAAATAGCACCTATACTCATAACCAGGGCCTTAGTGTATATTTTACCATGAAGAATTTGGGCCAGAAAAATTCAATTTGGTGAACTGCTCTTTTTTACAAAACCAGGATTATTGGGAAGTGTCAAAGATGACACAGAGACAATTTGTGGCCAAAATACAACTGTTTGTTAGACATAATGAAATATTCCCTAACCATGCATAAAATTAAATGAAAATGATGTGGAATTCTATGACCTTATCAAGGCACTCAGCCTGCAGTGTGCTGTCTCTATGGTGACTTACAAACTTCTTATACGCTATGGTTGGGGGTACTTTATCTAGTATAATAATGTTTTACAGCTGAGATCTAGGCCCAGATTTACAAATAAATCATGCAAAGCAGCGCACCAAGTAAAGTTACTGCACTGCGTTGCGTGAACAGGGGCGAGTAGAACAGCACCATACCCACTAAGACTTTAAGCTGCCATGCTCCAACTCAAACACCCTGGCACCAGAGTGCCAGGGTGTCTGCTTTGTGGTAAGCATAGTTTTTGTGCAGAAAGGAGTCTCTTTCTTTCTAAAAGCTATACCTTAAGACATTTCCCTCATTATATGTGTGCTGTATAAGGCAGCATATGTGCGATGAGGAAAAAACAAGAAGAAATTAAAACATTTCTCCCCGTTATGCCTGCCTTAGGGAGGTACAGGATTTTGGCTACAATCTAATACGACCCATGGTACTACCCCTTGATGCAAAGCAACTCAAGGCAGAGCATTTCACAGCTTTTCATTACTTTTGGCTACAATCCAGCGCAAATCGTGATTTGCGTTTGATTGTAAATACCAACAAAACTCTTTGTATTAGGTTTGCGTTAAAAGAGTAGGGGCATATTAGCAAGACCGGCGATAAAATTATCGCCGCTTTAGCGGCAGGAAACTGCCGCTAAAACGGCGATAATGGGCTTGATAATATGCGTTATGGAATTCCAATAGAAGCCCAGGTTAGATGTGCAGGACATCTAACCTGGGCTTCTATTGAATTCTACTACGCATATTATCAAGCCCGTTATCGCCGTTTTAGCGGCAGTTTCCTGCCGCTAAAACGGCGATAATTTTATCGCCGGTCTTGCTAATATGCCCCTAGATTTTTTAAAAATACTTTGTCTTTGTAAATCCGGGCCTGGTGTCAAAATAGCTCCCTCACACCAATGTCAAAAGCCATTTAGACACTCAATTAAATAGATTTATCAGAGTTTTTCCTGTGAACATACAATCTCTGTTTCCTGGTAGTAATCAATAATAAGAAAACACTGATGTTTCCCTGTTAATATAATAACACACAACTAGTTATTGTGAGAAATTGGGTTAGCGGTTGAGGGGGGTGAAACCCTACTCAAGCAGCAAACACATTCCTTGTCAGGGTGAAGCACAAGCAAAGATCAAAATAACCTGTGCTCAACCCGCTGGTAGCTTGGCATAGAGCAGGCTTAACTTAGAGGTAATGTGTAAAGTATTTATGCAGCCCTTCAAGCAGTAATAAAGTGAAAATACAGCACAAGAAAAATCCCACACCAATTTAGAAATATAGAGTACAATTTAATAAATTAACTTGACACCAAATGTCCAATCAGTAGAACCAGAGTTATGAATTTGTAAAGATTTAGGTGAAAATAGTGCCAAAAGCCCAAAGAGCCACTCGCCGCTATCTGTTCATGCAAGACTGGGTAAAAATCAAAAGTTCAGGCCGACCGCAATGGAGCGCAAGACAGATACAGGGACCAGGTTAGTCCTGCTGAAAAGTTATTGTCTCAGTCCAGCACAGAGTCCCTTTTGCGGTCGAGGGGGCAGAGGAGCAGGGAAACATCACTGACAGTCATTGATATAGCTTGAAGATCAGGCCAGACATCATGGTCGTTGCTGTAGCATGAAGATCCTGATGTCATCTGGAACAGTCCAGCAAGAGTTTTGTGGTGGCACTACCTGCAAGGGGTTGATGCTGTAACACGGAGTGTCGGGTTGACGGAACTTAGCATTGGCGGGCAGTGCAAGCGACACGTTGTTTGCACCAACTGGCCCATTTGCGATCACAAAGAGCCCAAAAACTTAAATTCAGCTCCACTAAGGCCACATCAAGGGTCCAGCTTCTTTGGGGGGCCAATTTTGGGTCAGGGGCTTGCTGCAACTGAAGTTGGGTGGTGGTACAGATGATTGGGAGCCAGTTATGTTCCTGGGGCTCTGAACAGGAGGCCAACAGACTATCCCTTGGAGTCACTCTGGAAGTCCTGGGTTCTGGTGCAGGGCCACATACTTCTAATTCAGGTAGGAGGGCAGCAATCCAGCCCAGTAGCATTCCAGTAAGGCAGTAGTCCAGAAGGACAGCAGTCCAGCAGAGTGGCAGTTCTTTCAGCAGCACAGCAGTCTTTCTTCCTGGCAGAGTTTCCACAGGTCCAGGAGTGTACTGAAGAATTGGTGTCTGAGGTCCAATATGTATACCTGTTGTCTCCTTTTAAGTGGGAGAAGCTTCTAGAGTCTTTTCTTTGAAGGGCTCAGGTTTCCTGCCTCCCCTATGCTTGCTCCAGACTAGCTAGAGGGGTATGCACCCCTTTGTGTGGAGGCAGGACACAGCCTATTCAAGTGTAAGTAGGGCTTTGCCCAGCTCCTCCCTTCCTTCCTGCCAGTGATGGCCCATTCAGGCACACCTGAGCTCTCTAAAGTGTGTGGCTGTCTAGGAGTAATGTTCAAACCTCAATTGTCAGCTACAATCAATCATGTGACCTAGACGCAGACTGAAGGCACTAAATAGCCAAGGCAGGAAAATGCCAACTTTCTAAAAGTAAAAGACACACAATTGATGGATGGAATGCAGAACAAATCAAAACATTCACCACAATCAATAGATCTGGGTTAAATCCATCATTCTTTTGCTCACCATGCCACCCCCGTTTAGACCTGGCCATATGCAAATCAGTCTTGACCTTGTGCCCCATGGAAACAGTCCAGCCTGAACTGCCAAGCCAGGTCCTCCCTGGACCGGAAACAAGCATCCTAGGACCTATTTCCGGGTTTCACCCCTCATCAGCCAGGATAGCTTGATTCCAGTGGCACAGTGAGCACGGGACCCACGTCTGGGCATACCCGGCGCACTTAGGGCGAGGAAGCAAAAGACACACAATTGATGGACGGAATGCAGAACAAATCAAATCATTCACCCCCAGTCAAGAGATCTGGGTTAAATCCATCATTGTTCTGCTCACCATGCCACCCAGTTTAGACCTGGCCATATGCAAATCAGTCTTGACCCTGTGCCTCATGGGAACAGTCCAGCCCGAACTGCCAAACCAGGTCCTCCCTGGACCAGAAACAAGCATCCTAGGACTAGTTTTGGGGTCTCAGCTCTCATCAGCCAGGATAGCTTGATTCCAGTGGCACAGTGAGCCTGGGACCCAAGTCAGGGCATACCCGGTGCACTTAGGGCGAGGAAGCAAAAGACACACAATTGATGGACGGAATGCAGAACAAATCAAAACATTCACCCCCAGTCAAGAGATCTGGGTTAAATCCATCATTCTTTTACTCACCATGCCACCCCAGTTTAGACCTGGCCATATGCAAATCAGTCTTGACCCTGTTATGTTATGTTAAAATTTCTTATAAAGCGCACGTACACCAATTGGTTTCTTGGCGCTAGACTTAAGGAAATGTTGGGGCCCCCTGTATTCAATTGTCTGAAGAACTAGTTGTACGCTTGGGTGAATAACCAAGTCTTAAGAAGCCTACGGAACCTTGTGAATTCAGTACAAGTTCTTATGTCCAAAGGAAGAGTGTTCCAAAAGCTGGGTGCCAATACTGCAAACCTGCAGCCTCCCATTCGTTTCCGTCTGTAGGGAGGAATGGCTAAGAGGTTCTTATGGGCAGAGCATAGACTACGTGCAGGTACGTATTTCTGAACGAGTTTGGATATAAATTTTGGGCTAGCACCATACAGAGTTTTAAAGATAAGGCAACCAACCTTAAATGTACATCTTTGTGGGATGGGAAGCCATTGTAGTTCTTTCATGGTGAGAGTGATGTGTTCCCATATAGGTTGTTGGGATATCAGTCTGGCTGCCTGGTTCTGTACCAATTGCAGTCTCTTGGTGAGGTAGAGTGGTATGCCAAAATATAAGGAATTGGCATAATCCAGATGTGATATCACCATAGCTAGGACCACCTGGATTAAGGCTTCCCGTGTGAGCAATCTCCTAATCTTTCTTATTTTCCTCAGTTGAAAAAAACAAGTGGAAGTTACTGCTCCTATCTGAGCTTTCATGGTGAGATCACTATTGACCCTGAGCCTCATGGGAACAGTCCCGCCCGAACTGCCAAGCCAGGTCCTCCCTGGACCGTAAACAAGCATCCTAGGACTGGTTTCGGGGTAAGGAGGAGGTGTAATGTGTACTTGGATCACTAGTAACTTTAGTGAACTTGGTTTATGGTGCAGTGCATTTAACCCTATTATCCTGTTAAAATAGTCCTAGAGTTAATTAGTCACTTTAGGGACTTGCAGTGTTTCTCTTAGCAAAATTGCTAAACCCTGGCCCTGCAATCCTTGTTCTATGAAGTCACCTGATTTGCTTTATACGCATGGCGAGAGCAGTCATTCATAATGCTGTGCGCTTTCTAATTTATCCTCAGCGCTGAATCCGAGACAACTTCACCTTCAGTGCAAGCTCATGATGCCTGACATTTGTTTTAAACAGTGTATGTACATCTTACTTTTAAAAGTAAACCCCTTTTTTTCTTTTTCTCTTCCCCTTTTTTTAACTATTCTAGCAATGAGCTACACAGGCCAGCCGGCACATTTGCACATTATAAAAAGTGCGAGTTATGACATCATAAACAGTGGCCTTGGATAGCATAAAGTGTGAACGCATGTATGACAGTATGTGTGTTTTGTCTTTTTATTTCATAATGAGAGTATGAGTTTCAATGAACCTAAAGCCATGTTCACCTAAAATGGGCAGCACTATCGTTAGCTGTGGTACGATAATAGTGCTAGGCCCCAGAAAATATATCAGAAAAGCATTGCCTTTGATACAGAAAAATATATCACGAAAAATATATCATATAATAACTTTGACTACATGGGGCAATTTGCTTTAATATGATATGTTGAGAGCATAATATGTAGTTTGTTGATTCTATGTTTCTTATTATTTCAGATACCAGATTTTGGTTGTTCTAACTAATAGGGGCTATTCACCCCCTTATTATTATTTTTCGGTCTAGCTTATTTTTGCAGACCATTTTTTGAAGAATAGGCATATTACATATATATATATATATAAAATGTTCATATATGAGTGCAGTAGGGATCATACTAGGTCCTGATGAGTGAAGCAGTGGGGACTGCTTACGAAACATGTTGACCCAGTAGGAGGTATCATATTTTGGTATACCACCTACAGAACCCCATTTTTAGCGTTTCCAGCTAGGGAAGTGAATAAAATTTGTTTTTTTCCACTAGCCAGGGAATTTTTAACGACCCTTCTTTGTATTTTTCACTGACCCTACCATACTCACTCCAACACTACACATAGCCTATTTTCACAAACATTAAGTGCTCCCACGTATTCGTAGGTTGTAGCACGCCCCGCCACGTAGAGGGACGGGAAGACCCCTATGATGAAGCATGACACTACAGGATTTTGTAGTGTGTGAGGGGTATTTTAAAAACACACAGTGCTTTTCCCTGATTGTTTCAAGGATCAGCAACATACACTTTTTCTTAATTATTTAAAAAAACAAAAATTACCTAGTAGTTACCACATAGGGTAGAATCATATTGTTTACAAAAAATAACACTTAATGTCACCAGCCCTTCTGTTGTTCCTGAGAAGGGACTTTGTATTTCATCACCCACTAACTCTCACAAGATATATTTCATCTACTGCATATGGTGGGTGTTGTTTTTCAGCATGCAAGGATACCTGCGGTGATATTCGTGTAGTCTACCGGAGTGTGGGTTTAACCCGTTCCGTGCTCACGTTGGCCAACGGCCGACGCGAGCACTACCTCCCTGGTGCTGCGCACGACCGTTGGCCGACGCAGCCCCGCCCACCCTTTAGAATGCCCGCACCGCGGCAGAATGTTCGCCGCGGTAAATGGGTTAAATAACAGTGTGTTGCACACTGATACATTTTTATGGACCTGTCTTCTTGTATTACTCTTTCCCTTCTGCAGGTGCATGATGAGTTGTGTATAAGAATATCCCAGGTAGGATTCACTTGGGCATACCTTAGGTGTACTCCTCTACTTTAGCATATAATAGAGGTAGGGAACACCCTTTAGCTCTTTCATAGGGATCCAATAGCCTTGACGAAAGCCCCAGACCTCTTAGGCTCTGTGCGTGGGCAGAAACATGTTGGCTTACTAAAGGATGGACTAAGAGACAGTTTGCTCTGTAGATTCCGTCAACGTATTTGTTTTTAACATACCTGAGGTCCTCACTAATAAAGGTGATAACCGAGGAACCTTTAGGTATTTTTAATAGAACTGGATCCCGTTTTTGTCCTGTAAGTTTTATGTAAGAACTCCCTCCTTCGCCAAGTCTTCGTGGAGGTTGAGTTCGCCCTGGTAGCACCATCTGACCAGGGTGGGGAGAGGATGCCTATGATGAAGCATGACACAATATTGTGTTTGAGGCATCCTCTTCCATTAAGGGTGGCTTCCCCTTAGACCACACTTGGACTACAGTATTCAAATTTCCAGATCCTACCACAATCTCTTTGCTCAGTCTATTGGTATAGGCAACCTTCTTCTTTTTGTGTTTATTGGGTAAGGTGATCCACAGTAGTATAGGGGGGTACACCCCGGACACAGGACCCACCCTGAAATGCGGGGTAGCGATCCTCATACGCAAATCTCTCCCGGCTACGGTGTCCAAGACGTGGATGGACCCAGATGGACGGTACCCATTTGCCAGGCTGCGTATAGGGGAGGCCTATGTCTGCATTGGATCAGTCTATGCCCCGACTGGAGCGAAAAAATCATTCTTTCTTCAACTAAACCGCTTACTGGTGGAAATAGGCGCCTCGCAGTATATTATTGGCAGGGACTGGAACCTGGTGAGGGACCCAGTTCTGGACAGAATGGGCCCACTCAACAGAGGCAATGCCACGGACAGGGCTCTAATGGGTGACATACTGGCAGACAACGGACTGATGGATCACTGGCGCCTCTGCCACCCGGCCGACGCAGAATATACATTTACCTCCCCGACCCACGACACGCTATCCTGCTTGGACTATTTCCTGGTCTCCCAGAGGATGGTGCAACTAGTCCGAGAATTTCACATTCTTGAAGCAGCTCTTTCTGATCACTCTCCGGTCCTCCTATCACTGGAAGTGGGACTGGCCAGACCGGCACGCAAACCCTGGCGCATGAATATACAGCGCCATCGGACACCTCAGGGCAAATCTCAATTGCGAGCGCACCTTCAGGGGTATCTCTCCACCCACCAGGGATCCGTAGACTCGGGCAGGATCCTCTGGGCCGCAGCGAAAGCTACTATTCGGGGCCAGTTAATGCGGGACGTAGCGAGGGCCAATAGGCAAACAGTGGCTCGACAGAAGGAGCTAGAAAAGGACATTGTGTCCTATACTCGCTTATATACAGACAAACTGACACCGCAAATCCTTAGAGCAGGCCCGCATGGCTCTAAATAGCCTCTTCACCTCCAAGACAGAATACGCCTTACAGAGGATGAAAGGGAGACACTACGAGCAGGGGGAAAAGGCAGGAAGGCTACTGGCGGCACAGTTACACCAAAGGGAAGCTGCCATGGCCATACCGGCTATACAGTCAGCTGGAGGGATAACACTTACCCGTCCCCAAGATATTGGGTACTAATTTGCTCAGTTCTACCAGACCCTCTACACCCCAGGGACACAGGCCAACGAAGCTAAAATGGCCACTTTCCTCACAGAGGCGACTCCCCCCCCCCTCTCGCACAAGGACAGAAAACTCCTCGAGGGAGAGACCAGTAAGGAAGAGATTGCAAACGCAATAGCGAACCTACCCTATCACAAGGCCCCCGACGAGGACAGCTTTCCAGCGGAGTTCTATCGCTGGTCTGGGGAGGGGTTGGCTGACACACTGCATGTTGCATTCCAAGAGGGGGAGCGCACGTCCTCTCTAGGTCCCCTCTCTAATAAAGCAGTGATCACCGTCCTACCTAAGCCTGGGAAGGATCCCACACTGTGCGGCAGCTACCACACTATATCACTGCTGAACTGCAATATAAAAATTCTGGCCAGCATCCTGGCCTCCCGCCTCCGCAAAGTCCTCCCCTCCCTGGTCCACTGCACACAAGTAGGATTCGTACCCGGCCGCTCCTCCAGAAACTACCTGCGTAACTTGGCCCATACTTTATGGTCAGCCAAAAGTCTTCGTACTGACGCACTGGCACTGTCACTTGATGCGGAGAAAGCGTTCAACCGCATCGAGTGTGACTATCTTTTTAAAGTAATGTCACGATTCGGCCTGGGAGATCAATTCATCGCCAAAGTACGACTGCTATACGACATCCCCACCGCCCAGGTAAACTGTGGGGGCTTTGTTTCAGACCCATTTCCGATTCATCGTGGGATGAGCCAAGGATGCCCTCTCTCCCCACTCCTCTTTCTCCTGGCTATGGAACCCCTGGCAGCTACCATACGCCAATCGGCCTACGTCACTTGCATTAGCCTCCCGATGGGAGATTCCAAACTCTATCTTTATGCAGACAATATCCTGCTTACTCTCACGGACCTACCCCGCTCTCTACTGTCTCTGCTCCAAATAATAAACGACTTTTCACCCTTCTACAGTTACAAGATAAACTGGGACAAAAGCGAAGCACAGCCCATCTCAGACGGAACCACAAAGGCGGCCATTCACAGATTCCCCTTTCACTGGCAACCCTTGCGCCTCAAATACCTGGGTGGCTTGGTGAACAATGGGATGGAAGGGATGGTTGCGGACATTCTAAACCCCCTGCTCACTCAGATGCAATGCGACTTTGAAAAATGGAAGGCAATGGGGCTCTCTATGTGGAGCAGATTACAAGCTGTACGCATGGTCACACTTCCGCGTTTCATATATACCCAGGGCATGCTTCCCCTTCAGGTACCTCTGGCCACACTGCATTTAATTGACTCCATGATAAAGTCCAACCTGTGGGGATCCTTGAGGCCCCGCTTGGGTGCACTGAAACTGAAGGCTCGCTGCTCTTGCACAGATACAATATCGACCTACCAAAATATCGTGGCAAAAATATCGATTACACTAATATCGACATCCTATACTTAATTAAAAAAACACACAAATATGGACTCCAAAATATCGTAAAACATTTATATTGTTTTCAACGTTATCGAAGTCAAAAATATCGTGCTAAGTAATATCGCACACATTAAATAAACAAAAATATCGATCACAAAAATATAAATAACAAATTTATCATTAAAAAAATATATCGACATGCTAAATAATTTATAATAACTCAATACATACCCCCAAAAATATAAAAATAGCAATAACACACATAACATACATTATAAATCACTTAACACATATTTAAAAAAAATAACAAAACAATATCATAAACATTTATAAATACACAAATATTATTTACTACTCCAAACATAATATCAGAAATAAAATGTAACTCTTTATCATTTAAAAAGTTATAAATATCAAATAATGAAGTACACCATTTTTTTTTATTTTAAAAAGTAACTGAAACTTAATTAGTGTTTTCCATATAGAAAACAACTGACAAATTAATTAAAACAAAGAGTAACAACCAATGAAATACACATACAATTAAAATAAGCCAATAAGATAGAAAAAGTAATTAATAACACACTATATAAATACACGCAAATTCAACATTATTTTACCATGCAACCAAAAAAGAAACAATAAGGAGAAACTCTGCCGGATTGCTGACACAACACTGAACTGCATTACAGAAAACTCTGATTACATCTCCACAAAGTAAGAAAAATAGCATTTTAAAACAACTGCTACTAAAAATGCTCTCAAAATTTTTTTGTATGAACAAAATAATTAATATGTATTTTTTAAATTATATCTCCTCTACAGATAATTCTGAACAAACTCAAGGAACAGCAGAACAGTGTGAAAAGTCAATTTGCAAATAAGGCAAGTATTACTCTGAGATTAACTGAAACAATTTTTTTAAATACCAAACAGAAGAACTACCTAACCACAACTCCTCCCCAGCTAAAAACGCAATTAAACACATTAATTCATATTACTCTTTTTTAACAGAAATCTCTACAAAACAACAGAGAAAAACAATCAACATTTAAAAAGTCTTCAAAATTCAACATTGTAAGTATAAAATTGACAATGTTCATTTTCAGACAATAAAACATAACAGAAAATATTTTATTAATTGCTATATACATTTCTCTTAGCATTTGAAGCACCACCATGACTGAAGGGGCCCAATTCACTACTTCCCAAAAAGGCAAATTATTATTATGTTATATGGGGTAAGCAAACCGGGGACAAAGTCAACTGGAAATGTAGCAAATATTATTCTAACAAATGTTATGGAAGGGCTGCTACAAAGGAAACAACTGTATTATATGTTAGAGAGCATAACCACCCTCTAACATAGCTGAAATTGAAGTTAGAAAGGCTATTGAAAATATAAAAGAAATTAGTACTGCATCTCAAAAGCCCACAACAGAAATCCTTAAACAAATGCTTCCCAGAGTTCCAGAGCATGCAACTGGCCAAATGCCCTCAATATCCTCATTAAAAAGAACTATAACTAGAACTAAAAAAGCTACTGCTACCACCACACCTATCCCCAAAACCTTTGCTGAAGTAGAAATACCACCTGAACTCACAGTTGCACATACTGAAGAACAATTTCTTCTGTATGACAATAGATCAGCTGACAAAAGAATAATAATGTTTGCGACTCCCACAAACTTACTAAAATTACAAAACTGTGAGACATGAATGATGGATGGGACTTTTAAAATATGTCCCAAACCATTTTACCGGTTATATACAATACATGGACTATTTCAACATACAAACATCCCCTTCATATATGCTCTACTGCCAAACAAGCAAACAGAAACCTATGTTGAACTTTTAAGCAAAGTAAAGCAAGAAACTAACAATTATTTTCCTCAAAAAATAATAGTAGACTTTGAGCGGTCAATGATGCAAGCAATACCAAAAAACTACCCTCAAACAGAAATTCAAGGTTGCTACTATCACTTTAACAAATGCATTTAGAGGCACCTCCAAAAGTCTACATTAAGGGGCCGATTACGATGGCGGTAGTAGGCACCTCCGTGGTGCTGGCGGTGGCGGAAAATTTCCATTTACTCACTCCTGCGGCGGGCCTCACGTCTGCCATATTACAATGGGCAAAGATAGCCCATTTCCCGTCCGTCGCGGAGTTTCCGGGTCCGCCAGATTTTTCGTTCCGTAACGGTGGCAGAGGGAGTCAATAGAGAAAGACCGCCGTGCGGAATGACGTTACCACCGCCGTACAAATCACGATGCCTCAAACAGCCCATCAGAACGCAGCGGAGAAACCAGCCACCCGGAGACGGCGGAAGCACAACTGCGGAGATAGAAACTCGAATCCGAGACACCTCCACACGTTCCTGGCCACCATGGATCCAGCTCTACAAGCCCTTCCGCTGCTGTACCTCATCCACTATCAGCAGATAAGATTCCATCACGGTCAACACCGCAGGTAAGTCAACCACACATCCCCGCATACAACCACAACACACAACTGTCACGCTGAGGTACGTGTCCTGTCTACATCAGACAGCCTGGTGGAGACAGAAACATATCCCCCAGTGTAAGTACACATGTCCTGCACGTCACAAATTGACACCTCTGCATCGGGGTCACCCATCACCATAGAAATTACTGCAACTAGCCCAGTCGTTCCGGTCATGTCACCGCAGCAGTGAAGCCACGTGAAAACCTGCCCACAATGTACTAGGAGTCCAGGACATTGTCCCAGACAAGCAAGACCAACATCACAACATCCACACCACATGTAACATAAAAGAAGCACCACTCAGCACAACATATCTGCAGCAAGAAGTCATGTGCAGGGACACTGTCTAGAGTGACATCTCATTAGGAACATCTTCAAATGTATAGTAACATGAGTGTAGGGTGAGGCAAGAGTCCCTCCAAAATTACCATAGTCATCATTGCACACAAATAAGGGTCAGTCCACATACAATGTGGAACAGAGGAGGGCAGACCAAGTAGGGTGTGTATGTGTATTTCACAGTAGGCCAACAAGGTGTTGGAATGAGTCAGTGAGCCCAGGTAGATGGCACATCATATTAGACACCACTGCCACACAATCACAGATCACCACAGCCCCCAAGCAGACATTGATAGGCCCATCACATACACTGGCAGACCATATCACACAATGACAGCCCATATCATGCAACACAGTGAGAAATTCCTGACTCAAACAGCAAACTCAAAGTAAGTACCACTGTGCATTTGACTCACAAGTGTACTGCTGCAATAAATGACACCATGTGAGTATGTCCAGTACATCAACAACACTGACTATACTGCCAACTCACAGAACACCTACACATCATCACTCCACCTCAACAAAGGTAGCACCAACTACAAAGTAGTGAATGAATGCCAAAGTGTCAGGAAGACTCCATCTTGACAGCAGGAAACTCTGACCTGAGACTCAGGACAACCCTCCTCCTACTCACACCTGCCTTACACTTATGTGAATCAAAGTGAGTAATTTAAGAGATGAAGAGTCACTGTGCAGATTAACAACCAGGGAACTGTTTACACTGCATGTCAAGTCCTTCAGACAGCTTACACACTGAAACTTAGCTTCATACACATACCATAAGGCAGCAGCTATGTATGACTATAACTAAACCAGCCTAAAGTGGAGTGCACAGTGCATGAAAAACATGGAGATATCTCAGATAGCATTTGTACATGACATGCAAGAGGTGCAACATATCACACTACACCTAGGCCATCAAATCAGACATGGGTGGCACAGTGAATGAAATTGAACTAAAGTAACATCTGTGCAATATCCCTGTGATACAGCAATGCAAGTTATGCATTGGTCCAGGAATGATAGGAACTGTCATAAGTCATACAGTGACCAGCCCCACATCTGTGTCAACTCCCTTGACATGTGTATGCCACCAGCACAACACTCATGGCTCATTGTCACACTCCCTGACTGCCAAACCCAAGTATGAACTTCACTCATATCCCTCATCTACCCATCTCACACCTTCACTGCTCCACACCTATGAGAAACACAGATAAAGGTATAAATAATGTCCAGTGAGTTTCCTGATAACCAATGCCACACCCCGGTGTGTATCTACAAATGTCAGAATCCCACTCAGGGATGTCTGAACCAATGCTGTTCAAAAACCATTTGCCAAACACATGTCTCACAAACAACATCCAAAGAAGTCCAACAAGCTCAGCCATGTGTAGGCAAACAGTGGATAGGCAATGTGACCCTAGACAGCACAGGAATAGATAACATGTTTACTCTGTCCAACTGCACAGACACCATCACCCAACCCAATCAAAAAATACATGATCAAATGCCAATCATGAACACTAACTGTGTGCAACAGGACAAAGCAGCTAACACAGACATATACACTCCACCAGTTACCAAGTGAGCATGGTGTCAATGTGTAGTACAAGCATGCACATGCACCCTCCTGAAAACTGACTGCTCAAATATAGGAGGCCATAGCACAATTGCAAAAACAACAATTGATGGACAGAATGAAGAACAATGTCATACATTCACCCCAGTACAGAGATCTGGGCCTAAATCCATCGTTTTTTTGCTCACCATGCCATTCCAGTTTGAGCACAGCCATATGCAAATCAGTCTTGAACCTGTGCCCAATGGGAACAGTCCAGCCCGAACTGCCAGGCCAGGTCCTCCCTGGACTGGAAACAAGCATCCTAGGACCGGTTTCGGGGTTTCACCCCTCTTCAGCCAGGATAGCTTGATTCCAGTGGCATGGAGAGCACGGGACCCACGTCTGGGCATACCAGTCCCACTCGGGTGACAAATGCAAAAACAACAATTGATGGACAGAATGCAGAACAATGTCATACATTCACCCAAGTACAGAGATATGGGCCTAAATCCATTGTTTTATTGCTCACCATGCCATTCCAGTTTGAACACAGCCATATGCAAATCAGTCTTGACACTGTGCCCAATGGAAACAGTCCAGCCCGAACTGCCATGCCAGGTCCTCCCTGGACTGGAAACAAGCATCCTAGGACTGGCTTCAGGGTTTCATCCCTCTTCAGCCAGGATAGCTTGATTCCAGTGGCATGGAGGGCATGGGACCCACGTCTGGGCATACCCGTCCCACTCGGGGTGACAAATGCAAAAACAACAATTGATGGACAGAATGCAGAACAATGTCATACATTCACCCCAGTACAGAGATCTGTGCCTAAATCCATCATTTTCTTGCTCACCATGCCATTCCAGTTTGAACACAGCCATATGCAAATAAGTCTTGAACCTGTGCCCAATGGGAGCAGTCCAGCCCGAACTACCAGGCCAGGTCCTCCCTGGACTGGAAACAAGCATCCTAGGACCGTTTTCGGGGTTTCACCCCTCTTCAGCCAGGATAGCTTGATTCCAGTGGCATGGAGAACACGGGACCCACGTCTGGGCATAACAGTCCCACTCGGGGTGACAAATGCAAAAACAACAATTGGTGGACAGAATGCAGAACAATGTCATACATTCACCCCAGTACAGAGATCTGGGCCTAAATCCATCGTTTTCTTGCTCACCATGCCATTCCAGTTTGAACACAGCCATATGTAAATCAGTATTGACCCTCTGCCCAATGGGAACAGTCCAGCCCGAACTGCAAGGCCAGGTCCTCCCTGGACTGGAAACAAGCATCCTAGGACCGGTTTCGGGGTTTCACCCCTCTTCAGCCAGGATAGCTTCATTCCAGTGGCATGGAGAGCACGGGACCCATGTCTGGGCATACCCGTCCCACTCGGGGTGACAAATGCAAAAACAACAATTGATGGACAGAATGCAGAACAATGTCATACATTCACCCCAGTACAGAGATCTGGGTCTAAATCCATTGTTTTTTTGCTCACCATGCCATTCCAGTTTGAACACAGCCATATGCAAATCAGTCTTGACCCTGTGCCCAATGGGAACAGTCCAGCCCGAACTGCCAGGCCAGGTCCTCCCTGGACTGGAAACAAGCATCCTAGGACCGGTTTCGGGGTTTCACCCCTCTTCAGCCAGGATAGCTTGATTCCAGTGGCATGGAGAGCACGGGACCCACGTCTGGGCATACCCGTCCCACTCGGGTTGACAAATGCAAAAACAACAATTGATGGACAAAATGCAGAACAATGTCATACATTCACCCCAGTACAGAGATCTGGGTCTAAATCCATTGTTTTTTTGCTCACCATGCCATTCCAGTTTGAACACAGCCATATGCAAATCAATCTTGACCCTGTGCCCAATGGGAACAGTCCAGCCCGAACTGCCAGGCCCTCCCTGAACTGGACACAAGCATCCTAGGACCGGTTCTGGGGTTTCACCCCTCTTCAGCCAGGATAGCTTGATTCCAGTGGCATGGAGAGTACGGGACCCACGTCTGGGCATACCCGTCCCACTCGGGGTGACAAATGCAAAAACAACAATTGATGGGCAGAATGCAGAACAATGTCATACATTCACCTCAGTACAGAGATCTGGGCCTAAATCCATCATTTTTTTGCTCACCATGCCATTCCAGTTTAAACACAGCCATATGCAAATCAGTCTTGACACTGTGCCCAATGGAAAAAGTCCAGCCCGAACTGCCAGGCCAGGTCTTCCCTGGACTGGAAACAAGCATCCTAGGACTGGCTTTAGGGTTTCACCCCTCTTCAGCCAGGATAGCTTGATTCCAGTGGCATGGAGAACACGGGACCCACGTCTGGGCATACCAGTCCCACTCGGGGTGACAAATGCAAAAACAACAATTGATGGACAGAATGCAGAACAATGTCATACATTCACCCCAGTACAGAGATCTGGGCCTAAATCCATCGTTTTCTTGCTCACCATGCCATTCCAGTTTGAACACAGCCATATGTAAATCAGTCTTGACCCTCTGCCCAATGGGAACAGTCCAGCCCGAACTGCAAGGCCAGGTCCTCCCTGGACTGGAAACAAGCATCCTAGGACCGGTTTCGGGGTTTCACCCCTCTTCAGCCAGGATAGCTTGATTCCAGTGGCATGGAGAGCACGGGACCCATGTCTGGGCATACCCGTCCCACTCGGGGTGACAAATGCAAAAACAACAATTGATGGACAGAATGCAGAACAATGTCATACATTCACCCCAGTACAGAGATCTGGGTCTAAATCCATTGTTTTTTGCTCACCATGCCATTCCAGTTTGAACACAGCCATATGCAAATCAGTCTTGACCCTGTGCCCAATGGGAACAGTCCAGCCCGAACTGCCAGGCCAGGTCCTCCCTGAACTGGACACAAGCATCCTAGGACCGGTTTTGGGGTTTCACCCCTCTTCAGCCAGGATAGCTTGATTCCAGTGGCATGGAGAGCACGGGACCCACGTCTGGGCATACCCATCCCACTCGGGGTGACAAATGCAAAAACATCAATTGATGGACAGAATGCAGAACAATGTCATACATTCACCCCAGTACAGAGATCTGGGCCTAAATCCATCATTTTTTTGCTCACCATGCCATTCCAGTTTGAACACAGCCATATGCAAATCAGTCTTGACACTGTGCCCAATGGAAACAGTCCAGCCTGAACTGCCATGCCAGGTCCTCCCTGGACTGGAAACAAGCATCCTAGGACCGGTTTCGGGGTTTCACCCCTCTTCAGCCAGGATAGCTTGATTCCAGTGGCATGGAGAACACGGGACCCACGTCTGGGCATACCAGTCCCACTCGGGGTGACAAATGCAAAAACAACAATTGATGGACAGAATGCAGAACAATGTCATACATTCACCCCAGTACAGAGATCTGGGCCTAAATCCATCGTTTTTTGCTCACCATGCCATTCCAGTTTGAACACAGCCATATGCAAATCAGTCTTGACCCTGTGCCCAATGGGAACAGTCCAGCCCGAACTGCCAGGCCAGGTCCTCCCTGGACTGGAAACAAGCATCCTAGGACCGGTTTCGGGGTTTCACCCCTCTTCAGCCAGGATAGCTTGATTCCAGTGGCATGGAGAACACGGGACCCACGTCTGGGCATACCCGTCCCACTCGGGTTGACAAATGCAAAAACAACAATTGATGGACAAAATGCAGAACAATGTCATACATTCACCCCAGTACAGAGATCTGGGCCTAAATCCATCGTTTTTTTGCTCACCATGCCATTCCAGTTTGAACACAGCCATATGCAAATTAGTCTTGACCCTGTGCCCAATGGGAACAGTCCAGCCCGAACTGCCAGGCCAGGTCCTCCCTGGACTGGAAACAAGCATCCTAGGACCGGTTTTGGGGTTTCACCCCTCTTCAGCCAGGATAGCTTGATTCCAGTGGCATGGAGAGCACGGGACCCACGTCTGGGCATACCCGTCCAACTCGGGGTGACAAATGCAAAAACAACAATTGATGGACAGAATGCAGAACAATGTCATACATTCACCCCAGTACAGAGATCTGGGTCTAAATCCATTGTTTTTTGCTCACCATGCCATTCCAGTTTGAACACAGCCATATGCAAATCAGTCTTGACCCTGTGCCCAATGGGAACAGTCCAGCCCGAACTGCCAGGCCAGGTCCTCCCTGAACTGGACACAAGCATCCTAGGACCGGTTTTGGGGTTTCACCCCTCTTCAGCCAGGATAGCTTGATTCCAGTGGCATGGAGAGCACGGGACCAACGTCTGGGCATACCCGTCCCACTCGGGGTGACAAATGCAAAAACAACAATTGATGGACAGAATGCAGAACAATGTCATACATTCACCACAGTACAGAGATCTGGGCCTAAATCCATCGTTTTTTTGCTCACCGTCCCATTCCAGTTTGAACACAGCCATATGCAAATCAGTCTTGACCCTGTGCCCAATGGGAACAGTCCAGCCCGAACTGCCAGTCCAGGTCCTCCCTGTACTGGAATCAAGCATCCTAGGACCGGTTTTGGGGTTTCACCCCTCTTCAGCCAGGATAGCTTGATTCCAGTGGCATGGAGAGCACGGGACCCACGTCTGGGCATACCCGTCCCACTCGGGGTGACAAATGCAAAAACAACAATTGATGGACAGAATGCAGAACAATGTCATACATTCACCCCAGTACAGAGATCTGGGCCTAAATCCATCGTTTTTTTGCTCACCATGCCATTCCAGTTTGAACACAGCCATGTGCAAATCAGTCTTGACCCTGTGCAAAATGGGAACAGTCCAGCCCGAACTGCCAGGCCAGGTCCTCCCTGGACTGGAAACAAGCATCCTAGGACCGGTTTCGGGGTTTCACCCCTCTTCAGCCAGGAGAGCTTGATTCCAGTGGCATGGAGAGCACGGGACCCACGTCTGGGCATACCCGTCCCACTCGGGTGACAAATGCCAAAACAACAATTGATGGACAGAATGCAGAACAATGTCATACATTCACCCCAGTACAGAGATCTGGGCCTAAATCCATCGTTTTTTTGCTCACCATGCCATTCCAGTTTGAACACAGCCATGTGCAAATCAGTCTTGACCCTGTGCAAAATGGGAACAGTCCAGCCCGAACTGCCAGGCCCTCCCTGAACTGGACACAAGCATCCTAGGACCGGTTTTTGGGGTTTCACCCCTCTTCAGCCAGGATAGCTTGATTCCAGTGGCATGGAGAGCACGGGACCCACGTCTGGGCATACCCGTCCCACTCGGGGTGACAAATGCAAAAACAACAATTGATGGACAGAATGCAGAACAATGTCATACATTTACCCCAGTACAGAGATCTGGGCCTAAATCCATCGTTTTCTTGCTCACCATGCCTTTCCAGTTTGAACACAGCCATATGCAAATCAGTCTTGACCCTGTGCCCAATGGGAACAGTCCAGCCCGAACTGCCAGGCCAGGTCCTCCCTGGACTGGAAACAAGCATCCTAGGACCGGTTTCAGGGTTTCACCCCTCTTCAGCCAGGATAGCTTGATTCCAGTGGCATGGAGAGCACGGGACCCACGTCTGGGCATACCCGTCCCACTCGGGGTGACAAATGCAAAAACAACAATTGATGGACAGAATGCAGAACAATGTCATACATTCACCCCAGTACAGAGATCTGGGCCTAAATCCATCGTTTTTTGCTCACCATGCCATTCCAGTTTGAACACAGCCATATGCAAATCAGTCTTGACCCTGTGCCCAATGGGAACAGTCCAGCCCGAACTGCCAGGCCAGGTCCTCCCTGGACTGGAAACAAGCATCCTAGGACCGGTTTCGGGGTTTCACCCCTCTTCAGCCAGGATAGCTTGATTCCAGTGGCATGGAGAGCACGGGACCCACGTCTGGGCATACCCGTCCCACTCGGGGTGACAAATGCAAAAACAACAATTGATGGACAGAATGCAGAACAATGTCATACATTCACCCCAGTACAGAGATCTGGGCCTAAATCCATCGTTTTTTTGCTCACCATGCCATTCCAGTTTGAACACAGCCATATGCAAATCAGTCTTGACCCTGTGCCCAATGGGAACAGTCCAGCCCGAACTGCCAGGCCAGGTCCTCCCTGGACTGGAAACAAGCATCCTAGGACCGGTTTCGGGGTTTCACCCCTCTTCAGCCAGGATAGCTTGATTCCAGTGGCATGGAGAGCACGGGACCCACGTCTGGGCATACCCGTCCCACTCGGGGTGACAAATGCAAAAACAACAATTGATGGACAGAATGCAGAACAATGTCATACATTCACCCCAGTACAGAGATCTGGGCCTAAATCCATCGTTTTTTGCTCACCATGCCATTCCAGTTTGAACACAGCCATATGCAAATCAGTCTTGACCCTGTGCCCAATGGGAACAGTCCAGCCTGAACTGCCAGGCCAGGTCCTCCCTGGACTGGAAACAAGCATCCTAGGACCGGTTTCGGGGTTTCACCCCTCTTCAGCCAGGATAGCTTGATTCCAGTGGCATGGAGAGCACGGGACCCACGTCTGGGCATACCCGTCCCACTCGGGGTGACAAATGCAAAAACAACAATTGATGGACAGAATGCAGAACAATGTCATACATTCACCCCAGTACAGAGATCTGGGCCTAAATCCATCGTTTTTTGCTCACCATGCCATTCCAGTTTGAACACAGCCATATGCAAATCAGTCTTGACCCTGTGCCCAATGGGAACAGTCCAGCCCGAACTGCCAGGCCAGGTCCTCCCTGGACTGGAAACAAGCATCCTAGGACCGGTTTCGGGGTTTCACCCCTCTTCAGCCAGGATAGCTTGATTCCAGTGGCATGGAGAGCACGGGACCCACGTCTGGGCATACCCGTCCCACTCGGGGTGACAAATGCAAAAACAACAATTGATGGACAGAATGCAGAACAATGTCATACATTCACCCCAGTACAGAGATCTGGGCCTAAATCCATCGTTTTTTTGCTCACCATGCCATTCCAGTTTGAACACAGCCATATGCAAATCAGTCTTGACCCTGTGCCCAATGGGAACAGTCCAGCCCGAACTGCCAGGCCAGGTCCTCCCTGGACTGGAAACAAGCATCCTAGGACCGGTTTCGGGGTTTCACCCCTCTTCAGCCAGGATAGCTTGATTCCAGTGGCATGGAGAGCACGGGACCCACGTCTGGGCATACCCGTCCCACTCGGGGTGACAAATGCAAAAACAACAATTGATGGACAGAATGCAGAACAATGTCATACATTCACCCCAGTACAGAGATCTGGGCCTAAATCCATCGTTTTCTTGCTCACCATGCCATTCCAGTTTGAACACAGCCATATGCAAATCAGTCTTGACCCTGTGCCCAATGGGAACAGTCCAGCCCGAACTGCCAGGCCAGGTCCTCCCTGGACTGGAAACAAGCATCCTAGGACCGGTTTCGGGGTTTCACCCCTCTTCAGCCAGGATAGCTTGATTCCAGTGGCATGGAGAGCACGGGACCCACGTCTGGGCATACCCGTCCCACTCGGGGTGACAAATGCAAAAACAACAATTGATGGACAGAATGCAGAACAATGTCATACATTCACCCCAGTACAGAGATCTGGGCCTAAATCCATCGTTTTTTTGCTCACCATGCCATTCCAGTTTGAACACAGCCATATGCAAATCAGTCTTGACCCTGTGCCCAATGGGAACAGTCCAGCCCGAACTGCCAGGCCAGGTCCTCCCTGAACTGGACACAAGCATCCTAGGACCGGTTTTGGGGTTTCACCCCTCTTCAGCCAGGAGAGCTTGATTCCAGTGGCATGGAGAGCACGGGACCCACGTCTGGGCATACCCGTCCCACTCGGGGTGACAAATGCAAAAACAACAATTGATGGACAGAATGCAGAACAATGTCATACATTCACCCCAGTACAGAGATCTGGGCCTAAATCCATCGTTTTCTTGCTCACTATGCCATTCCAGTTTGAACACAGCCATATGCAAATCAGTCTTGACCCTGTGCCCAATGGGAACAGTCCAGCCCGAACTGCCAGGCCAGGTCCTCCCTGGACTGGAAACAAGCATCCTAGGACCGGTTTCAGGGTTTCACCCCTCTTCAGCCAGGATAGCTTGATTCCAGTGGCATGGAGAGCACGGGACCCACGTCTGGGCATACCCGTCCCACTCGGGGTGACAAATGCAAAAACAACAATTGATGGACAGAATGCAGAACAATGTCATACATTCACCCCAGTACAGAGATCTGGGCCTAAATCCATCGTTTTTTTGCTCACCATGCCATTCCAGTTTGAACACAGCCATATGCAAATTAGTCTTGACCCTGTGCCCAATGGAAACAGTCCAGCCCAAACTGCCAGGCCAGGTCCTCCCTGGACTGGAAACAAGCATCCTAGGACCAGTTTTGGGGTTTCACCCCTCTTCAGCCAGGATAGCTTCATTCCAGTGTCATGGAGAGCACGGGACCCACGTCTGGGCATACCCGTCCAACTCGGGGTGACAAATGCAAAAACAACAATTGATCGACAGAATGCAGAACAATGTCATACATTCACCCCAGTACAGAGATCTGGGCCTAAATCCATCGTTTTTTTGCTCACCATGCCATTCCAGTTTGAACACAGCCATATGCAAATCAGTCTTGACCCTGTGCCCAATGGGAACAGTCCAGCCCAAACTGCCAGGCCAGGTCCTCCCTGGACTGGAAACAAGCATCCTAGGACCAGTTTTGGGGTTTCACCCCTCTTCAGCCAGGATAGCTTCATTCCAGTGGCATGGAGAGCACGGGACCCACGTCTGGGCATACCCGTCCAACTCGGGGTGACAAATGCAAAAACAACAATTGATGGACAGAATGCAGAACAATGTCATACATTCACCCCAGTACAGAGATCTGGGCCTAAATCCATTGTTTTTTGCTCACCATGCCATTCCAGTTTGAACACAGCCATATGCAAATCAGTCTTGACCCTGTGCCCAATGGGAACAGTCCAGCCCGAACTGCCAGGCCAGGTCCTCCCTGGACTGGACACAAGCATCCTAGGACCGGTTTTGGGGTTTCACCCCTCTTCAGCCAGGATAGCTTGATTCCAGTGGCATGGAGAGCACGGGACCAACGTCTGGGCATACCCGTCCCACTCGGGGTGACAAATGCAAAAACAACAATTGATGGACAGAATGCAGAACAATGTCATACATTCACCCCAGTACAGAGATCTGGGCCTAAATCCATCGTTTTTTTGCTCACCATGCCATTCCAGTTTGAACACAGCCATATGCAAATCAGTCTTGACCCTGTGCCCAATGGGAACAGTCCAGCCCGAACTGCCAGTCCAGGTCCTCCCTGGACTGGAATCAAGCATCCTAGGACCGGTTTTGGGGTTTCACCCCTCTTCAGCCAGGATAGCTTGATTCCAGTGGCATGGAGAGCACGGGACCCACGTCTGGGCATACCCGTCCCACTCGGGGTGACAAATGCAAAAACAACAATTGATGGACAGAATGCAGAACAATGTCATACATTCACCCCAGTACAGAGATCTGGGCCTAAATCCATCGTTTTTGCTCACCATGCCATTCCAGTTTGAACACAGCCATATGCAAATCAGTCTTGACCCTGTGCCCAATGGGAACAGTCCAGCCCGAACTGCCAGGCCAGGTCCTCCCTGGACTGGAAACAAGCATCCTAGGACCGGTTTCGGGGTTTCACCCCTCTTCAGCCAGGATAGCTTGATTCCAGTGGCATGGAGAGCACGGGACCCACGTCTGGGCATACCCGTCCCACTCGGGTGACAAATGCAAAAACAACAATTGATGGACAGAATGCAGAACAATGTCATACATTCACCCCAGTACAGAGATCTGGGCCTAAATCCATCGTTTTTTTGCTCACCATGCCATTCCAGTTTGAACACAGCCATATGCAAATCAGTCTTGACCCTGTGCCCAATGGGAACAGTCCAGCCCGAACTGCCAGGCCAGGTCCTCCCTGGACTGGAAACAAGCATCCTAGGACCGGTTTCGGGGTTTCACCCCTCTTCAGCCAGGATAGCTTGATTCCAGTGGCATGGAGAGCACGGGACCCACGTCTGGGCATACCCGTCCCACTCGGGGTGACAAATGCAAAAACAACAATTGATGGACAGAATGCAGAACAATGTCATACATTCACCCCAGTACAGAGATCTGGGCCTAAATCCATCGTTTTTGTGCTCACCATGCCATTCCAGTTTGAACACAGCCATATGCAAATCAGTCTTGACCCTGTGCCCAATGGGAACAGTCCAGCCCGAACTGCCAGGCCAGGTCCTCCCTGGACTGGAAACAAGCATCCTAGGACCGGTTTCGGGGTTTCACCCCTCTTCAGCCAGGATAGCTTGATTCCAGTGGCATGGAGAGCACGGGACCCACGTCTGGGCATACCCGTCCCACTCGGGGTGACAAATGCAAAAACAACAATTGATGGACAGAATGCAGAACAATGTCATACATTCAACCCAGTACAGAGATCTGGGCCTAAATCCATCGTTTTTTAGCTCACCATGCTATTCCAGTTTGAACACAGCCATATGCAAATCAGTCTTGACCCTGTGCCCAATGGGAACAGTCCAGCCCGAACTGCCAGGCCAGGTCCTCCCAGGACTGGAAACAAGCATCCTAGGACCGTTTTCGGGGTTTCACCCCTCTTCAGCCAGGATAGCTTGATTCCAGTGGCATGGAGAGCACGGGACCCACGTCTGGGCATACCCGTCCCACTCGGGGTGACAAATGCAAAAACAACAATTGATGGACAGAATGCAGAACAATGTCATACATTCACCCCAGTACAGAGATCTGGGCCTAAATCCATCGTTTTTTTGCTCACCATGCCATTCCAGTTTGACCAAAGCCATATGCAAATCAGTCTTGACCCTGTGCCCAATGGGAACAGTCCAGCCCGAACTGCCAGGCCAGGTCCTCCCTGGACTGGAAACGAGCATCCTAGTACCGGTTTCGGGGTTTCACCCCTCTTCAGCCAGGATAGCTTGATTCCAGTGGCATGGAGAGCACGGGACCCACGTCTTGGGCATACCCGTCCCACTCGGGGTGACAAATGCAAAAACAACAATTGATGGACAGAATGCAGAACAAGGTCATACATTCACCCCAGTACAGAGATCTGGGCCTAAATCCATCGTTTTATTGCTCACCATGCCATTCCAGTTTGAACACAGCCATATGCAAATCAGTCTTGACCCTGTGCCCAGTGGGAACAGTCCAGCCTGAACTGCCAGACCAGGTCCTCTCTGGACTGGAAACAAGCATCCTAGGACCGGTTTCGGGGTTTCACCCCTCTTCAGCCAGGATAGCTTGATTCCAGTGGCATGGAGAGCACGGGACCCACGTCTGGGCATACCCGTCCCACTCGGGGTGACAAATGCAAAAACAACAATTGATGGACAGAATGCAGAACAATGTCATACATTCACCCCAGTACAGAGATCTGGGCCTAAATCCATCGTTTTTTTGCTCACCATGCCATTCCAGTTTGAACACAGCCATATGCAAATCAGTCTTGACCCTGTGCCCAATGGGAACAGTCCAGCCCGAACTGCCAGGCCAGGTCCTCCCTGGACTGGAAACAAGCATCCTAGGACCGGTTTCGGGGTTTCACCCCTCTTCAGCCAGGATAGCTTGATTCCAGTGGCATGGAGAGCACGGGACCCACGTCTGGGCATACCCGTCCCACTCGGGGTGACAAATGCAAAAACAACAATTGATGGACAGAATGCAGAACAATGTCATACATTCACCCCAGTACAGAGATCTGGGCCTAAATCCATCGTTTTTTGCTCACCATGCCATTCCAGTTTGAACACAGCCATATGCAAATCAGTCTTGACCCTGTGCCCAATGGGAACAGTCCAGCCCGAACTGCCAGGCCAGGTCCTCCCTGGACTGGAAACAAGCATCCTAGGACCGGTTTCGGGGTTTCACCCCTCTTCAGCCAGGATAGCTTGATTCCAGTGGCATGGAGAGCACGGGACCCACGTCTGGGCATACCCGTCCCACTCGGGGTGACAAATGCAAAAACAACAATTGATGGACAGAATGCAGAACAATGTCATACATTCACCCCAGTACAGAGATCTGGGCCTAAATCCATCGTTTTCTTGCTCACCATGCCTTTCCAGTTTGAACACAGCCATATGCAAATCAGTTTTGACCCTGTGCCCAATGGGAACAGTCCAGCCCGAACTGCCAGGCCAGGTCCTCCCTGAACTGGACACAAGCATCCTAGGACCGGTTTTGGGGTTTCACCCCTCTTCAGCCAGGATAGCTTGATTCCAGTGGCATGGAGAGCACGGGACCCACGTCTGGGCATACCCGTCCCACTCGGGGTGACAAATGCAAAAACAACAATTGATGGACAGAATGCAGAACAATGTCATACATTCACCCCAGTACAGAGATCTGGGCCTAAATCCATCGTTTTCTTGCTCACCATGCCATTCCAGTTTGAACACAGCCATATGCAAATCAGTCTTGACCCTGTGCCCAATGGGAACAGTCCAGCCCGAACTGCCAGGCCAGGTCCTCCCTGGACTGGAAACAAGCATCCTAGGACCGGTTTCAGGGTTTCACCCCTCTTCAGCCAGGATAGCTTGATTCCAGTGGCATGGAGAGCACGGGACCCACGTCTGGGCATACCCGTCCCACTCGGGGTGACAAATGCAAAAACAACAATTGATGGACAGAATGCAGAACAATGTCATACATTCACCCCAGTACAGAGATCTGGGCCTAAATCCATCGTTTCTTTGCTCACCATGCCATTCCAGTTTGAACACAGCCATATGCAAATCAGTCTTGACCCTGTGCCCAATGGGAACAGTCCAGCCCGAACTGCCAGGCCAGGTCCTCCCTGAACTGGACACAAGCATCCTAGGACCGGTTTTGGGGTTTCACCCTCTTCAGCCAGGATAGCTTGATTCCAGTGGCATGGAGAGCACGGGACCCACGTCTGGGCATACCCGTCCCACTCGGGGTGACAAATGCAAAAACAACAGTTGATGGACAGAATGCAGAACAATGTCATACATTCACCCCAGTACAGAGATCTGGGCCTAAATCCATCGTTTTCTTGCTCACCATGCCATTCCAGTTTGAACACAGCCATATGCAAATCAGTCTTGACCCTGTGCCCAATGGGAACAGTCCAGCCCGAACTGCCAGGCCAGGTCCTCCCTGGACTGGAAACAAGCATCCTAGGACCGGTTTCGGGGTTTCACCCCTCTTCAGCCAGGATAGCTTGATTCCAGTGGCATGGAGAGCACGGGACCCACGTCTGGGCATACCCGTCCCACTCGGGGTTACAAATGCAAAAACAACAATTGATGGACAGAATGCAGAACAATGTCATACATTCACCCCAGTACAGAGATCTGGTCTTAAATCCATCGTTTTTTTGCTCACCATGCCATTCCAGTTTGAACACAGCCATTTGCAAATCAGTCTTGACCCTGTGCCCAATGGGAACAGTCCAGCCCGAACTGCCAGGCCAGGTCCTTCCTGGACTGGAAACAAGCATTCTAGGACCGGTTTCGGGGTTTCACCCCTCTTCAGCCAGGATAGCTTGATTCCAGTGGCATGGAGAGCACGGGACCCACGTCTGGGCATACCCGTCCCACTCGGGGTGACAAATGCAAAAACAACAATTGATGGACAGAATGCAGAACAATGTCATACATTCACCCCAGTACAGAGATCTGGGCCTAAATCCATCGTTTTTTTGCTCACCATGCCATTCCAGTTTGAACAAAGCCATATGCAAATCAGTCTTGACCATGTGCCGAATGGGAACAGTCCAGCCCGAACTGCCAGCCCAGGTCCTCCCTGGACTGGAAACGAGCATCCTAGGACCGTTTTCGGGGTTTCACCCCTCTTCAGCCAGGATAGCTTGATTCCAGTGGCATGGAGAGCACGGGACCCACGTCTTGGGCATACCCATCCCACTCGGGGTGACAAATGCAAAAACAAAAATTGATGGACAGAATGCAGAACAATGTCATACATTCACCCCAGTACAGAGATCTGGGCCTAAATCCATCGTTTTTTTGCTCACCATGCCATTCCAGTTTGAACACAGCCATATGCAAATCAGTCTTGACCCTGTGCCCAATGGGAACAGTCCAGCCCGAACTGCCAGGCCAGGTCCTCCCTGGACTGGAAACAAGCATTCTAGGACCGGTTTCGGGGTTTCACCCCTCTTCAGCCAGGATAGCTTGATTCCAGTGGCATGGAGAGCACGGGACCCACATCTGGGAATACCCGTCCCACTCGGGGTGACAAATGCAAAAACAACAATTGATGGACAGAATGCAGAACAATGTCATACATTCACCCCAGTACAGAGATCTGGGCCTAAATCCATCGTTTTTTTGCTCAATATGCCATTCCAGTTTGAACACAGCCATATGCAAATCAGTCTTGACCGTGTGCCCAATGGGAACAGTCCAGCCCGAACTGCCAGGCCAGGTCCTCGCTGGACTGGAAACAAGCATCCTAGGACCGGTTTCGGGGTTTCACTCCTCTTCAGCCAGGATAGCTTGATTCCAGTGGCATGGAGAGCACGGGACCCACGTCTGGGCATACCCGTCCCACTCGGGGTGACAAATGCAAAAACAACAATTGATGGACAGAATGCAGAACAATGTCATACATTCACCTCAGTACAGAGATCTGGGTCTAAATCCATTGTTTTTTTGCTCACCATGCCATTCCAGTTTGAACACAGCCATATGCAAATCAGTCTTGACCCTGTGCCCAATGGGAACAGTCCAGCCCGAACTGCCAGGCCAGGTCCTCCCTGAACTGGACACAAGCATCCTAGGACCGGTTTTGGGGTTTCACCCCTCTTCAGCCAGGATAGCTTGATTCCAGTGGCATGGAGAGCACGGGACCCACGTCTGGGCATACCCGTCCCACTCGGGGTAACAAATGCAAAAACAACAATTGATGGACAGAATGCAGAACAATGTCATACATTCACCCCAGTACAGAGATCTGGGCCTAAATCCATCGTTTTCTTGCTCACTATGCCATTCCAGTTTGAACACAGCCATATGCAAATCAGTCTTGACCCTGTGCCCAATGGGAACAGTCCAGCCCGAACTGCCAGGCCAGGTCCTCCCTGGACTGGAAACAAGCATCCTAGGACCGGTTTCAGGGTTTCACCCCTCTTCAGCCAGGATAGCTTGATTCCAGTGGCATGGAGAGCACGGGACCCACGTCTGGGCATACCCGTTCCACTCGGGGTGACAAATGCAAAAACAACAATTGATGGACAGAATGCAGAACAATGTCATACATTCACCCCAGTACAGAGATCTGGGCCTAAATCCATCGTTTTTTTGCTCACCATGCCATTCCAGTTTGAACACAGCCATATGCAAATTAGTCTTGACCCTGTGCCCAATGGAAACAGTCCAGCCCAAACTGCCAGGCCAGGTCCTCCCTGGACTGGAAACAAGCATCCTAGGACCAGTTTTGGGGTTTCACCCCTCTTCAGCCAGGATAGCTTCATTCCAGTGTCATGGAGAGCACGGGACCCACGTCTGGGCATACCAGTCCAACTCGGGGTGACAAATGCAAAAACAACAATTGATGGACAGAATGCAGATCAATGTCATACATTCACCCCAGTACAGAGATCTGGGCCTAAATCCATCGTTTTTTTGCTCACCATGCCATTCCAGTTTCAACACAGCCATATGCAAATTAGTCTTGACCCTGTGCCCAATGGAAACAGTCCAGCCCAAACTGCCAGGCCAGGTCCTCCCTGGACTGGAAACAAGCATCCTAGGACCAGTTTTGGGGTTTCACCCCTCTTCAGCCAGGATATCTTCATTCCAGTGTCATGGAGAGCACGGGACCCACGTCTGGGCATACCCGTCCAACTCGGGGTGACAAATGCAAAAACAACAATTGATGGACAGAATGCAGAACAATGTCATACATTCACCCCAGTACAGAGATCTGGGTCTAAATCCATTGTTTTTTTGCTCACCATGCCATTCCAGTTTGAACACAGCCATATGCAAATCAGTCTTGACCCTGTGCCCAATGGGAACAGTCCAGCCCGAACTGCCAGGCCAGGTCCTCCCTGAACTGGACACAAGCATCCTAGGACCGGTTTTGGGGTTTCACCCCTCTTCAGCCAGGATAGCTGGATTCCAGTGGCATGGAGAGCACGGGACCAACGTCTGGGCATACCCGTCCCACTCGGGGTGACAAATGCAAAAACAACAATTGATGGACAGAATGCAGAACAATGTCATACATTCACCACAGTACAGAGATCTGGGCCTAAATCCATCGTTTTTTTGCTCACCGTCCCATTCCAGTTTGAACACAGCCATATGCAAATCAGTCTTGACCCTGTGCCCAATGGGAACAGTCCAGCCCGAACTGCCAGTCCAGGTCCTCCCTGTACTGGAATCAAGCATCCTAGGACCGGTTTTGGGGTTTCACCCCTCTTCAGCCAGGATAGCTTGATTCCAGTGGCATGGAGAGCACGGGACCCACGTCTGGGCATACCCGTCCCACTCGGGGTGACAAATGCAAAAACAATAATTGATGGACAGAATGCAGAACAATGTCATACATTCACCCCAATACAGAGATCTGGGCCTAAATCCATCGTTTTTTTGCTCACCATGCCATTCCAGTTTGAACACAGCCATGTGCAAATTAGTCTTGACCCTGTGCCCAATGGGAACAGTCCAGCCCAAACTGCCAGGCCAGGTCCTCCCTGGACTGGAAACAAGCATCCTAGGACCAGTTTCGGGGTTTCATCCCTCTTCAGCCAGGAGAGCTTCATTCCAGTGGCATGGAGAGCACGGGACCCACGTCTGGGCATACCCGTCCAACTCGGGTGACAAATGCCAAAACAACAATTGATGGACAGAATGCAGAACAATGTCATACATTCACCCCAGTACAGAGATCTGGGTCTAAATCCATTGTTTTTTTGCTCACCATGCCATTCCAGTTTGAACACAGCCATATGCAAATCAGTCTTGACCCTGTGCAAAATGGGAACAGTCCAGCCCGAACTGCCAGGCCCTCCCTGAACTGGACACAAGCATCCTAGGACCGGTTTTGGGGTTTCACCCCTCTTCAGCCAGGATAGCTTGATTCCAGTGGCATGGAGAGCACGGGACCCACGTCTGGGCATACCCGTCCCACTCGGGGTGACAAATGCAAAAACAACAATTGATGGACAGAATGCAGAACAATGTCATACATTCACCCCAGTACAGAGATCTGGGCCTAAATCCATCGTTTTTTTGTTCACCATGCCATTCCAGTTTGAACACAGCCATATGCAAATCAGTCTTGACCCTGTGCCCAATGGGAACAGTCCAGCCCGAACTGCCTGGCCAGGTCCTCCCTGTACTGGAAACAAGCATTCTAGGACCGGTTTCGGGGTTTCACCCCTCTTCAGCCAGGATAGCTTGATTCCAGTGGCATGGAGAGCACAGGACCCACGTCTGGGCATACCCGTCCCACTCGGGGTGACAAATGCAAAAACAACAATTGATGGACAGAATGCAGAACAATGTCATACATTCACCCCAGTACAGAGATGTGGGCCTAAATCCATCGTTTTTTAGCTCACCATGCCATTCCAGTTTGAACACAGCCATATGCAAATCAGTCTTGACCCTGTGCCCAATGGGAACAGTCCAGCCCGAACTGCCAGGCCAGGTCCTCCCTGGGCTGGAAACAAGCATCCTAGGACCCGTTTCGGGGTTTCACCCCTCTTCAGCCAGGATAGTTTGATTCCAATGGCATGAAGAGCACGGGACCCACGTCTGGGCATACCCGTCCCACTCGGGGTGACAAATGCAAAAACAACAATTAATGGACAGAATGCAGAACAATGTCATACATTCACCCCAGTAAGAGATCTGGGCCTAAATCCATCGTTTTTTTGCTCACCATGCCATTCCAGTTTGAACAAAGCCATATGCAAATCAGTCTTGACCCTGTGCCCAATGGGAACAGTCCAGCCCGAACTGCCAGGCCAGGTCCTCCCTGGACTGGAAACGAGCATCCTAGGACCGGTTTCGGGGTTTCACCCCTCTTCAGCCAGGATAGCTTGATTCCAGTGGCATGGAGAGCACGGGACCCACGTCTTGGGCATACCCATCCCACTCGGGGTGACAAATGCAAAAACAAAAATTGATGGACAGAATGCAGAACAATGTCATACATTCACCCCAGTACAGAGATCTGGGCCTAAATCCATCGTTTTTTTGCTCACCATGCCATTCCAGTTTGAACACAGCCATATGCAAATCAGTCTTGACCCTGTGCCCAGTGGGAAAAGTCCAGCCGGAACTGCCAGACCAGGTCCTCCCTGGACTGGAAACAAGCATCCTAGGACCGGTTTCGGGGTTTCACCCCTCTTCAGCCAGGATAGCTTGATTCCAGTGGCATGGAGAGCACGGGACCCACGTCTGGGCATACCCGTCCCACTCGGGGTTACAAATGCAAAAACAACAATTGATGGACAGAATGCAGAACAATGTCATACATTCACCCCAGTACAGAGATCTGGGCCTAAATCCATCGTTTTTTTGCTCAACATGCCATTGCAGTTTGAACACAGCCATATGCAAATCAGTCTTGACCGTGTGCCCAATGGGAACAGTCCAGCCCAAACTGCCAGGCCAGGTCCTCGCTGGACTGGAAACAAGCATCCTAGGACCGGTTTCGGGGTTTCACTCCTCTTCAGCCAGGATAGCTTGATTCCAGTGGCATGGAGAGCACGGGACCCACGTCTGGGCATACCCGTCCCACTCGGGGTGACAAATGCAAAAACAACAATTGATGGACAGAATGCAGAACAATGTCATACATTCACCCCAGTACAGAGATCTGGGTCTAAATCCATTGTTTTTTTGCTCACCATGCCATTCCAGTTTGAACACAGCCATATGCAAATCAGTCTTGACCCTGTGCCCAATGGGAACAGTCCAGCCCGAACTGCCAGGCCAGGTCCTCCCTGAACTGGACACAAGCATCCTAGGACCGGTTTCAGGGTTTCACCCCTCTTCAGCCAGGATAGCTTGATTCCAGTGGCATGGAGAGCACGGGACCCACGTCTGGGCATACCCGTCCCACTCGGGGTGACAAATGCAAAAACAACAATTCATGGACAGAATGCAGAACAATGTCATACATTCACCCCAGTACAGAGATCTGGGCCTAAATCCATCGTTTCTTTGCTCACCATGCCATTCCAGTTTGAACACAGCCATATGCAAATCAGTCTTGACCCTGTGCCCAATGGGAACAGTCCAGCCCGAACTGCCAGGCCAGGTCCTCCCTGAACTGGACACAAGCATCCTAGGACCGGTTTTGGGGTTTCACCCCTCTTCAGCCAGGATAGCTTGATTCCAGTGGCATGGAGAGCACGGGACCCATGTCTGGGCATACCCGTCCCACTCGGGGTGACAAATGCAAAAACAACAGTTGATGGACAGAATGCAGAACAATGTCAAACATTCACCCCAGTACAGAGATCTTGGCCTAAATCCATCGTTTTCTTGCTCACTATGCCTTTCCAGTTTGAACACAGCCATATGCAAATCAGTCTTGACCCTGTGCCCAATGGGAACAGTCCAGCCCGAACTGCCAGGCCAGGTCCTCCCTGGACTGGAAACAAGCATCCTAGGACCGGTTTCAGGGTTTCACCCCTCTTCAGCCAGGATAGCTTGATTCCAGTGGCATGGAGAGCACGGGACCCACGTCTGGGCATACCCGTCCCACTCGGGGTGACGAATGCAAAAACAACAATTGATGGACAGAATGCAGAACAATGTCATACATTCACCCCAGTACAGAGATCTGGGCCTAAATCCATCGTTTTTTTGCTCACCATGCCATTCCAGTTTGAACACAGCCATATGCAAATCAGTCTTGACCCTGTGCCCAATGGGAACAGTCCAGCCTGAACTGCCAGGCCAGGTCCTCCCTGGACTGGAAACGAGCATCCTAGGACCGGTTTTGGGGTTTCACCCCTCTTCAGCCAGGATAGCTTGATTCCAGTGGCATGGAGAGCACGGGACCTACGTCTTGGGCATACCCATCCCACTCGGGGTGACAAATGCAAAAACAAAAATTGATGGACAGAATGCAGAACAATGTCATACATTCACCCCAGTACAGAGATCTGGGCCTAAATCCATCGTTTTTTTGCTCACCATGCCATTCCAGTTTGAACACAGCCATATGCAAATCAGTCTTGACCCTGTTCCCAATGGGAACAGTCCAGCCCGAACTGCCAGGCCAGGTCCTCCCTGGACTGGAAACAAGCATCCTAGGACCGGTTTCGGGGTTTCACCCCTCTTCAGCCAGGATAGCTTGATTCCAGTGGCATGGAGAGCACGGGACCCACGTCTGGGCATACCCGTCCCACTCAGGGTTACAAATGCAAAAACAACAATTGATGGACAGAATGCAGAACAATGTCATACATTCACCCCAGTACAGAGATCTGGGCCTAAATCCATCGTTTTTTTGCTCACCATGCCATTCCAGTTTGAACACAGCCATATGCAAATCAGTCTTGACCCTGTGCCCAATGGGAACAGTCCAGCCCGAACTGCCAGGCCAGGTCCTCCCTGGACTGGAAACAAGCATTCTAGGACCGGTTTCGGGGTTTCACCCCTCTTCAGCCAGGATAGCTTGATTCCAGTGGCATGGAGAGCACGGGACCCACATCTGGGAATACCCGTCCCACTCGGGGTGACAAATGCAAAAACAACAATTGATGGACAGAATGCAGAACAATGTCATACATTCACCCCAGTACAGAGATCTGGGCCTAAATCCATCGTTTTTTTGCTCAACATGCCATTCCAGTTTGAACACAGCCATATGCAAATCAGTCTTGACCCTGTGCCCAATGGGAACAGTCCAGCCCGAACTGCCAGGCCAGGTCCATCTGGACTGGAAACAAGCATCCTAGGACCGGTATCGGGGTGGCATGGTGAGCAAAAGAATGATGGATTTAACCCAGATCTCTTGACTGGGGGTGAATGTTTTGATTTGTTCTATATTCCGTCCATCAATTGTGTGTCTATAGCACAATTGTGCACTCAAAACAAGCTAATGAACAAAACTCCACATTGCTGCATGTGACATTCACACAAAAAATGCACGCAGCAAATTCAACACACATCTGAATGTATTCTAATACACAAACTCCTCACACACAATGTCATGCAAATATAACATTACACACACATGGACCTGTCAGTGGAAGAGCCAACACAGGCCAAAGACTGCATCCATCAACAACAAATACACAACATATGCACATACAAAATCATCACATAGCAAACTAAGCTGGACATCTGGGGAACTCACACCAGGCAAGGACAAGGCAACATACACTCACAGCAGTGCATGTACAGTAAGCAGTGTGTGAACACCAACAAAACCAGTATCACACATATCTGAGTGTTCCTCCATGAACTTCAACACCACAAATCATCACAGGGCACAGATCACATCACACTCAGAATGGGTAGCAGTAACTCAGCAAACACACATACACTTTAGCTATAACCTACTGCTGCACAACTCTGGAAAACACAGATGCATGGAACATGACTAGAGGACTGTGCTGGAAAAACATCTGCACTGTACATGAGCAAACATGACTGCAATCAAGTAGAAGAAAATAGCACATAACAAATTGTGAAACAGTCCTGAGTGGAACATTGGTCCTGGACACAGATCATCCTCCCACAGTATAGTGTCACACTATGAAGTGGTGGGGAGGGTCACACACTGGCAAGGCATGAGGTGGAAGACATTAGACTTAAGTGGTGTGTATATCAGTATTGGATAGGTGAGGAGTGTACAGAGCAAAAACACATAGAGGAGTAACTCAAAATGTGTAGCCATCAAAGCCCCCATTGGGGATGGACTGACTCTCAATACCACATACTTGTCCAACAAATGATATAAAGTAACAGCAATGTATGAGAAATGTCACTTATAATGTCAGTTTGCCTGAGCAGGTCAGCACAGTGAGCACAAACTTATGCAAGAGCCATGGCTGATCAACAAACCACAACACAGACATTGCAGTGGACCACTCTGCATACTCACAACTGACAGTGACAACAAGTAGGTGTACCCCAGGACTGCAAGGTCATACTGACACACTGCACAGTGCTCAACCAACAACTCCTACATGTGCCCACTATCTAGAGCACGTGTCTGTCAATGTAAACAAACAGGCACTCATTACCTGGAACATACATGTGTGTAGGTGTCGTGATCAGGGGCACATACTCATCAACACTTCTGCCAATGACAGGCCAATCACATTGTATGACTACTCAACTGCGCACATTCAAATGTACCCATGTGACTTTGAAGCCAGGCCACCACAAGATGCCTACACATCTACACTGCTGTTCACACATCAAGATAGATCCCACAGATATGACGGACCCTGTCCACCACGCAAGTTATCCTGTGGATAGAATTCTCTTCTGTTGTGGTACAGCATCCAAATATGACGTGTACAAAATTGGAGACCTGACAATAGAATGATTAGGATAAGAGTAGATCACCACAGACAACCATCAATGCCCCCTCAAGCCTCTGAGTCAAGAAGCACAAAAGTGCCTGTAACCTCTGGCAACCTCTGAAAAAGATAATCAAGTATATGCCGATGTGAATGTGGCATACAAAGCATGTGTCATATGAACATATACACATACATTGCACTGCATCATTAGCAAGGGCAGCGACAAAGCTCACAACATGAGTAACAGTCTTTATTACATAAACTCTGTATAGGCATCAAAAGTGCAAAACATCAAGGCCATTGGCCAGTCCAAATTTCAAGTCCGCACATGTGTGCATGAAAACTTGCACATCTAATAGGTAACACAGTCCACTGCCATGGGAATCACCACAGGTCAGGGGCTTCGAATGGGCAGTCCAGGCACCGCTGTTGGAGAAATGGTGTGGGGAGGGTGAATTGGCTTCAACTTTGGCTTGGAGTTGAATTGGGAGGGGGGGGTGATTGTCGGGGCCAGTTGGAGGACTGGACCTGGGAGGGAGAGAACTGGCTGAGGTAGAGTTATCCATGGATGTGGGAGCCTGAGGGCTGCTTGGACCAGGTGGAGTGGTGGCACGGGGAGGTGGAGACATGCTGTGTGGAGGCTCAGTGGCTGAGGGTGAATGTGGAGGGCTGGGTCTCAACTGTTTGGGAATCTGATACCCCACAAGTGTCTTGGCCGGAGTGAGAAGTGAGGTGGGCACAACAGCCTCACTCTTCCCCAAAGGTGTAGCAGGTGCAGGTGGCTCTCCACATGTGGATTTGCTGGACCTGGTGATACCCTGGGGATGGCCTTGCCTTTTCCCCTGCATCCCCTATTGTTGATGTACACTCCCCACTTTGCTCTCTTGTCCATGCTTCACAGGGGTGTGGGTGGGAGTCGACGTCTTGGGTGAAACTGCCTTTGGAATGTGTTTGGGCTTAGTCATGGCAGGCACCAGGTTCACTGCAGACAGGGCAAGTGTCTGTGCGTCCTTGGGATCAGGTGTGGGGTTGGGAGTGTCCTTGGATGGTGATGTTTTGGAGGAATCAAATGCGGATGCATGATTTTTGCCATATGTCCCTGAGTGTCCTGTGATGGGCTTTTTGTCTTGCAGTCATGTGTGCTCGTTTTGGGTTGTGGTGATGGTGTATGGTGTCTGGTACGCTTAGAGTGCTGAGATTGTATGCTGCGTGTGGATGACTGGGTGTCTGAGGGCTCTGGCGTGTGTGTACTCTGGGCAGGTGGGGCCACTGGCAGGGTGGTTGCCAAAGGGACAGGAACTGGACTGGGAGTTTGGGACTGCTGTATGGCTGCCGTCACTGTGGAGGACAAAGACTGGACAGTTCGGTGTAGGCCACCCACGTTCGAATCAATGCCCTCCATGAACGCAACAACCTGTGACAACTTGTTGCCATGATCCTGGAGGGCATTAAGGAGAGCAGTCTGACCCACACACAGCTGGCACCAATTTTCGATGGCCTCCACACTGAGGGCAGCAGGGGAGATAGGGGCAGGGGCAGCGGTGACTGGGGGGAAGAAGACTCTACCCTTCTTAGGGCTGCGGGCACGGACAGCACTTGGGGGAGCATCTGGGATGGTGGGCACTGGACGATGTGTGGCGGAAAGATGCAGATCTGGAACTTCCGGTGCCCCCAACATCGAGGAGTCACCACTGGACTCAGAAGATGTGGAGGTTGGTGTGTCCGGCCGGGAATCCTCCAGGGCACTCCTGTCCCCCTCCGAGGTGCTGGTCCCCTCAGTGTCACTGAACTCCTGTGTCCCAGTCATGGCAGTAGCTTCCCCAACGCTGTTGGGCCCCAGTCCTTCCCTGCCCTCGGTAGATGCTGCAAGAGACAGAGACATAGGTTCAGTATAGTGCCATACTCACAAACATCATATGCAATCAGAACTCCAATCCTGCAAATGATACTCCCATGTTGAACTACTCCATGTACTTTCAGCATATGCCACATTTATGCAATCATCAGCTGATGCATGACATGCATAGTTGATAGTCATGCTCCATGTTGCGTAGACACAGCCAAATAGCTGGGCCTGTGCCTCCCTGTAACCACACATACAATTGTCTGTAGGCACGTCTACGTGCCTGTAGGTAAGATAGCTATACATCAAAACATGTTGTCTCTGTCACATATGGAGTATATTTCATGGAACACCACAGATACTAAGTCAAATATGTCCTTTTGCAAGGGCGACCACCTCTTGAAATCCACCATGTTGGGCTTTGAAGCACAACTACAGTTGTCAATTGGTGTCAGCTGTGTAGATGTTACAATTCATTTTATGTGCACAGCAAACATCTCTAAATGCACGCTAACATGATGCTCACTGCTTTTCACTAATCAACAAAGAGGGGGACACAAGGGCTTTTAGAAAGGTCCAGCATACATGCCCAAGCCTATAGTGGAGAAAAGAGGGTATGCAGTTCCTTAGGTGAGTCAAGACAAGTAAGGAGAGATACACTATATAACATTGTCACTAAGAGGCCTCCAATGATCCGCCAGAGGAGAAATCCTCCTTTCGGAACTAGGGCCCTCACACACCCAGCCAGCTAGGTGTCATGCTTCATCATATGGGCCTGCTCCTCGTCGGGTCGGCGCTGCCATACCCGAAGGGCACCCATAGAGGGGCTCTTTAGGGGAGATCTTTTGTTCCTTGCCGTTTGGTGCAGAGGGGGTGAGGGACCTAAAAAGTGTAGATGTGGTGTAGTGAAAGTGAATAAAACAGGTTGGGGAGTCCAAGAAATGACTTTTATTCAAGTTGGCTCACTACCTGGTTAAAAAAAAAGAGTGGCGACTATCTGAGGTTATGGTTCAGAATAACTGCGCTCTGCTCTTAAAGGGACGACATGTTTCTTGCCAAATAGTCTGGGGGATCAGTGGCAATTCATCAGGACCTAGTGAAAAAACAATCTATACACCGTGGAAGGTGGAAAACCTACCTACCACGTGTAAACTCTGTGGGTAAGGTACCCACAGCTGCAAAGGACGACCTAAAAGAAAAATAATAAAAACCACAGCAATGTCAATGACAGCATAATAATCGTGACAACATATCTCTCTCACAGTAACCATTTAATAGTGACCCTTAATGTGTGCAGAAGTGGCAATACTATCACACAATAAGTGGTACAAGGTGATACCAACATGTGGTGAGAGAACATCATAATGTGGAGCTCTCTATTTAAAAATAAAATTAAAAATTAGAAATTAGAAAATAGCGGTAGCTGCGTGCAGCGGAGGCCGGTGAGGGGCATAGGGACTCACCTAAGTATACTAAGAGTCTCGCCTCAACAGTATCTGGCAGGTGTTGGAGACACATAAAGTATTGTGCCCTAGGGAAACATGATGAAATGGGTCTCAGGTAAAGGATGCTGAATACACGAAGTAACCTGACAACCCTGAAACAATAGCAAGTTGCAGGTAAGAAGTAAGGAGAGCACTGCGTCTGCTCTGGCGCACGTATTCCGGCAAAGAGCAGGATAAAGGCCCCCCGGAGGCCTGAGCTACTAAGGGGCATGACACCGCTCACGCCCACCAGGCCGATACCCACGGGAGTGAAAGCACCGGGCTGACGGACGGGGCTCTGCCACACTACTGTGCTCACTAACCGCACTGCGGTAGACCAGCTCCATGTTGGAAGGCATGTCTGGCACCACAGTCAGTTGCTACGCTAACCGGGAGCTTACCTCCCACGTCGCTGGAGGTCGGGTCGGGGCTACTCCTAAATCCAGGCATACTCACCATGAATCCAACAGTGTAGTCTGAACGACCTACCCCTCTCCGCCGGAACCGGGTGGTGAACTGCTGTCTCACTGAGGCGCAGATATACTCACCGGTTCCTAGTTAGGGGAGTGGCAGGCATCCGACACGCCACAGCTGTGGCAGGTAGCTGACGCGTCAGGGCCGGAAGTGGTTAATGTTATGAAAATGGCGGCCAACTTGTAGTGTGCAAATGCCCCGGTTCAGGTAGTGTAATGGAATCACTACAGTGGACAAGGGTGGATCAATGGAGGCCGGTGGGCGAATAACCACTGGGATACCATATCAAAAGGAAAAGAGGTTAGTATCACAGACGGAGAAGTGCCGTCAAGCACGATGGTGACTCATATGCAAAGGAATGTGTAAAACTGGGGGTGCATCATGGTCAAGAGGTCTGGTATACAGATAGGTCCTATATAACACCATTTGACACAGTGATAACCCAGATGTGGCGTGTTATATTGAGTGGAACTGTGTCTGGACCCTAAGTGTGATGCTGAACATTGGTCTGATCATGTGTTAGAAAGAGACCCCCAGGGAATGTTATCATTTAATCCCTGTCGGTCAGTGGAGAGTCGATGTACCCATCTTTGTTCTATCCTGAACAATGCTCTCTGTGTAGTTTGAGGGTGGGCTTCAAGTACCAACCAACGGAGGGTGTCTGGTGAGTGGTTGAATTCCTTGAAATGTGTGTACATCTTTGTGGTTACCCGTTGGCAACAAATATTGCTCTTATGCTCTGTGATGCGTGTTTTGACCATCCTCATGGTCATGCCTATGTACTTCATGTTGCAAGGGCAGGTGACCAGGTAGATGCAGTGGGTGGTATTGCAGTTAGTATGTCTCGTCAGTTTCCATATGAAGGTGTCCGAAAGGGTTATCTCCTTCGTGGGTGTAGTCTGACGACATACTGCGCATGAGCCACAAGGGTAATGGCCCTTGACTGGAGGGAGATCCCAAAGAGATCTTTGTTCATTAATGCCCTGAGTCTTAGGCCTTGTATGTACAAGAATGTCTTTAAGATTTCATGTTCGTTTAAAGGCGAACCTGGGTGTCGGTATCTGTAGGGTCCCGGTGGTCAGAATCCCCCAGTGTTTTTTAATGATGCCTTTGATGCGAGTGGAGTCTGGTGTAAAAGAAGTAACGCATGTAAGGGCATCTATAGGCTCTTTGGGGGTCACTCCCAACAAAGCCTCACGGGATTATTTCTCGCTCTTTTCATGGAGTTCATGACATGACGTTGCGGGTATTCCCTTTGTCTGAGATTGGTTGCTAGGGATTGAGCCTCAGTCTTATAGTCCGCTATAGAGCTGCAATTTCTCCTAATGCGCAAAAATTGCCCAGAAGGTAAGTTATCTTTGAGGGCTCTCAGGTGGTGGCTACTGTACAGTAACAAACTGTTTCTGTCCGTGGGCTTTTTGTAAAGGGTAGTGCTCAACTGTTCATCGTTGAGTCTGATGCTCAGATCCAAAAATGGTATGCAGATATCTGATATAGTGTGAGTAAAGTTCAGGTATTCGTTTTGTGTATTGATCCACTGGCAAAAGTCCTTGCAGGTGGATAAGTCTCCCTTCCAAAAGATGAGAATGTCATCAATGAACCTTTTCCACAACCTCAGATTACTGGTATATGGGTTGCTTGGATGCAGGATGACATTCTCCTCAAAGGCAGCCATATATAGGCAGGCTACGCTAGGGGCAAAGGTACTTCCCATGGAAGTACCTTGGGATTGATGAAAGAGTTGTTTCTTGAACTCAAAGAAATTCTCTGTTAGTGCCAAAGTGGCACATTCCATGATGAATGAAACAGGGGTCGGTGAAGTCCATTCAACTTTTTCAAGGGCTGCCTCAATGACAGTCAGAGTGGCACGTTGAGGAATGTTGGTGTACAACGCCTCAAAGTCCAATGTGACAAGAAGGTTAATCTCGTCTGTGTCTTGTGCCTCTATTATGCGCAGGATGTCTGTGGTATCGCGCACAAAAGAGGGAGTTTGTCTCACTAGTGGCTGAAGGAAGTGGTCACAGAATTTTGATAAAGGCTCCAAGAGTGAGGCTATACCAGAGACTATGGGCCGCCCAGGGTCTGGTGTTACACCCTTGTGGATTTTTGGCAGGGTATAGAAATAAGGAGTTTTGGGTTCTTTAGTTATAAGAAAATCTGCCTCCTTTTTGTTAATCCAGCCGTTTGTCTCCGCTTCGAACACTATGATGGCAATCGTGGTGGCAAGACGCTGAGTGGGGTTCTCAGTGATAGGAGTGTAATACCTCGCGTTGCTGAGTTGGCGTTGGCACTCAATGTCATAATCAGTAGTTGACAAGATCACAGTAGCCCCTCCCTTATCAGCCTGATTAATGGTAATGCTGGTGTCATCTGCAAGGGATCTGGCTGCTACTAATTCAGCTGTTGAGAGGTTATGGAAAGGGGCCCTACTAGAGGTCTCTGACAGATCTTTGAGTACGGCTTGCTCAAAAGTCAATATTTCAGGAGGAATAATGCTGTTGTTGGGTGTGAAGGTAGATGGATTCCGTAGCCCAGTGTCCTCTAGAATGATCTGAGGTTTGTCTTGAAAGAAAGCTTTTAGACGGATTTTCCTGAAGAAATTTTGTATCTCACAGTTGTCCCGGAATTTGTTAACCCTGGGAGTGGGGACATAGCCTAGTCCTTTTTCTAGTACTGCCTTTTCCCTCTCTTTGAGTGACCTATGTGAAAGGTTCACCACTAGTTTCTCTTTCCCCTGGTCCTGCTCCTTGTCTCTATTGTGTGTGGTGGTTGTTCTTGCCACTGAACTTGTTTCTGCATCCCTCTTTTTCCCCCTCTTCCTCTGCCCCAACCTCTGTCTAAAAAAGGAGGGTTACTCGTAGGGAAGAATTGGGGCTGACCTTAAGGGTAGATGGGGAATTGCCAGAAAGGGGGACCGGGGTAGGTAGGTACATTGTAGTTGGGGTACGCTGGGCGAGAAGCCCTTCTTTAAATGGTTACTGTGAGAGAGATATGTTGTCACGATTATTATGCTGCCATTGACATTGCTGTGGTTTTTATTATATTTCCTTTAGGTCGTCCTTTGCAGCTGTGGGTACCTTACCCACAGAGTTTACACGTGGTAGGTAGGTTTTCCACCTTCCACAGTCTGTAGATAGTTTTTTCACTAGGTCCTGATGAATTGCCACTGATCCCCCAGACTATTTGCCAAGAAACATGTCGACCCTTTGAGAGGAGAGCGCAGTTATTCTGAACCATAACCTCAGATAGTCACCACTCTTCTTTTTTAACCAGGTGGTGAGCCAACTTGAATAAAAGTCATTTCTTGGACTCCCCAACCTGTTTTATTCACTTTCACTACACCACATCTGCACTTTTTAAGTCTCTCACCCCCACTGCACCAAATGGCAAGGAACAAAACATCTCCACTAAAGAGCCCCTCTATGGGTGCCTGTTGGGTATTGCAGCGCCGACCCGACGAGGAGCAGGCCCATATGATGAAGCATGACACCTAGTTGGCTGGGTGTGTGAGGGCCCTAGTTCCGAAAGGAGGATTTCTTCTCCGGCGGATCATTGGAGGCCTCTTAGTGACAATGTTATATAGTGTATCTCTCCTTACTTGTCTTGACTCACCTAAGGAACTGCATACCCTCTTTTCTCCACTGCTTTTCACTGCCAGTTGATGTCTCTGACACTCACACTGCAGCATATGTCACAAGGCCACATCCTATTTGTTAATGAAGTGATAATGAGCCCCATGTAACAATGTAGTCACAAAAACAATGCACAATAGCATGAGAATGGGAAAATAATGCAAGGCCTTCATAGGTTGTGACATGTCACAGAAAAACATCTCCACAAGTGCCTGACAGGCCCTCATAGATCCAAGGCAGGATAGTGGCTTCTGTTGATGAGGAAGTTGGTGGACTCCATTAGGACAGCTAATGTGTGAGAATACCTAGGGTCTGGCATATGACATCCCTACGTTGTGCTGACCGATGACATTGAGGACACATCAATGTGCCAAAAAGTCACTCACTGATTAAAATCTTTAGCCACAACTTCACCATTTACTGATGCACATGGACACCTCTCCACAATGCACACATACTGAGGACTGACACTATGAGTAACCTTTGTTCATTATCATCTTTCATATTACTGTACAACACCTCAGTCACATCACAATTTGCCATACACACTGATCACATCCAACCATGTTAAGCCATAGTGCCAAAACAATTTCGCAATAGCCAGGTTCAGCTACATTGCATTTAAATCACAGAGTCTAACCATCCCAGTCAAATTGCCATGTGCAGAATTGGCAAATGCAAATCAGCCAATGCATCACTGCAATCATCACCATCTACCCCATCAGCACCTGTGTGCACTTGCTGTCACCATGGCAGGAAATACAGCATGTTATGCCATGCTGCTAATATCATGCTAATATATTTTGCAATGGTGCTGTCTTCTCTATCATTGTGAAAAAAGGACCCATGGGACAGGTGTGACCTTTACCAACTCACTGCTCACTGAGTCCACATCTGTGCCTGTCTCTAGCCACTAACACATCATCACATGAGCACACTATTGTGCTAGCCACACAGCACACACAAGCCTGACAAGTGTACTGGGCTACACACTTCACACAATTAATTGTCCTGTGTATGAAGGTCTCAGTTCAGACAACATTCATACAATGTGACATGAAAACATGGCAAGATGATTTAATATGACAAGGTTCATGGGTTTTAACACATGAGAAACAAAATGTGGTACGAATGCAGAACCGCTGCACTCAACCATGAGGCCACTTAGAAGCCATTGCATCACACTAGAGACATCACAGAGGTCCGCACTTGCTCAGGGCTGGGATTCATGCAGTCACTCATACGCAAAGTCACACTTTGCACAATACTCACCCCCAGCTTGCTGCTGATGGGCCCTCAAGCATCCATCCAGCTCTGGCTGTGTCACTGCCAAGATGCGGGCCATTAGTGGTGTCATGGTCCTGCGCGCCAACCTGCCACTTCGAGGGAGCACCCCCAGCGTCATCTCAGCAACGTTTGTGCTCAGGCGGCAGATGTCATCCCACATCTTGTGGCAGTGTGCATGACGTCGGTTTGAGACACCCAGAGACCGCACCTTGCGGGCAATGGCCCTCCATATGGCCTTACGCTGATGGACCTTAAGCTGCAGGCATGGGAGACTAATACACACTAATACATCAATGGAGAGCAGAGCCCATACAGCATGTCACACAGTACACTTGGATCAACCCATATCCTAGCTATGTATACATCTAGGATGATGGACTCACTACATGCCCATCTCATACACATGCAGAGTGCCAGCACAGAAACCAAAGTAATAATGGGCCTCAGCTGTGATGCACTATGTGAGTGAGCATGACATACAATACACTGGAAATGATGTGTAGTGGTCAGACTCACTGTGTCCTACACTACACACCCCTTAATATCCTTGACCATTGCATAGCTACATGTGTCATGGTGGTCACATTTAGGTCCCTGATCTTACATTCTCACACTCTTCTCACAAGGTGGAGTCTTGTCTTGTGAACTCCTCAGGCCTATGATAGCTCATTGAAAAATAGGGTAGTGGACAACACATATGTTTTACTCAGTCATTTTAGTGATGGTTCCTTGTAACATTGGGCAGTTACTGTACAGGCCAGAGGGCCTTACACTGAGGATAAACATGGTCCATCACATAAATCACATGCATGTACAATGTGAATGGAGAAACAGTGCATACACATGCGAGACTCAACACATCATGGAATCAATAGTAGGATGACATGTCAACCTCACATTTAGCGGATGTGTCATAGGTGATTTACCACCAAGAGTGATAGACTCAGGCATTGTACTCCTGTGCAGAATGGACACATCTCCAGAGTGTCAATGTGAAATCTGTACACACATTATCCAGTACCCTCTGGCCAATCTACATTTGAAATGTCACAAATGAGCATATGAACACTTAATGGACTATGACATCACACAGCACAGGGAATGTGTGTTCAGAGTTCGAGTGTCTCAAACCAGCAGTGTAACTGTATAACTGCTAAAACACAGTATGTCATTTCCATCCTTAAATGCAGTCAGGGATCTGTGGTAATAAGGCTACACCCCCCATTGACATGAAGTCAGCATGCTACGCAGTGTCTCACACATTTACATTACCCAGTCTCAGAACAACATGTGGTTTTTTTGGCTTAAAAAGTGCTGCACAAGTATCTATGTTGCCATCCTCCCCACATACTCAAGTGCAATAAGTACTAGGTCATGTATGGAACATGCTGTTGGCAAAATATTGATGCATGAACATTGGCTCGCACTCACAGGCACATACTACTGTACAGTAACATCATGTGAGCATTCTGAGCACTCTCAAACTTTTACTCAGACACTTACCAGTACCTCTGGAGCACCATATAGCCTACCATACTGGGCAAGGACCTCGTCCACCAGGACCTCCAGCTCCTCTGTGGTGAAGGAATGGGCCCTGATGTTCTCTGTTCGAGCCATCACTGGGTCCAGAGTACAGGTACAGCAGCAGTTGGTGGTGATGAATGGCAGGCAGCAGTGTCTGAATGCAAGTGACATGTGTGGCTCTCTCACAGACATTTATAGGCCCCTAGGGTTGTTTCAGTGGTACTCTGCTGATGCAATTGGTCTGCCTGGTTTGCAAATTTCAATTGTAACCAATGCCTGTGACCGCAGTGGCGAAGCATGCCTACCGCGAGTTTCAAAACTGTATTGTGCTACCGCGATGGCGGTTCCCATTGGCTGCCATGGCATTGTCATTGGTGGTATCACACCGCGGGGGCTAGGTGGTCTCTCCCGCAATCATGCATCTTTCAATTGTATCCAATGGCCGTGACCACAGTTGCAGAGCACGCTTACCGCGAGTTTCAAAATTGTATTGCGCTACCGCGATGGCGGTTCCCATTGGCTGCCATGGCATTGTCATTGGCGGTGTCACACCGCAGGGGCCAGGTGGTCTCTACCGCAATCCTGTATCTTTCAATTGTATCCAATGCCTGTGACTGCAGTGGCGGAGCACGCCTACTGCGAGTTTCAAAACTGTATTGCGCAACCGCGATGGCGGTTCCCATTGGCTGCCATGGCATTGTTATTGGCGGTGTCACACTCCGGGGCCAGGTGGTCTCTACCGCAATCCTGCATCTTTCAATTGTGTCCAATGGCCATGACCGCAGTGGCGGAGCACGCCTACCGCACCTATGGACACATTGTGCTATTGAATTGCCACTTGGCAATTTTCATCACTGATCACTATACATTCACACTATATTGTTGCACCTGGTTGGAAAGTGAAAGGAGAGTGTGACATTTAACTCAATAATGCCCACACATGTCATGTCAGTACACTTGAGTACATGCATTGGCATGTACTTCCTCACATGTCAAATATGATATTTGTGTGCATGTACACAGATTTGATGTGTAATGGAGTCTCATACTTGTGAACATGTCAATGTGTAAAATGGCTACTCAACCCACAGTAATGATGGACTGACCACATAATGTGCCTATATCACTGTGTACAGAGGTGTATTTATCTTGATAGTTGACCAGCTTACACACACTGTGCTCATTGTGTAAAAATGTTGTGCTTAGTGTGACTAAAGCAAGAAGGTGTTGCAGGTACAGCAGCTACGTAGAAGTCAGCAGTGGTGCTGTCTGCCACATGTGCTGTGTCAGGTACACCCATGGCTGGTGACACAAGATGTAGGAGTGTACTATTTACCATTCACATAGTCTGATTCTGATTTGGAAGTAGTTAGTATGTACATCCTGACCACATGAATGACTACATGAGATCAAGGTGTCTGTGCATGTGACTTGTGCATTAAGCTGTTGTTACAGTCCTGTCAATTTTGGTGCTGTGTTAGTCATTATGTAAGATGTTTGCCACATCTCATCTGTGAATTGAATTTACATGTGTCCTCTTTCATTATATGTAGGAGACGACCAAATGTGAATCAGCCTTTCCCAGTGCTGGCGAACATGGAGGATGAGGACATCGTAAGGAAATTCCGTCTGAATCGCGTTACCCTTCAAGAGCTATGTGCTCAGTTGGAGCCCCATCTGAGGCCTCACAGAACCTATCCGACAGCTTTGATGCCAACAGTTAAGGTGATGGCTGCCCTGCATTTCTTTGCCACTGGTTCGTTTCAGTTCACGGTGGCCATCGCCGGTGGAATGTCTCAAGCTATGTTCAGCATGGTGCTGCGTGATGTCCTGTCCGCAATGTTGACCTACAAGGACCGCTACATCCACTTACCAAGGAGACATGAATTGACAGATGTGATGGGTGATTTTTATGACCTTGGACACATACCTAATGTTGTTGGAGCCATTGACTGCACACACGTTGGCCTAGTTCCACCACAGGCACGTGAGCACATATACCGTAACAGGAAGCATTACCATTCCATTAATGTGCATGTGGTATGCCAAGCGGATATGATTATCTCCCATGTATGTGCCAAATATCCAGGATCTGCACATGACTCCTACATACTGCGTAACAGCATCATCCCACAATTGATGGAAAATCTGCATCCGGAGCGTGCATGACTTGTCGGTGAGTACGCTGAGTCAAGTAGTGTGCTGTATGTGTGACATGCTGTTCTGGTCAACTGTTTATATTACTAAATTGGTCTGTGTATCTCACACCTAGGTGACTCTGAATATCCCAACCGGCTTTGATTGCTGAGCCCACTGAGGGATCCAAGGACCCCAGGGGAAGTCCGCTACAATGATGCACATGGGAGGACACGTTATGTAGTGGAGCGCGCTTTTGTGCTTCTGAAGTCTAGATTTCGGTGTCTGGACAAGAGCGGTGGTGCACTACTCTACTCTCCCCAAAAGGTGTGTCAGAGCATAGTTGCATGCTCCACAACCTGGCCTTGCGCAAAGAGATCCCCCTGCTCCTGGACGATCATGAGCAGCAGATGCCCCCGCTGCAAATCCACACAAGCCCAGTGACGATGATAGTGGAGAGGAGGAAGGTGTTGACCTGCATCAACAGCTCATCGACAACTACTTCCCTTGAGTTTAAGTAACATTGTACAACAGTGACATTGTCTGTTGGCTTTGATGGTAGTGGCAAGGCATAGATGAGGTTTTTGGCTGCTGGCTGACGTTGGCTCACTGCTAATGGCTGATGTGTGTGGCACAGTGTATTGTTTTCCACAGACCTCATGTCTATGTTTTTTTAGTTTTTTTAAATGTTTTTATTGACATTTTCATGACCACATTACGTTTCCAAAACAAGCATAGTACATTCGCTGCAAGGAACCTGATGACAATCAATCTGGATACATAGTCTTCCAACACAGGCTATTGTCACTATTACCAGTTCAGCTTGTGAGAAAAGAGCAAAAAAACTAAAATTAAACATACATCTTCTATGTCAATATCCCTTCATCCCTTTAAACTTCATAATAATAGGTAGAAACTGAACACCCTCTCCCACCCCATCCCTCCCCTCCCCTATGGTCATGGGTATCAACATTCACTATGGGGTTTGAGCCATTCAATCATGTATCTCCGTCGTCTGTGTTATTCCCTACCGTGGAAGGGACCTCTAATTGGGGTAACAAACTCGTCTGTTCCTGAGTGTGGTGAGATGAAACTTGCCCTCCCACTGAGGGATCTTCCCCTTTTTCCTTGGTTAAATCATTGATCAGTAAACACCAGGCCCTCACATCATCTTCGAGCTTAGCATCCCTCCGCACCTTTTTCATCCTTACTGACTCCGCAGTGGCCCATTCTAACATATCCTTAATCCATTTTCTGTACTGGGGTGGATCTGGACCTAACCAGTGGATTGCAATTTGCCGCTTTGCTAGAACGAGCCACAATTGTATAAACCTCCTAGTGAGTTTCCCAGTTTTAGGCGTGGGTAGTAGTCCCAACACTACCCCCTTAATAGTGGCTGGTATAGTCCATCCCGTAACAGTCTGTAAACTCTCTATAATTTCACTCCAGTAAGGTGCTAGCTTGGGGCAGTCCCATAACATGTGGATAAAATGTGCGTCTGAGCTCTTACATCTGGGACATATATCCGCCCGTTCTGGGTATATCTTATGTAGTATTCGGGGAGAGAGACACGTCTGGTGCACCACATTGTATTGGATTAATTTGAAACGTGCATTAGAGCTTATTTGTTTGACCCCCTCATACACTCTCCGCCACTGTGGCTCCGTAAGAAGCTCGTCTACTACCGAATCCCATTTCGTCTGCACAGGTAGAGGAGATGAGGGAACATCCTCCCGCAATGCTCTATATATGTGTGAGATCAGTCTCCGCCCCCCTGCTAGGGTGATTATTGTCCAGAGCACTGATGTGACCTGCGGCTCCTGTGGGAACGATGGCCACAACTCTCTAGCCACCGCTGACATCTTAGCATACTGTAAATACTGCCCCCTGCCCAACTGAAAAATATCATTTGCTTCCTCTCTGGTTAAGAACCGCTCCTCAGTGTATAAGTCTCCCATCAGAAGGCAGCCACCCTCCTTCCATTTAACAACATTCATTACTTGTTGTATCCGTTTGAAGGGAGCCACCACCCACAGTGGGGTCTCAGGGGCATACGGCACCCTTCGGACTACTTTATGTACCGCGGTTTCCCATATTGGCGGAACGTGACATATAACATAGGGAAAAGATCCCAGGACCCCGACCCCATGATAAACAGTTCCGGGAGGGATACATCATGGTGTGTGCCTGCCAATAATCGCTTCTCCCAGTTGTCGTGTTCGTCAAACCAGTGCACCGAGTGTTGTAATTGTGCGGCCATGTAATACAAATGCAAGCGAGGGACCTCCAGCCCCCCCATCTCCCACTGACTCTGCAGAGTACTCAGCTTTACCCTCTTTCGTTTGGGCCCCCACAGCAACTCTATAATCAGTCTGTCTAACTGTGAAAAATATTTCTGCGGGACCATATACAAGGAATTCTGCAGGGTGTACAGACATCTCGGGAGGATAACCATTTTAATCAATGCTACCCTCCCCATTAAGGACAACGGAAGCCCCTTCCAGAAGGCAACGGATCTCTTAACCCCGTCTATTCTCGTCCCTATATTATCGGCTAGAAACGCAGTGCTCGTATGTGTCAATGTGATTCCTAAATACCGTACCCCCTCCAGAACCCACCTCATTCCTAGTTTAGGCAAATCGTTCTCGGATTTTCCTATTAATGCCCCCATAGGAAACAATTTGGATTTACCCGGAATAAGACACAAGCCAGACCACACACCGAAGCGATCCACTTCGGCAATGAGCACCGGAACTGCCTCCGCCTGTTGACGCAAGTAAACCAGTGTGTCGTCGGAATACATAGAGACCACATGGAGCGCCTCCCTCAGACGTATCCCCCAACCCTCCAGTTTTGTTCGTAACATAATAGCCAGTGGCTCCATTGCTATGGCAAAAATGAGCACCCCTGCCGAGTACCTTGCTTCAGGGCAAAACTATCCGAAACTTGTCCCCAAACTCGCACTCGAGCGGGCGGTGTACTATATATGGTCTGGATCCTTTGTAAAAACGGTTGTCCCACACCCATCCTAGTCATCACTGCCCACATATCCCACTCCACTGAGTCAAACGCCTGTCGGATATCCAGTAGACATAGCACCCATTCCTCTGACTCCAGACTCGGGGCGTGCCAAACGTGCACCAAACGCCGTAAATTGTGTGTGGTATTACGGTTAGGGATAAATCCGGCTTGATCCGGATGAATCAGTTGAGACATATAAGGCAGTAACCGTGCCGCCAGTATCCCACTCAGTATTTTGGCGTCTACATTGAGGAGTGATATTGGTCTATAAGAACTCAGTAGCAGGGGATCCCTGTCTGGTTTAAGGATCATAGAGACAACTGCCTCCGACATAGTAGGTGACAAAGTTTTCCTATCCATGGCTTCGTTGAATACCTCTATTAGGTGATCTACCAATAGGGGGTCATATTTCTGATAAAACTCCGCCAGGAGCCCATCTCCGCCAGGACATTTCTCCGGCTTCAGACGCCGTATAGATGCTAGTATTTCCTCTCGTGAAATGGGTGCCCCAAGGGCCTCCTCTTTTGTTTCCTCTAATTTAGGGAGAGGCACTCCCTCCAGAAACTCCCGCAACGCCCCCAAATCAGTCCTCTGGGCCCCTGTACACGTAGATTGTAGGTAAGATGCAAATTCCTTCAGAATCTCCCCTTGTGTTTGAAGCCAGGTCCCCTCACTAGTTTGTAATTGCAGTATGGGCATTTGTTCCTTTTCCGTTTTAATTAACCTAGCAAGCAACGCCCCCGATCTATCCTCCTGCATATGTAGCCTCTGTCTATATGAAGTATATGTAAATTTATCCAACCTGGCCCAAGCATCCAGAAGCTCCCCATGAATCTTGGTCCACTCGGCCAAGTGTTCCCGTGTTTCTCGTATAGTGCCCTCTAGACTGTGTAATTGGCACCCGAGCTTCGCAATGTCCCTTTCTAGCTGTTGCTTCACACCATACGTGGTCTTCATACACACCCCTCTTATAACTACCTTCATGGCCTCCCACTCAGTAGCTCTGTGAGAAGCAGACCCCCAGTTTTCCCGAAAATAATCTTGTAGAGTCTCCGATACCACAGCAGCGTAAGGTGAATCTGATAATGCCTCCACCCTGAGCCTCCAAACCGGAATAGCGGGACGGCCCGGGCCATTTTTCAGAGTGAGCAACAGCGGAGCATGATCTGAGATGTAGCGGGGGAGGTATGAGATACCCTCCATGTCTGCCAACAACCTAGGCGTGAGACAACAGTGGTCGATGCGGCTAAGTGCATTTGCCGCCAGGGTATAACAAGAAAACGCTTTTGTCGTTGGGTTCCTAGCCCTCCACTCATCCCTGAGCTGCATAACCTATAGCAGTAACTCCAGAGACCGTAACATGTGTGGTTTAGTGTGAGCCCTAGGGGGTTCTTTATCTAACTGTGCATTAAAGACGCAATTGAAATCCCCAAGAAGGACTATCTCGGATTCCAAATATGGGGTTGCTGCTTTGACAATGGCTGGGAAAAAGTCAGGGCAATCTACATTCGGGGCATACACGCTAATAATACAAATCTCCCTGCCCTCCCATTTCCCATGGAGAATAACATACCGTCCTTCGGGGTCTAACACGTGACTCATGTGATGGAAGGGTACTCCCGGGGCCACCCAGATCATCCCCCCGTGCAAATCCTGAATAAGAGGTAGCATATAACTGCCCTCTCTATTTTTTACGAATACTCGCAATAGTGCCTCCCCATACATGTGTCTCCTGCAATCCAGCGATCCCCACTTTATACCGTTTCAGAAAGGAGTAAACCCTGCGTCGTTTTACCAGCCCCACCATACCCCTTATATTCCAGCTAAGGAGTTTCAGTGTTTGTGACGCCATGAGTAGGAGATCCTATGTCCAAATATCGCATATTGCATCCTCCCCGTTCAACCCTGTTCTCTCGCCCCACAGGACTATGTCCAACATCATATCTGTCCCATGACCATATGTAACATCCCCGAAACATGAAAACATTATAAACAGAACAATTCCCTTCCCCTTCCCTCCCCCTGGGCAGACGCGTGAATTCGGCCAATAGGAGTAAAACCAGTGCAAAACACAACACGTACCGCCCCAAACCACCCACCCCCTACCCATCAAATGTCTGTAAGTCCATATCATGGAGAGCCACGGCTCTGAAACTCTAAGTGCTGTGCTAGAGAACCTACCCGATAAGGAGCGAGATTGCTCTCAAGCGTCTCTCACCGGGCTGAACTCTGACGGGGGCGTTGCCTCCCCGCGGTTACCCTTTCATTCAAAAAACAACATTATTATTAAAGGTTTTCATCAGTAAGACTCGTGTAACCCTTTTGAACCAGTAGTTCCATGCTTATTGTAGATACTCCTGCGTGCGCCCACCAATCATTACACTTATCTGCTGTCTCGACCTCTTCAATTCAAGGCGCCATCATTCCCGCTCACTCCCATGATCCTCAATGTCCGTCTCTGGATCTTGTGTCATTACAATAGATTCTGGAACCGTCTCTGTGTCAGACGCATGCAAGGTGCCATCCTGCAGCACTTTAATCCGACTGGGGTCCCTTTGTGCCTCCGCCTGTTGCTGCCTTTGAGATCCCTGATGATCTTGAGGTATCCCAGACCCTGTATGACTCCCAGAAGACTCCGCAGATGGAATCAGGTTCCGACCCCCTGGTCCCTTAGTGTCCAGCCAGTCTGTAGCGTCCCCCGCCAAATAAAAAAAGAGCATGCGTCCTCCATATTCAACTCTTAGTTTCGCGGGAAACAGAAGGCTGTATTTCAAGTTCAACTCGCGCAATCTTCTTTTAACCACAATGTAGGATTTCCTTTGATCTTGCACACGTTGGGTATAGTCCGGGAATATTGAAATGGAGTGTCCCTCAAAAAGAAATTGACCGCGATTGCGGGAAAGCTGCAGCAGGAAGTCTCTGTCCCTATAGTTGAACAGTTTTGCAATAATGGCCCTTGGCGGTATTCCCGGTCTGGGGGGCGGGACAAGTGCCCTATGTGCGTGCTCGATGCTAAAAAACTTGAGGAATTTCTAAGGAGTAATCACTCTGGTGAGCCACTCCTCTAGGAAGAGCTCAGTGGAGGGGCCCTCTGCCTTTTCGGGAAATCCAACGAAGTGTAAATTACTTCTCCGTGACCTCCCTTCCGAATCCTCCGCCCTCTCATCGAGCTGTAGCATCTGCCTTTTTAATTCGACGACAGTGGCACTAAGGGACTTGACATCAGACTGCAATGCAGCGCCATCCATTTCACTGGCGGTTACTCTATAAGACACTTTTCTTAAGTCCGCCCGCAGCAGGTTCACATCAATGGCCACCGAGTCAATTCTATTGACCTTTCGTCTCTGGTCGTTTGGATAGCCTGAATCACATCCATCAAAGTAGGCGAACCCTCGTCAACTGTCTCCGAAGAGGTTTGATCCCCACGGACATTACCATCCTGCTGCTCCATTCCATGTACCAGTGGTTGCGCATAATTAGAGATTTTGTTTGTCTGAGACTTTGGGGGTTTATCTTTCCCCATAGCGGTCGCCGATCAGCTGCTTGCCACTTATCAATTAACTGCTCTTCGCAGCCCTGGGTTGGGAATTTGGGGCCGTAAATTGCTTCGTGTTTCGTCCGGAAGTAGCCACCAACCGGGTCGTGAACCCCATGCACTCTCCACCACACAGTAATTCAGCTGCAAGCAAATACTCCACTGTCATGGAAGGATCTATGACACTACGGCCAGCAGTCCTATTCTCTAGTGTATAATACAGGCTCACTAGGTCCCCTTGTTGTAGTTCAGGCAGGTTAAAGAGGCCCAGGCCAGAGCATGTGCTACATCTCTCCAGGAGACCCCCTGTGTCAACCGAGGGCCCCTCACATTTCCCCACAGGCCAGCAGCCCACATCACAACTATCAGGGGAGACGGTCTCTAGGAGTCCAAGAGGGGGCGGTATCCCAATGATTGGTCCCCGCCAGCTCACGCCCAATGTGGGGCCAGTCCTTAAAACACTCCTTGCACCCTCTTGGGGGCAATATGTTCCTACTTTAGCTACAGGGCCACTCACAAAAATCCCTCTGTCATAAGGAGCAGAATAGAAGGTCACTCTATCACGGATGCGATCCAGGCATGACCCGATAGGACCTCCCTGCAGCCCTCCAGCAGCACTCACCCCGAGGTCCAAGGGAGCAGCGCCCCAAGTGCCAGGAAATTCAGCCTCTCTACAGTCTGTGGGCCGCTCCTCCGAGGATCGACAGGCCAACATCACCTCTGCACTCTGGGCACCTAGGTGCGTGCCGCCAACTCACATCAACACCAGATCCAGCCACTGCGCCCGCCGAGCTCCTTCCCCTTTCGCTTCCCTTTAATGCAGCAAAGCCACCGCTCACCGTTCTCCAGCTGTTACAGGGAGGCACCCGCAGGTCCACTGGGTCGAGTTCCGAGCTGGCTCACACCGTCCCCAGTCGTCTGATCGGGTCTCAGGTCGTCCAGGACTCCAGTACTCCTCGGCTCCGTTAAGCAAGATGGCGCACGTTCCCCACGGAGGCCCCATCACCTTTGTCAGAGCGATTTCCATAAGTTACAACGCACCCGGTAACACGGCATAGGTCGAATCCGAACCAGCGCCGGTTCCAACTTATAGTTCCTGGGTCGTAAGGGCAGGATTCTGAAGGATTCAGCCAAAATAAGGGCCTCCGTGAGGAGCTCAGGCAAGGAACGTCTACGCGTCCATAGAGCTAAGCCACGCCCCCCCACCTCATGTCTATGTTGATGGTGTTGGTCATTGTTATGTGTGATAGCTTTTGTACGGTGTTGACTAGTGGTGTGTTGTTGCTGTGATGGCATCACCTGACAACTAAATGTCATTCTCTTGTGTCTTTCTAGGTTCCTTCACCCCATCAATGCCTCATCACAATCAGAGCTTGTGTTACTTTGGTATCTGAGTTGACATTGTACATACTGTGATAAACATGGAACTGACACAAAGACATAGGTGTGTAGAGAGTGTTTATTTTCAAATCGGTTTTGTTAAAATTTAAAGTGGTTGTTAGGAGATTTCTGTACAGTGAGTGTACGAGTTGTCAGTGATGGTAAATGAGACAAATAGTGTAGTCACCACATTGATGTAATCACACAGTTCAACAAACTCCTGCCATCAATGGCAATGGCAATGTGGGATAGGATATTCAACAAGGTCAATGTCCAGGGCAACACAAGTGCCATCATGGCTGGCTCAGCAACTTGGCTTTGGTTGGTGCTTTGCCACGTGATCCGCCCGTGGTGTTTCTCGGACGTCCCCTCTTGCGTTTGGCAGGGGGGGACTCTGCTGCAGGCTCAGCAGTGTCTGAGGAGTCATTGTCTTGCAGCTCACCCCTCTCTGTGGCCACAGCTGAGGTGGTGGGAGTATCAGCAGGCTGGCCACTGGAGGGGGGTTGAGCCGTCATTTGAGCAGCATGTCTGTCCCTCAGAACAATTATAATGCTTTAAGGCGTTCTCCGCCAGGGAAAAAACAAAGCCTTCCGGCACTCCTAGATTGCGTCAAAAATAGTAAATCTTTCAACAAATTCTTGATTCCAGTTAGCTTTATTTTGATGATTAATATCTCATTTCTTTTATTCAATTTTCTTTTTTTCTTTTTTATAATGTTGATTTCACATTAACTTTTGCTTATAGCTGTTAAGCTTCACATGATTTACAGGGTCTCCAATGCATTTCGGGCTTTACCCTTCATCAGGGGGTGCTGCCTAAAACAAAGACATACCACTCATTTTAATACTTAATCCAAGACCTGCGTTCCAACTTGTGACAGTGCTCACAGTGCCCAAATGAGAAATTTCGATACAGTGGCTAAGGGAACGTAGTGTATTTTATGGCAAGTGCATCGCAAGAATGACGTGCTAAGGTGCCGAGCATTGTTCACGCTGAACAGACTTAAGAGTAATTAGAAAGAATGTTCTTACAGTGGTGCTCGTGATCATGCGAAAAAAAATCATAATGTTCGTTTAAAAATAGGTACTGTGATCGTACTCGACATCATGCAAAAATGATGAGAGAAGCTCCAAGTATTCGAGAGCAAAGAAAACGCTCATTTAACTGGTGACTAAAAACCGGTGCACTGAAAATGACATGCTTTGGGTGCTCTAAAACTAATGTGGTGGGAACGCCGCGTCTCCTGCGTGGTGTCTCGCATACCTGTGAGTGCGCGTGAAGAAGAATCGGTCCTTAGTCATGTGAACTCGGAAAAGTGTTCATTCCTGGCAGAACGAAGAGCCAGAAGTATATACTCTACAACGGTCGGTAGAAAAAACTGGTTATGCGCAACAATAGATGAAAGACTGGCCGTCTTTCCGAGAGCAACATTAGAAAAATAATGCAAAAAAATAAAAGTGAATAGATTAAAAAATGAATGTACAAGACGGTCTAGAGAAATAAGTTGTTTGAAAAATTTGAGCCATTCGAAAAAAACGACGTGGTCTCAGCAACCAGGGGTGAAGCCGATGAGCGTGATCGCCGGTGTACTAGAGAGTAGCATGAAAGCTTAAATCAAAGTGTACAAATAGAAGTGCTGCAGCTATGTCGGGAAAGGTGATCTGTGCAAAGCCACCTGGTGATGCGATTAAACGAATTACTTAAATGTGAAGAGGTCTGAATGAAGATTGAAAAACTATACAATAAAGCATGTACATAATGGTAAACTTTTGCATGAAAAACAACGAGTTTTTAACGCCCTGCTAGTAGTCATGAGTATCACTAAGTGAACACAAAGAAATCCACCATAAGATTACAGGTAGAAACTAAAGTCCATACGTTCATTAAGTCCCTTAGGGCTAATTGAATTTAATTTATTCATCCAAAATATTTCACGTTGAAGTAGATATTTATTATTGTTTCTCCCTTCTTTTATGGGTATATGTTCAAGTACCATGAATCTTAGTTGGCTGATGTTGTGGTTCAGACTATTAAAGTGTGTTGCGACTGTTGATTTTTTATTTTTTGTCCTTAAATTGCTTTTATGTTCCGTTAGTCGTGTCTTAATTTTTCACTCTGTTTTGCCTACATACGGCAATCCGCACGGGCACTTCAGTAGATAGGTCACATTACTCGTGTCACATGTAGCTGTGGTTCTCAACTTAATTGGTGTTCCCTGGGTAGGATGCATGATGGTGGTACATCTAATGATGTTATTACAATTTCCACAGTTAAGGCATGGTATAGTTCCTCAATGTGTAGATTCATCTTGATAGGACTCTTTGTTAAGTAGTTGTTTCAAATTGTTTGTTCTTTGGTACGCGAAAATTGGTTGGTTTTGAAAAATTCCCCTGAAGTCAGTTTCAGTTTGCAATACTGGCCAATATTAACGTATTACCTGCTTCACCTGTTCGCTTTTGGTGGAAAATTTGGATACACACACACACACATCTCTCTTCTTGTGTGAGGTTCTTTTCTTTCGGTTTCAATAACTGTAAGTGGTCTTTTTGTTTGACTCTTTGTTCTGCTGATTGTATAATGGATACTGGGTATGCTCGTTGTTTAAATTTAGTCATCATTTTATTACAACTTTCACTGTATAGTTCGTCATTCGAGGAAATTCTTTTCAATCTTAACAATTGTGAGTATGGTAGATGTCTTTTTAGAGCCAATTGGTGGAAACTTGTGAAGTACAAAAAATTATTGCGATCCGTTGGTTTTGTGAATATCGATGTGATGAGTTTTTTGTCCAATATCTTGATATCTACATCCAGAAATGTGATACGCTCTGTACTTATGTTGTAAGTAAATTCAATTCTTTCGTCAATGGAATTAATCTGTGCAATGGCTTGTATGAGATCAGATTGTTCCCCCTTCCAGATAAGGAAGATATCGTCAATGTATCTGTAAAAAGTAATCACATTTTCTTGCCACCTTTTGTTAGATAAAATATGATCTAACTCAAATCGATGCATAAAAAGATTTGCGTACGCCGGAGCGGCGCAGTTTCCCATGGAAGTTCCTGAGAGTTGAGTGTAATAATCTCCCTTCCATGTGAAGTAGCTATGATATAAGGTGAAGTGGAGTAACACGAGTAAAAATATTTTGAGTCCTTCTTCCATGTCAGTATCAATGAGAAAAGATTCAGTGGCCTGTAGACCCAGGTCATGAGGAATGGAAGTATACAATGATTTTACATCGATGGTACATAATGTAGGTTGTGTATAATCTTCAATCACGACTTCATTTAATTTAATCAAGAAATCAGTAGTATCCTTTAAATACGTAGACATACTTTGGACACAAGGTTGCAGATGTCGATCAATGTATTTTCCAATTGGTTCGTGGATGGAATTTCTAGTTGAGACAATTGGTCTGAATGGTGGTTTTTCTAAACACATGTGAATTTTGGGAATCATATATAGGTATGGGATACTTGGATTCTCCATTATCAATTTTTTTTGTCTTGTTCTGTTATAGTTCCCATTGTAAGAGCGTTCTCAATGATCACAGACAATATTCGGCTGAATTCTCTGGTTGGGTTAGAAATCAATTTCATATATACGGTGGTATACGTAACATGTGTCTCAACACTCTGATGGTAAAATTCTGTGTCAAGAATTACTAGGGCTCCTCCTTTGTCCACTTTGCAACAGGTAATTTGTTTGTTAGAGGCTATTTGGGATATGGTGTTTCGTTCTCTTAAAGAAAGGTTAGACCTTTTGTGTTCCTTATCCTTAAACACCTTGTGTAATTCTTGTTGGACCACAGTTTCAAATAAATCCAGTACCTTGTGGCTAATGGGTGCCATGAATGAACTTTTAGGTTTTATTCCTAGTAAAGTTCCACTCTCACCAGTAGGTTTGGGTATCTACTTCAACGTGAAATATTTTGGATGAATAAATTAAATTCAATTAGCCCTAAGGGACTTAATGAACGTATGGACTTTAGTTGGTACCTGTAATCTTATGGTGGATTTCTTTGTGTTCATGTAGTCATGAGTATCACTTAGTGATACTCATGACTACTAGCGGGGCGTTATAAACTCGTTGTTTTTCATGCAAAAGTTTACCATTATGTACATTCTTTATTGTATAGTTTTTCAATCTTCATTCAGAACTCTTCACATTTAAGTAATTCATTTAATCGCATCACCAGGTGGCTTTGCACAGATCACCTTTCCCGACATAGCTGCAGCACTTCTATTTGTACACTTTGATTTAAGCTTTCATGCTACTCTCTAGTACACCGGCGATCACGCTCATCGGCTTCACCCCTGGTTGCTGAGACCACGTCGTTTTTTTCGAATGGCTCAAATTTTTCAAACAACTTATTTCTCTAGACCGTCTTGTACATTCATTTTTTAATCTATTCACTTTTATTTTTTAGCATTATTTTTCTAATGTTGCTCTCGGAAAAACGGGCAGTCTTTCATCTATTGTTGCGCATAACCAGTTTTTTCTACCGACCGTTGTAGAGTATATACTTCCGGCTCTTCGTTCTGCCAGGAATGAACACTTTTCCGAGTTCACATGACTACGGACCGATTCTTCTTCACGCGCATTCACAGGTATGCGAGACACCATGCACGAGACGCGGTGTTCTCACCACATTAGTTTTAGAGCACCCAAAGCATGTAGTTTTCAGTGCACCGGTTTATAGTCACCAGTTAAATGAGCGTTTTCTTTGCTCTCGAATACTTGGAGCTTCTCTCATCATTTTTGCATGATGTCGAGTACGATCACTATACCTATTTTTAAACACGCCCGGCGCCACGAACATTATGATTTTTTTTCAGATGATCATGAGCACCACTGTAAGAACATTCTTTCTAATTACTCTTAAGTCTGTTCAGCATGAGCAATGCTCAGCACCTTAGCACGTCATTCTCGTGATGCACTTGCCATAAAATACACTACGTTCCCTTACCCACTGTATCGAAATTTCTCATTTGGGCACTGTGAGCACTGTCACAAGTTGGAACGCAGGTCATTAGAATGAGTGGTATGTCTTTGTTTTAGGTTTTGTCTTTGTTTTAGGCAGCACCCCCAGTGAAGGGCAAAGCCCGAAATTCATTGGGTACCCTGTAAATCATGTGAAGCTTAACGGCTATAAGCAAAAGATAATGTGAAATCAACATTATAAAAAAGAAAAAAAGAAAATCGAATAAAAGAAATGAGATATTAATCATCAAAATAAAGCTAACTGGAATCAAGAATTTGTTGAAAGATTTACTATTTTTGACGCAATCTAGGAGTGCCAGAAGGGTTCATTTTTTCCCTGTCGGAGAACGCCTTCAAGCATTATATTTGCCCACACCTCATAATCAGTAGGTGATACCCCCTGGCACCCAAAAAACTAAGGAAAAACATTACAATATATCTACAATTCACACGACAAGTGAGTGCGATCGTAATCCATATCTATGTGTCCCTCTGAACACCCACAAGCTGACCCATGAGATCCACAAGTTGGCCCATACGTGTGTCCATGGACCTCAGCAGCAGGCAGAGCTCACGTACTTCTTCAACAACCTGGCCCATCTGTCCCTGGTTCTGTTGGTATGCACCAAGGTCTCTTGCAACGGTTGCCAGGGCTTCTGTCTCAGTGTCGTTCTGTGATTGTCCCCCAGTTGCCCTCCCACCTGCCCTGCTGACACGGACCTTTGGCGTTGGGAGTCAACGCACCCGCACACTCTGGCATCCTCGGATTGTGTGGTGGTGTTGCTAACCACTGAGGCAGGGACAGTGTTGCAGGCAGCAGTGTTGATGGTGGAGGTGGCTGCCGCACAGGTCGTTGTAGCAGGGGTCAGTGCTGTGGTTGTCGCTGGGGTGGTGGTGGTGGTGGGGACAATGAGGCCCTGAGACGGAGTGCGCCCTGGCAGTCCTGAGGGGCCAGGTTGTTGCTCCTCATCTGAGAAACGTAGAGAATCAGCATCAGAGAGTTCACATTCCGGGGGGGGGGAGACTGGCTCTGCTGGTTGTTGGTGTTTTCAGCAGCAGTTACTTGTGGATCTCCTGTTGAACATAGGTTATATTGTCAGTTAAGTGCACTCCACAGGCTTGGTGTCAGACTTTTTGATGTTACATTTGATATGCCAAACAGTTTACATTGCAATCACTTGTCATTGGGAAAAGATTATTATCATCATGACATGATGTTACAGTACATACATTACTTGTCATTAGTGTGACATGTAAATTGCAACCATGGGAGACGTACAGATAGTGTGTTTACAAGGACATGTCATCATCTACCAACTTGGTGAACATCAACTTTTGTTAATGCGTGGTTTTTGTTTACTCTTCATAGAATCGGTTTCAGCTATGCAAAAACTAGACATTTGAATATTGTAAAGTTTCTTTCATATCATGTACTGTTGTTTGTTTGACAGATTGACCGTGCATGTTTTGTGTTCATATGGGCCTTCATGCTCTGACACCATGGCACTTACACATTACATTCTGTGCTGTGCATGATTGGGCCCTGAATGTACTTCACATGTGACTTGGTGAGTCAAAGTGTAATTTCTGTGACAGTTACATGCGCTTAGCTGTCTGCACACTGGATGTAACATTTGGATCTATGCAGAGTTGGCTGACATGTGAGGGATGTTGTGGTCATATGGTTCAATGCATTTTGAGAAGGATGACAGGGTGCATGCACTGACTACCTACCTGTTAGGTAACACAGTGGAGGGAAATGGCTGGCACATGGTTCTGGGGGGGGGGGGTGGGAGTTTTCCATCCTGCTCAGCTGTGGGACAAGGGTGCCTGGTGGGAGTTGTAGTGCTGGCTGCCTATCCACAAATCCCCCTCCCTGTTAAGATGGCTACCTACCTGTAAGTTTGAGGAGAGCAATGAAATGGCTGCCATGTGGTTCTGGGTGGGGGGAGTGTTCCAATCTGCTCAGGGGTGAGACAAGAGAACATGAGAAGGCTACCTACCTGTAAGGTTGAGGAGAGCAATGAAATGGCTGCCACATGGTTCTGGGTGGGGGGAGTGTTCCATCCTGCTCAGGGGTGAGACAAGAGAGCATGAGAAGGCTACCTACCTGTAAGGTTGAGGAGAGCAATGAAATGGCTGCCACATGGTTCTGGGTGGGGGGAGTGTTCCATCTTGCTCAGCTGTGGGACAAAGGTGCCTGGTGGGTGTTGTAGTGCTGGCTGCCTGGACACCCCCCCTCCCTGTTAAGATGGCTACCTACCTGTAAGTTTGAGGAAAGCAATGAAATGGCTGCCACATGGTTCTGGGTGGGGGGAGTGCTCCATCTTGCTCAGCTGTGGGACAAGGGTGCCTTGTGGGAGTTGTAGTGCTGGCTACCTGTACACATACACCCATGGAAATATTGCTAGCTACCTTTGAGGTGATTCAGAGGACGGAAATGGTAGATATGTGAGAAATGCGTTGGGAAGAGTGTGTTGTACGTAAGTGCATTTTGGTCTAGGAAGTGTAGCTTTCTAGTTTTGCAAGACAGGACATGGCAGTGTAATGGCATACATTTGTTGGTACTTACCAGCCTCCACTCCCCCGGGTATTCCTGTGAGACTCTCTGGATGCAGTATGGCAAGCACCTTCTCCTCCCATTCGGTGAATGTTAGTGGTGGAATGGGAGGGCCACCGCCAGTCCTCTCAGCCAGCTCATGGTTCTTGTTGGCACGCTCTTTTACCCTGCTCTTGAGGTCATGCCACCTCCTCTTGACGTCACGCAGTGTGTGCAGGGTGGTACCTACTGCATTGACTTTGTTGACTGTCCTTTCCCACATTTGATTTTTTCTGACTAGTGATGTCTGTTGGACCATGCTTCCAAACAAATGTGGTTCTACTCTGATTATCTCATCTACCATGACTGACAACTCATTGTCTGTGAATTTTGGCATTTTTTTCTGTGCCATGGTGTGTGATATGCAAATGGGTGACAGGTGCAGGTGGGAAGGTGGTGGTGGAGATGTGTGAGGTGTGTGTTGGTGTTGTTGGTGTGGGTGGTTGTGATGGTGTGATGTGTGATGATTTGCCTCTCCTTTCTGCTGTGGTGTTTGGCCCTTCACTTCTGGAGTTGTGCAAAGGATGCTGGACAGGGAAGGGGTTGGTTTTATACTCAGCTATGTGGGTGTGTCCAAATGGAGTATTCATGTCAGGTGTGTTTTCTGGGTTGACATGGGATTCGTATTTTTTTTGCCATGGGGATGTGTCATTGGGGTGTGTCAAATATTTTTGTAAGCAGCGGAAAACAATCAGCCACACTTGGTAGCCTTGTTGTGTGGTTGCATTCGACCGCCATTCCTCTTTCCGCGCGACCCCAGCTGTCTGAACGCAATGATCGTTCCGCCAGATCTGCCACTTATCTTTTCGCGCGACCGCGGCGGTCAGAAACGACTGATCGTTCCACTTGCTCCGCCATTTTATCATAATTTCACTTGCGGTCATTCCGCTGGTGGATCGGTGTTTTTTGTTCTTTCCGCAGCATTACCGTCCGCCGGGGTTGGATTTTCTGGTTTTCCAGACGTTGCCTGTGGAGTTTTGTAGAATCCGACCTCCGCGTTTGGATTTTCCAATCATTGCATTGTAATGTGGCCTGCGGTTTTGCCGCGGTACATGCGGACGCTTTTTTTTCGCAACCACGGCGGTCGGAGTGCTTTTCCGTCTGCCATCATAATCGACCCCTAAGTGTAGAATATGCAACAAATAGCAGCTTTGCATATCAAATAAAAAAATTAATAGCACTAGCATATGTACCTATTACTGATGTAGCTGAGCACTACAATGTATTAATTGAAAGTCCCTACTACTAACAAAATGAGCAAAAATTAAGTCCCCGACTTGACTACTTTGAGGATACCTGGGTGGGAAGGCTAAACAGATCTGGACACAGAAGACAGCCTAAATATCACATTCCATGGTGGAATGTATATAACAGTACCCTAAATAAAGAAGCCAAAACTAACAATGATGTGGAAGGATGGCATATCGCCTTCCAAGCCACAACAGGCAGAACTACATCAACTCTACAAAAACTATTGCAATCTATCCAAAAAGAACAAAGCTGCCAATAACTAAGAATGGAACAGTCTATACCTCAACTAAACCCAAAACTAACCAAGCAAACTAAACAAATGTTTGAGTACTTACAATTCAAAGTAAGACTCTACCCAACACCTAAAGGATTAGAGTATCTAGAAACAATAGCTAAAAGCCTACTTTAAATGAATGTACCTCCAAACCACAAAAATAATTCATCTAAAAACAAAGTCAAATAATTTTTTTTTCAACTCCAAAAATATAATTATTTTGTCAATTATTTTAATTAAGATTCTAAAAATAAATTGACATAATAAATATATTTAATATAAAACAAATAACTATAACAACTACATTATAAACATTTCCCTCCCACTATAAATAATTTAAACTTACAGTTTTCGTTGCTGAAGAAGAGTAATCCAAAGTTCACTAATAAAATCCACAATTGTTTAAAAAATCAATATTTTAAAAAATAATCTCCCCAAAAATGGAAAAATTCAGCTGTATAAAAAGAAATCCATCAGCAATAGGTCCACCAATGATAAACCATAAAACACCCAAAAAAAGATTTAAAGGAAAACTCGAAAAATTAAGGAAGTGTAAAATAATCATTAGTTTACTAAAACTAATACACACTTCCTTAAAAAAAAAACGCATTCTTCTCCCCACGATGACTTCCAATCGACAAAAACCTATTAGGAAATAAAACAATCCCTCCCGCACAAAAACGCATATACACTATATAATATTACAAATAAATACAGTACTAACAGCAGACTTTAAACATAATTACACATATCGCACACTTCTAATTTAAACATACAACTCACCTAAAATTGCAAAATCTAACACAACATACACTATAAAAAACTACACTACCTTAAATTACACTCATATTAAAGTTTAATTAAAGAAAATTAAACTTACCTTAACCGATGCGACGCAGCATCCAACCGCGAGCTTCTCCCTTCACAAATGACCTAAAACAAAACTGATAGCCTACAAAATACAACTTTAGTTTAAAAATGGCCGCCTTAAATAATAAAGATTTTTCATTTTCATTATTACAAGTGTTATATATTACAAATGCCTTACTGGAAATGTTTGAAAAATACTACAAAATATTACTAAATTATAAAAAAATGTTTGACATATTATTTGTAATGTGAAAGTATAATAATAATTATTATAAAAAAATAATGTTTATTATTATAATTAAAAAAATATACATGTAATGTGCAATGTATATTTAAAAATGTTAATATGTTTTACTAATATGAAACAAATGTAATAATGTTATAAAACATTTTTGTGTTTACAAAATAACTTATGTACTAATTAATATTATTTATATAAAGAATATAAATAATATTACCAAAAATAAAACATGATATATTAAAAAATACAAACAATTATAAATATGTTTACAATAATTTTTTTGTTAAAGTACATATGTTATTAAAAATATTCACTATGTGTATGAATGTAAAAAATATGTATAATATAAAAAATGTATATATCTACTGTTACCCAAAACATTATGGGGAACGTTAGGATGGCGGGCGGACTTCAGTCCGCCCGCCACCCTAGCGGTGCTGGAACCAGCCACCAGCGGTGCGGCGGTCCCGCACCACCAATTAGGATGCGACCGCCACCCTGGCGGTCGCATTCCGCATCACTGACATTGCGGTGGGTGCTGCTGTAAGCAGCACCCACCGCAATGCCAAAGAGGCATGTTGTGCATTGCCATGCACAAGGTGGCAGGCACCCTGCGGTGCCTGCCACCTTGTGCATGGCAATGAAGGGGGGTACCATAAGTACCCCCCAAGTGAAGCCCCCCACCCCCGGGGGCCCGCTACGGGCCCCAAAGCAATTCCCCGCCAGCCTTTCCATGGCGGCAAAGCCACCATGGAAAGGCCTGTGGAACCGAGCATCATAATATGGATGGCGGTGCCTTCTAGGCACCGCCACCATATTATACCCCTGCTCCACCCAGCCGGCAATCGTAACAATTGCCAACCGGCAGAAAAGCGGTGGACACACTTTGGATCCGCCGCAATACCCCCGCCATAATATTATGGCAGGGGGTAAATCTAGTTGGGATGGCGTGCGGATCGCCACCGCCGAGCCGGCGGTGGCAATCCGCACACCATCCTAATGACCCCCCATATGTTTTAAATATTGTAGAAAAAGTGATTAATACCTACTTATTTGTTTTTCCAAAAATATACAACTGAATAATGTAATAAAACAACAATTTGTAATGCTATTTTTTCAAAAATGTTATATCTAAATATATAAATATATACCAAATATGTAATATGTAAACAATTAACAAAATGTTTTTTTTCCTGGTTAGAACAATAGAAATTAAATATACTTAAAAAATAAAATGCTTTTTCTAATTTGTTATTATCAATGTTTCATTATAAATAAAAATATAAATAAAATATAAAGATGTTTCTGTGTTTTTTTTTACATGTTATGAAATATTGTATCTATAATAAAATATTTATATTGTATCAATGTACTTTAAAAACTATTGTATTTGTTCAAACATTTATAACTATATCTTTTTCCTTACACCATAATATATTTTTATTTCATCACTATTCCCACTATAAACTACATTAACTCAGGGAAGGTGCTAAATAGCAAACATTATAATTTACTACTCCCACTTCAATGTATATTAAGTCAGGGAAGACGCTGGACACTAACCTTATATTATTTACTATTTCCACTTCAAACAACATTAAGGGGCTCATTACGATGCCAGACGGAAGGCCGTTCATAGTGTTGGCGGTTGCGGAAAACGTCATTTTTCCCGCCCCTGATGCGTATATTGGGTCCACCATATTATAATGGGCCTACAGAGGCCATTCTCCGTCCGACGCGGTTTTACCGGCTCCGCACGTTTTCTCGGTACGCAAGGGTGGCGGACGGAGCCTATAGAGCAAGACCGGTGTGCAGAATCACGTTCCGTCCACCAACCAGATTACGATGTAACAAACAGCCCTTCCCACCGCGGCGCAAAAACCAACACATCGCGGATGGCGGAAGCACAACTACGGAAAGGAAAAGCCGACCCAGATCACATCCAGACCAGCTGAACCACCATGGATCCAGCGCTACAGGCCTTTCCGCTGCTCTACCTGATGCACCTCCGGCAGATAAGACGCCGCCGCGCCCTACAGCAGAGGTACGTCCAAAACACCTCCACGCAGGCAACCCCTGTACAACTACAACTCCCAGCAAGCGTGCAGGCCGGGCAGGCCCCACGAAGTATGTGGCAACCTGCCAACTGCAATGTGCGAGGACCACCCAATTCACATGAGTGACACCCTCAGGGCCCCTGAAGGCAAGTGGGGCCATTGCCATGCCCCGCCGATGCAGAGCGCGCACCCCGCGACATTCAAAAATGTAATCCACTGGAGGCTCCCGTTGGCAGATGGCGCATTCGCATAGGCGGTGCCACACCACGTTGGCCAGGAAGCGCCGTCCACAATCCTGCATCACTCAATTGGGGTCATTGCGTGTTTACGCTGTGGACGCCAGCTACCGCGCCTGTAAACACATCATGCATTTGCATTCTCGCCATGCGAATTGCATCACACACCCCAAAACATCAGCTGAAAGTGATGTGTGCACCCAGTGAAGGCATCATAGAGTGTGACCTTTGATCCAAGTCTGCACACACATGGCTTGTCCAAGAAAAGGAGAGTGAAACTACATTCTTTGTCATGCCTCGTGGCCAGCATGGCCCTAAGTGAGTCAAGGAGTCCAAAAGACCAAAGGGCTCTCGCACTGTACCAATGTAGTGCAATGAAACTAACTACCTGTTAACACTGCCTGTATACCTCTTGCTATGTGCTTAGCAAATCCTTGGCAATGGGCCGTCTTCTGAAAGGCCAGTGATGTAGGCTGACAAATCGAGGTGTCCATTTTCTGCAACTCAGACACACTGGTAATCCCTAGTACTTACAACACATGCACTGATGTGGCATGCAGTGTGCCTAGCTGCCATTGCCTGTAAATGTCTCATACACGTCATAGGAGTGCACATGTGTAGCAAAAAATCATCGCCTGGATGACATCATCTGTCATTCACAGCCATGTGTGCATGTATACACAATCCATGTGTTTATACACAGAACTATGCGCAGGATTAGAGGACTTGGGCAGGCCGGGACCGAGTCATCCGACCACCTGAGCACCCTGAAGCACTGGACCTAATAGCCATAGTGCCTCACTAGCTCAATCACTCACTGTCAGTGATACAAGTGCACAGACACCCCAGGACACAACACTCTCAGATCTCACAGGAATAGCGTTAACAAGACACACCCTGTCGCCCTGACTCTTATACTTGTCCACAAGGGGTTCATTTGAAGACAAGAAACATTTCAGAAGTTTTATTTCAACTACCGTGTAAAAACATGCAGTATATGGCACCAAAGTATTTGAGAAATGCATTTTGCACAAAAACATTTAGCAGAGTAACATGTCCAAATATCATTAAGAAAGATGGTATATCAATAAGCACTCTGGATGAAGACCCACAAACCCATCCCCCCTCTCCCTGCTGGAAGAACCTGTATCAAATGTCCCTAAACTATGGGCTTTGTCAGCAGAACACACTCCTCAGCCCATAGATGGTCAAGTGTACATCACGTGTGCCGTGTCGCTCTTCTCTCTGGATAGTCCCCTCCCCAAGTGTGGTGCACCTAGCCCGCTGCCCCATAACATCTAAGAGGCACCCGTGATCACTCGCAGCTGTGAGACTCTGTTGAGTCGTGGTGATAGGGCCTGACCAGAACAGAATGACAAGGGACATTGTTGTTCGACCACGGACAGAATGTGCAGACAGTACTCCAGGAGCGCGGAGAGATCAAGCTCTGCGGACAGTTCCCATGTGACAGACATGAACGAAGCTACTTGCAAGACTTCAAAGTCAGGGATTTACTAGTGCGTCAGCTGCACGATGGAAGCCTGGCTCATAATATGCGACAATCACCCCGACGGACATATGACAGCCTCCCCTTCCTCAGTTCTGTGGTACCAAGCGAAACAGACCGCAGAGGTCAGCAAAGTCAAAGCTAATGCAGACAGGGCCAAAGTCAGAGATGGCTGAGAACCTTGGTCAGAAGGATGCGAGAAATGTTGAGACAACATTGAATCAGTTGCCAACAGTTCCGGATGCTGGTAAGTAGTTACAGATCCAAGAAGGCACATGCACCTTCGAAGGCAACCAGTTCCAAAAGACGATCCAAATCAGCTTCAGCAAAATGGACCGCCATCCAATCCAGTAGCATGAAGGAACAGATGTGCTCCTCGCACCACGAGGACGAAAGGAGCATTTCACGGCAAGCTGGAAGTGGCTCGATGTAGGCACGGCACAGGAGCCGTTGCACAAACGCACAAGTGCAGCTGGTAGCCTGTCTGACACGTTGAAAGGCATCCCATAAACGGCTATCCCTGGAACAGTCCTGGTCGTGGGCCAACATAGGACTCACCCACAGGTCATAATCCAGATCAGCAAGAGATGTGTTGGAAAGGCAGAGATCCATGGCCCATTGAAAGGGGCATCGGCGACAGTAGAACACAGGTTGCACGAAGGTGAAATAGGCATAGCGGAAGGTCAGCCTATAACTGATGTGGAGCACAGCCAATGGTATACATCCAAAGACGAGCTGCATCCATTCACAGTACAGTTGCAACTGACCGGGGTTGGCCTGGACCACAGGACGGGCTGCCATTGCGTGAGAGGAGCTGTATCTAGTTATCGTGCCGCTACCCTGCGGACTGCTGTTGATTGCGCTAAGATTTTTTAAAAAAACTTTTAAAATTGTAATTGAAATTGTATTGAATCTGTATTTTAAGTGACTTACAACTCAAAATACCTTCGGTCGCATCTTCCTAGCGGCGCTGCCTCCCTCGCGTTCTCCTCAGCACACCCCTTGGCTCTAGCCAATCACGCCGGGCGGGGAGGAGTTAGAGGCGGGGAACCGCTACTTATGTCCCTTGCAGCGTGGGAGCGGGCACTCTAGTTATCGTGCCGCTACCCTACGGACTGCTGTTGATTGCCCTAAGATAATTTTTTTTTTTTAAACTTTAAAATTGTAATTGAAATTGTATTGAATCTGTATTTTAAGTGATTTACAACTCAAAATACCTTCGGTCGCATCTTCCTAGCGGCGCTGGCTCCCTCGCATTCTCCTCAGCACACCCCTCAGCTCTAGCCAATCACGCCGGGTGGGGGAGGAGTTAGAGGCGGGGAACCGCTACTTATGTCCCTCGCAGCGCGGGAGCGGGCACTCTAGTTATCGTGTCGCTACCCTGCGGACTGCTGTTGATTGCGCTAAGATTTTTTTTAAAAACTTTTAAAATTGTAATTGAAATTGTATTGAATCTGTATTTTAAGTGATTACAACTCAAAATACCTTCGGTTGCATCTTCCTAGCGGCGCTGGCTCCCTCGCGTTCTCCTCAGCACCCCCCTCGGCTCTAGCCAATCACGCCGGGCGGGGGAGGAGTTAGAGGCGGGGAACCGCTACTTATGTCCCACGCAGCGGACGGGCCCATGGGCCATAATTCATGCCCAAATTCTCACTTACTCATCTGAGGAACTCAGGAAATTCCATCAGGAGGCGTTTTCGCTCTGCCCTGTTATCCGCGCACGCCTTAACCACACTGGAATCCTCCAAGCACGGAGTTCTTTCCAAGAGATCTCGAACCCTATCCTTCACCAGTATCGGGCACTGCCTCCTGCCCATGTCGAACACACTGCACTACGCATACATTACCTCAATACACGCTCCCTAGTCAAGCATCAGCTAGATATCTTTCTACTCCTATTGTCTGACAAACCTGACATCTTTCTCGTTACAGAGACATGGTTAAATCTTGACTCCACCCCTGATATACTGGCTGCTCTACCCCAGGACTACTATATCCTCCATGTAAACCGGCAACCAGGAAAAGTGGGTGGCGGAGTAGCCGCAATCATCCATAAAGATCACAAATTCACATCCATGTCCTCCTTAAGTCTCCCCGCAGTAGATAACATGGTCATTAAGCTTGATTCTAGCTCTGGGCCACTCATCTGCGTCCTGATATACAGGCCTCCGCAGCACATGCCACTATTTCCCCTCTCACTTAGGGAACAATTGGCTAATCTTGCCACGGATTATGCCAAAATATTGCTAATAGGTGACTTAAACTACTGGTGCAATGACGAACATGGTGGGCCCCACTCTACTGAACTGACTGAATTACTAACTAACCTCAATTTCACCCACCACGTTTCCTCAGCTACACACATCAAAGGACACATACTGGACCAGGTCTGGACCATCAACCTCACGATTTCCATGCCCACAATCCTACCATGTATTTGGTCTGACCATCCTCTAATAAAATTCACGGCAACAATTCCTATCAGAAGTAAGACCCCCACGGTCAATGGGGGCATGATTAGGAAATGGAGTGCCCTCAATAAACAGGAGTTTCAGGATAGTCTGGCCGGCTCTACCCCTGCCTTTGATCCCGATGTGGATCTCTTTGAAGCTAACATCTCAGCCTGGCTACTAGCGGCCAGCGATAAACACGCCCGCTTAAAAAACTCAAACAAGCTCGCCGTTTCGATGCTCAGAAATGGTTCTGTACTGAGCTAAGAGCTCAAAAATTGGCTCTCCGCCAAAAAGAAAGGAAATGGAGACTCACCTACACCCCTGAAGGGAAACATCACTACCTGAATGCCCACAAAGAATACACAAAAGCCATTATGTCAGCCAAGGCCGCCCACTTCTCTGCAAGAATCGTAAACTCCAACAATAGATCGAAGGACATCTTCGCTATAGTTAGCGAATTATCCAATGCCGAGAGAATTCTGCCTAAACCCACACCTACTCAAGATCTGTGTGACTCCCTAAATAACTACTTCTTGGAAAAAATCTCTAACATTAAAGCCAGTATTCCTATCTCCAGCCCCAGGGAGACCCCCCCCCTGCCACGATAACAAATCCTCTCACCTTAGATAGCTTCCCCCTCATCGAAGTACATTCCTTCCAGGACTTGCTGTCCAGGGTCAAATCTGGCTCCCCCATGGACTGCTGTCCACCTCATATCCTAAAAGACACCTTTTCTGCCCTACCTTACTCAACCATGACCCTCTTGAATGAATCACTCTCACAGGGCAGGGTCCCCAAAGCATTCAAGGACGCAGTTGTGGTCCCTCTCCTTAAGAAACTGGGAGCTGACCCCAGAATTTATCGAACTATAGGCCCATCTCCCTGCTCCCCTACTTGGCCAAGGTTCTTGAAGCCCATGTTACAAAGTGCCTGTCCAATTTTATCGAACAGTCTGAATACTTAGACTCTCACCAGGCTGGATTTTGCCCTGCTCACTCTACGGAGACAGTGATCCTAGCTGTACTGGATGCCCTACGAGAAAAAGCCGATAAAGGCACCCCTCAGGCCTTGGTACTTTTAGATCTCTCGGCCGCATTTGACACGGTCGACCACGTCATCTTAATGGACCGTGTCAAACAGGCCGGCATCCAGGGCTCAGCCCTCAGCTGGATTGGGTCCTTTCTCAAGGGCCGCACCCAAGCGGTACGCCTAGCCCCATTCACCGCACTTAAGTTAACCACCACTTGTGGGGTCCCACAGGGATCTTAGCTTTCCCCCCATCTGTTTAATCTGTATCTGCTACCCCTGATTCAGTCCTTGAAGGAACGGAAGGCCATCACTTTCAATTATGCGGATGACCTACAGCTAATCTTTACTATAGATAACTCCCCTGAATCAGTCCTGGAATTCCAGGCTACCATGCTCCACATCCGCCATTGGATGGACCAAAACCATTTAAAACTGAATCCAGGCAAGACTGAACTAGTCCTGACTGGGAACAGTCAGACCTTCTGGGGCCCACACTACTGGCCGGCGGAACTTGGCTCCCCCCCAAACCTTCCACCTCGGTCAAGAGCCTAGGGGTAACCATTAACAACGACTTATCACTAAAAACACAAGTGGGCACAGTGGTCTCTACCTGCTTCTTCCAGCTACGTAAGATCAGGAAGATCAGCCGTCTGCTCACTCACTCAGCACTGATTCAGGTTGTGATAGCCTTGGTAGTATCACACCTAGATTATGCCTACTCAATATACCTTGGCTTGCCGCTTTTCTTAATTAAACGGCTTCAGCTGGTCCAGAACCAAGCAGCAAGACTGATCCATCAGCAACCCAGATGGCAATCCGCCAGACCCCTTTTAAAAAAACTTCACTGGCTCCCCATTCCCCAACGTACGGCCTTCAAGACGGGCTGCATCATCTTCAAGTTTCTTCACAGCCGGAGTCCCAAATTTATTAAACGTCTCTTACCTAGGTACACTCCTTCCCGCAACCTCCGATCCGCCCACCTCCAACTTCTGACCACCCCAGCCTTCAAGCTAAAACGTCAGGGAGGCTGCAGGTTCGCTGCCTTGGCCCCCAGACTATGGAACTCCTTTCCACTAGAGATTCGATCATGTACCAACCTGCTGAGCTTTAGGAAAATGCTCAAGACATGGTTGTTTACGCAGGCCCACGCTTAACTCCTCCCAATGGTACTGGTACACTCTAGAGCCAGTGCCATGAAACCTCTGGTGTACGTGCGCTATATAAGAAATTGCTAACATAACATAACGTAAAACCAGAAATCTGCAGTACTGGCAAAGTGTTGATGTGAAACTGCCAAATGCAGTCGGTAGGGCACCATTATTAGTGTGCAACGAAGTGACAAGGCCAGAGCCTACAAGTAGAAAAAATGTGCAAGATCTTCAGTATCAGACGCTATTGATATTTGGTGTGTTAGTAGCCCAGAAACAAGTGGGAGAGTCGTGTCTCATGCGGGACGGTCAAGGCACCTGGGAATCGAAGGTCTCACGGCCTGATGTGAGAGCGACTACTTGTTGAAACAAAAGCCCATTGAGCCTGCATCACTAATTGAAGTCTGCTTTCCTTGTGGGAATGTGAGGCCACAAGTAACTATCTACAAGCACATATGGGGGAGTAAAGAGAACATTGCTACAGCAGGGAACACGTAGTGCAAGTGTTCCTATTTACGGGACGCCTTCCCGTAAACCGCAGCAGTTGTGGTCATTCAGGATTAGATAACTTCCGTTGAGAAGGAGATTTGGTGTGAGTATGTCGTCAGGGACTGTTGTCCATGTGGGAACAAATGCAAAAAGACTGGACATGACCCCTGAAAATCCCTGTGTAACTGTACTTGAGTTTGTGAATGCGACAATGTCACCTTTGGCCACATGACAGGATGTGTTTTGATGCTGGCTCTTGTGGGATTCATTGATCAGTGCTGTGTGTGTTGTAACAACCTACGTCATATCCATATTGATGTTATTAGGGGATGGGAGCACACTACTTCACCTCCCAGCACAGTTCACCCCTTGGCATTCTGGTAAATGCAGTTCGGTAAAAATGCTTACTTGCAATGTAGCTTTGAGTATTTCACCTGAGTTGGGCAGTGAGAGGTACAGAGACATTAGTGTATTGTGTCAGCTTTCTCAGCAGACACCGATCTCAATGGTATAATTTCGTGCAACACATGTGTCTAGGAATTGACAGCACTAACCTGCATCTAGGCGTGGTGACTCAGTTCCACGGAAAAAGAAGTAAGCATTTCAACTGCAGTGCATTTGCCAGGATGGTGAGGGGTAAACTGTGCTGGGAGGTGAAGTCGTGTGCTCCCATCCCCCTTCTGTCCATGTTGATGGTGTTGGCCTGTGTTAACTGTTATGCATCTTGTACAGTGTTGCCTAGTACAGTGCTTTTCCTGTACTGCCTTCATATGTCAAATCACTATCTTTTTCTTGTGTGGTTCCAGGTTCCTCTACTCTCTCAATGGATTGTCGCATTCACGTCTCATGATACATTGGAATGTGAGTGAACATGTTACTTACTATGATAAAAATTCCTCTTGACACAAAGGCATATGGGTGTGATTTGTGTTTATTTGTAAATGAGTGACAGGTGAGTGTTGGAGTTGAAAGTGATGGTACATGGATAGTTCGGGTAGAACAGAAAATGGTGGGATTCCACAGTCCAACAGTACACTTCCATCCTTGTGGCAATGTGGGATCGAATTTACAACCAAGTCAATGTTCAGTGTGACACTGGTGACATCAACGCTGGCTCCGAGAACTGGTACAGCACGGTGCTTTGCCACGCGATCCTCCCTGGGACTTTTTCGGACGTCCCCTCAGCCGTTTGGCCAGGGGGGAACCTGCTGCATGCTCGGAGGTGTCTGAGGATTCGCTGTGATGTGACTCACCCCTCCCTGTGGACGCTGCTGTGGTGTTGTGACTATCATCCGGCTGGCCAAGGGGGTGGGCAGCTATTTGTGCTGCATGCATGTCCCTCAGGACACCCACAAGCTGGCCCATGTACTCTGCAATTTGTCCCAAACGAGTGTCCATGGACCTCTGTAGCAGGCGGAGTTCACGCAGTTCGTCAAGTACCTGGCCCATCTGTCCCTGTTTCTGCTGGTATACCCCAAGGACAGTTTGCACGGTGGCCTGGGCCTCAGTCTCATTGTCCTCCTGTGACTGTCCACCAGTTGGCCTACCACCTGCCCTGCTGCCATGGACCTGTGGCGGCGCCTGGCACTGCCGCCGCACACTGTCCCCAGCATCCTGAGGCTGCCTGGTGGTATTGGCTACAACTGGCACAGGGACAGTGTTGGAGGCAGCGGTGGTGATGGTGGAGGTGGCTGCCATACAGGTCGGTGCTGCAGGGGTCAGCGTTGTTGTTGCAGCTGTTGTGGGAGTGGTGGTGGTAGTGGTGGTGGTGGGGACAGTGAGGGCTGGAGACTGAGCTTGGCCGGGCACGCCGGAGGGGCCAGGTCGGTCCTCCTCATCCGTAAAAACCAGGGAGTCTGCATCCGAGGGTTCTGCTTCTTGGGTGGGAGGCTGGCTGGGCTCATCCATGGCACGGGCGCCTGCTGTCGCTGGTGAGTCACCTGTTGAACAGAGGTTGGATTGTCAGCATGTTCAGAACACGGCACAACTTTGATGTTCATGTTTGGCACATTTCGATTGAGACGACATGACTTTTCATCTTGGCATTACGTGTCATTCCTAACAGTTTGTCAGTAGTGGGACATGATGTGGAGGTAAATACACTGCTCGTCAGCGATGTGACATGGCTGTAGCAACAATTTCATATGTACAGATATTGTATTTCCAAGTACATGTCCTCTGGTACCAACTTGTTGCTCATCCACTTCTGTTCATGCTAGGATATTTGTGACTTTGCTATGAGTGTTTGTCTCCTATGCCGCAACTTCCTGATTTCTGTTGTGCTTTTTGTACTGTCCTCGTGTGGTTTGTGATGTTTGACTGAGTCTACATGCATGTGTGGTGTTGATGTGAGCCTTTATGCTTTGGGATAATGGTACTTGCACATTGGGTTTTGGCCACTGCGTTCCTGGGTTTGGCTTTGCAGTTACATGTGACTTCATCAATGACACTGTGATTCATGTGAACTGTCAATGGTATTTTCTGTGTGTGCACTGGCTGCAACTTATGCAGCTTGACTGAGTTGGCTCACAAGTGTGGGATGTGGTGGTCAGATAGCTCCCTGCTGTTTGGGAGGGGAGACAGAGGGCCTTGTGGGAGTTGTGGTCTTGCTGTCAGGTCCCAATAACCCCCTCCCCAGTAAGATGGCTACCTACCTATGAGGTGTAGCAGAGTGGGGAAATGCTAGCCTTATGAGACATTCATGTTGACAGCGTGCATTCTACATGAGTTTGATTTTGACTGGCAATTGAGGCTCACTTGTTGTGCACAACGGTACATTACAGTGGGATGTGATCGTTTTGTTTGTACTTACCAGCCTCCACTCCCCCCTCGATTCCTGTGAGACTCTCGGGATGCAGTGTGGCAAGCACCTTCTCCTCCCATTCAGTGAAGGTTAGTGGTGGTATGGGAGGGCCGCCACCAGTTCTTTGGGCCGCCTCGTGGTTCCTCTGGTGCCGATGCTTGACCCGGGCCTTGAGGTCGACCCACCGCCTTTTGATGTCACGCAGTGTGCGTAGGGTGGTCCCTACAGCATTGACTTTTTTGTAGATCCTTGTCCACATCTGGTTTTTGCACGCAAGTGGGGTGTGTTGGACCAGGCTCCCATACAAATGTGGCTCTACCCTTATTATCTTATCTACCATCACTTTCAACTCAGTGTCGGTGAATTTAGGCATTTTCTGTTTGGCCATGGTGCAAAGGTAAGACAAGTGCAGGGGGTGGTGGACTTATGTGAAGTGTGTCAGCTGTGTGGGTGGAAAGTGGTGTTTTGTGGAGATGGGTGTATGTGATGTTGTGCTGTGTGTGTAAATGGTGTCCTGTCTTTCTGTGTCAGCTTCTGGTGTGCAAAGGATGCTGGTCTAGGAAGGGGTTGGTTTTATGCTGTTGTATGTGGGTGTGTCCAAATGAGTGATGTCCTCCAGGGGTTTCTTCCATGTTGGGCATTGCTTACATTGCCAATGGACATTTGGGGTGTATCATTGTGGCGTGTGTGATGTGATTGAGGGCGGCGTCGAGTGCAGGCACACTTTGTGCATCGCTGTTCAGTTTGTTACTACCGCCATTCATTTGGTCTATGCGCGAGCAAGGGAATCAGAATGCAATGCTCCATCCTCCAGCTCCGCGGTTTCATCGTAATTGGCCGTGCTGTCATTCCGCGGCAGGAGCGGCCTTTTCAGTCCCTTGAACTGCTTTCCCCGTCCGCCGCGGTCGGATTTGCAACTTTTCCAGGCATGGCGGACGGTCATTTGTGAGTTCCGTCCGCCGTGGTGGGATTTTCCGTGCATTGCATCGTAATTTGACCGACGGAGATGCCGAGGGTCATGCGGGTAGATTTTTGCCGCGAGCACGGCGGATGGAAGCCTTTTCTGTCCGGCATCGTAATGAGCCCCTAAGTTAGGAAAGAAGCTGGACACTAAACATATATAATTTACTATTCCCACTCCTACTTATAATAACTCAGGGAAGGCGTTGGACACTAACCATATATAATTTACTATTCCAACTCCAAACTACATTAAATCTGGGAAGGTGATAGACACTAACTATATATAATTTACTATTCCCACTCCAAACTACATTAAATCAGGAAAGGTGCTGGACACTAAACATATATAATTTACTATTCCCACTCCAAACTACATTAAATCAGGGAAGGCGCTGGACACTAACCATATATAATTTACTATTCCCACTCCAAACTACATTAAATCAGGTAAGGTGCTGGACACTAACCATATATAATTTACTGTTCCCACTCCAAACTACATTAAATCAGGGAAGGTGCTGGACACTAAACATATATAATTTACTATTCCCACTCCAAACTACATTAAATCAGGGAAGGTGCTGGACACTAAACATATATAATTTACTATTCCCACTCCAATTTATATTAACTCAGGGAAGGTTTTGGACACTAACCATATATAATTTACTATTCCCACTCCAACTACATTAAATCAGGGAAGGTGCTGGACACTAACCATATCTGGGGGCATATTAGCAAGACCCACGTTAAAATTATCGCCGTTTTAGCGGCAGGAAACTGCCGCTAAAACGGCGATAATGTGCTTGCTAATATGCGTTATGGAATTCCAATAGAAGCCCAGGTTAGATGTCCTGCACATCTAACCTGGGCTTCTATTGGAATTCCATAACGCATATTAGCAAGCCCATTATCGCCGTTTTAGCGGCAGTTTCATGCCGCTAAAACGGCGATAATTTTAACGTGGGTCTTGCTAATATGCCCCATAATTTACTATTCCCACTCCAACTACATGAAATCAGGGAAGGTGCTGGACACTAACCATATATAATTTACTATTCCCACTCCAAACTACATTAAATCAAGGAAGGTGCTCGACACTAAACATATATAATTTACTATTCCCACTCCAATTTATAATAACTCAGGGAAGATGCTGGAAGCTAACCATATATAATTTACTATTCCCCTCCAAACTACATTAAATCAGGGAAGGTGCTGGACACTAACCATATATAATTTACTATTCCCACTCCAACTACATGAAATCAGGGAAGGTGCTGCACACTAACCATATATAATTTACTATTCCCACTCCAACTACATTAAATCAGGGAAGGTGATGGACACAAACCATATATAATTTACTATTCCCACTCCAAACTACATTAAATCAGGGAAGGTGCTGGACACTTAGGGCCCGATTCTGATGCGGGTTGGAAAAGCTTCCCGACCGAGGGCCTGATTCTGATGCGGTTAAGAAGGCCTCCTAACGGCATTTGCTCCTTCCAAATCGGATCGGGAACGTGTCTTCCCGACCGAGGGCCCAATTCTGATGCGGTTAGGAACAAATGTTCCCATTGAAGTCAATGGGAGTTCAACCAAATCATACCTGGAAGCATCCGGATGCATCCTACTCCGCCGGTCGGACTTTCCCGATCCGAGTGGGTCGGACACCATTTCCCAACCGATTCGGTCGGGAAGCTTTTCCAACCCGCATCAGAATCGGCCCCTAAACATATATAATTTACTATTCCCACTCCAAACTACATTAAATCAGGGAAGGTGCTGGACACTAAGGGGCCGATTCCGATCTCGGCCGGTAGGGCTCCGAATCGGATTCGGCTTAACCGGATCCGATTCGGAGCCCTATTTCCCGACCGATCCGTACGCCCGTCCGGGCGAGCGAGTACGATGCGTATTCGCCGACCGACTCGTCCGGGCGTCCCGTCCGCTCCGACCGACTCGTACTTGGGTCTAACCGCACCGACCGACTCGCTCGGACTCGACTCGCACCGCGCAATGGAGACGTTCCCCGGCCGGGTAAGTACGATGCGCGCCGCGAGCAGTCCGACCGAGCCGCGCACTCCGGCTCGAAAGAGCTGTCAGAGCCGTACTTTGGGGGTCCGTGTCGGACCCCCCTGTACGCGTCGACGCGCGAGTCACACACAGGGGGACCCATGGGTCCCCCCTACCTGTGCGTGTACGGCGCGAATCGCTTCGCCGCGTACACGCTGTAGGGGGCGCACTTGTCCGCATCGCACCCATTGAGTCAATGGGAGCCCGCGTACGCGTTGTACGACAGGCTCCCATTGACTTCAATGGGAGTCCGACCGACTCGAGTCCGATGGCATACGTGCGCATCGTACTCGTTCGGGTCGGACTGCACGGGTCCGATTCGGTCGGAAATCTCTCCGGGTCCGGCTCGGTCGGGGAGATTTCCGGCCCGAATCGGAATCGGCCCCTAAACATATATAATTTACTATTCCCACTCCAATTTATAATAACTCAGGGAAGATGCTGGAAGCTAAACATATATAATTTACTATTCCCACTCCAATTTATAAAAACTCAGGGAAGGCGTTGGACACTAACCATATATAATTTACTATTCCAACTCCAAACTACATTAAATCAGGGAAGGTGCTGGACACTAAACATATATAATTTACTATTCCCACTCCAAAGTACATTAAATCAGGGAAGGTGCTGTACACTAAACATATATAATTTACTATTCCCACTCCAAACTACATTAAATCAGGGAAGGCGCTGGACACTAACCATATATAATTTACTATTCCCACTCCATACTACATTAAGTCAGGGAAGGTGCGGGACACTAACCATATATAATTTACTATTCCCACTCCAAACTACATTAAATCAGGATAGGTGCTGGACACTAAGGGGCCGATTCCGATCTCGGCCGGTAGTGCTCCGAATCGGATTCGGATTTACCGGATCCGATTCGGAGCCCTGTTTCCCGACCGAATCGTACGGGGGTCCGGCCGAGCGAGTACGATGCAGGCACCCGCGAAATCTCCGACCGACTCAAACGCAGCTTCAACACGCTCCGACCGACTCGCATGGACATGACTCGCACCGCGCTATGGAGACGTATCCCGGCCGGGTAAGTACGATGCGCGCCGCGAGCAGTCCGACCGACTCGCGCCGTCCGGCTCGAAAAAGCTGTCGGAGCCAAACTTTGGGGGTCCGCGTCGGACCCCCCTGTACGCGTAGGCGCGCGAGTCGCACACAGGGGGGACCCATGGGTCCCCCCTACCTGTGCATGTACGCCGCGATGCGCATGGACGCGTACACGCTGTAGGGGGCGCCCTTGTCCGCCTCACACCCATTGAGTCAATGGGAGCCCGCGTACGCGTTGTACGACAGGCTCCCATTGACTTCAATGGGAGTCCGACCGACTCGAGTCCGATGGCATGCGTGCGCATCGTACTCGTTCGGTCGGACTGCCAGAGTCCGATTCGGTCGGAAATCTCTCCGGGTCCGGCTCAGTCGGAGAGATTTCCGGCCGGAATCGGAATCGGCCCCTTAATATATAATTTACTATTCCCACTCCAAACTACATTAAATCGGTGAAGGCGCTGGACACTCACCATATATAATTTAATATTCCCACTCCAAACTGCATTAAATCAGGGAAGGTGCTGGACACAAAACATATATAAATTACTATTCCCACTCCAAAATACATAAAATCATGGAAGGTGCTGTACACTAAACATATATAATATACTATTCCTAATAGCAATTATATTAACTCTTGTAAGATACTACACACTAAACATATGTATTTTACTATAATTAAATATACATTGCATAGTATTTTTTTTTTTTTAAATATATGTTAAAATATATGAGACATATAAATATTAATATCCCAATTTTTTTACACAATTTGTTAACATTTTTACCAAATACAAAATTATAACCAATTAAATACAAAATAATTACTCTCATTTATAAATTAAATTTTTTTAAATAAATATAAAATTTAAATTTAACAAAATTAAATTTTAATGAACTTAAAACATACTCAACTTCAACCACTATAAACACAATATCCAGTACTCCAATAATTAAATTTAAAAAATAAATTATACATTTTTTAAAATTATGATCAATAAATTTTAAAAACACTCACCACCCTTAAACACAATAAACGCCATATTACACTCATAAAAGTATTGATATAATTTTTTTTAATTTCATTTTTTTTCTAAATTTTGAAAATTTAGTAACAAAAAATACCCACCCTTATCCCCTATTAACACAAAATCCCACTCATAAAAAAATATAAAATTAAATTTCAATTTTAGAATATTTTTTTAAATTTCCAAAAATATATTTAAAACACTCCCCACCCTTATCCCATATAAACCCAACATCCTGCACCTGAAAAATACATTTATAATTTCATATAAAAAACATTTACATTTTTTTAAATTTAAATTTCAAATTATAAAACACTACCCACCCTTATCCCCTATAAACCCAACATCCCGCTCCCAAAAAATATTACAATTTCTTTAACAAAAATTTAAAATTTTAAATAATCTAAATTTCAAATTTTAAAAACACTTCCCACCCTTATCCCCTATTAACCCAACATCCCGCCTCTAAAAAAATATTATACATTCAATTTAAATTTTTAAACAAATTAAAAAAAATTCTCCATATTTTTAAAAACACTCCCCATCCTTATCCCCTATAAACCCAACATCCCACTCCTAAAAATTATTATACAATTTTTTATAAATTTATTTAACAATTATTATATCATTTACAAACATTTTACAAAATTTAAAAAAAATAGTAAAACAATATATTTTACTGACGATATTTTAACAATCAATATTTTTTACAAAGATATTTTTTAAAGCATACAAAATCGATATTATATACATAGATATTTTTTACATCGATATTTTGTACTAACGATATTTTTAACTCGATATTATGTCAAAACGATAATAAATACTCGATATTCTGACTACATACCCAGTAGAACACTTTGCCCTCACACTGCAGCGCTCCCAAATGGCGTATATGCTGCCAGGTACCCAGGATGTGCGCAATGGGTGCATCTAGAAAGACACCTGCTGTCTACAGGGATAGGCCTCTCCACCCTATATGGACCAGGAGCAAGCTGCCAAGACCCTACCAACCTGGTACTATGGGCCATGCACAAGGCCTGGCAACGGGCGCACCGGCTGTTGGGCTCGATCCCACAACTCCACGAGATAGCCCCCTATGGGGGAATGCAGGTATACGCATCAATAGGCAGCCACTGTCCTGGCCCCCGTGGGAGTCAGTGGGCATTTACACCCTGGACCAGCTTCTCCACGATGAGGACATCAAGACATTTGCGCAATTACGAGAGGAATTTGGCCTTCCCACGCTGCAGTCTTGGAAACACATGCAGCTCCGACACTGTCTGTGGAAATGCCCTGGACCGCGCCCTTGGTCGCTACCTGTCTTGCCAGTGGTATCGTACCTACACACGTGGGGGACACACAAAGGAGTTACGTCCGGCCATTACGAAGTACTCAACTCCCACCTTTTCTCACAACCCCTGTCACAAGTCCTTCACACCAGATTGCAAGCCCAGCTTTTGGTCTTCTATGAGGAGGATGAGTGGGTGGAGCTTCTAGAAGACCTGGACAGAGGTGCCCGGGAGGCAAGACTGAAATTCTGTCTGTTTAAGACCCTACATGAGTGGCACTGGTTGCCGACAAAACTGCACAGGGCAGGCCTACTCCCACATGCAAACTGTTGGAGATGCGCGAACACGGCTTGCGACATGACCCATATCATATGCGAATGTCCCTCGGTGCAGCCCTTCTGGGCCTACGTGGGCCGGACCCTGAGCATCACTATGCCCTTGCACATGCCACTCACTCCTGCTGCTATTCTTCTGCACGACCTGCGGCACGCCCCAGAGTTGTCAAAGTCAGAACGCCGACTCTACCACACAGCACTTGCCACAGCTAAGGTATGTATCCTGCGCCAATGGAGGTCACCGGCCCCACCGTCACAGGAGGCCTGGCTATTGGCCATGATCCACATTTCTTTCCACGAGCAACTCATCTACAACCTCCAGGACCAATCTGAACTATTCCTTCAAATATGGGCCCCTTTCCTACGTACTGGGAGCGACTGTGAGGAGCGCCCCACAACAGGGGACCCATCCCAGACAACGGCAACAATGTTAATGGATGTAAACCACACTAAGGGGCCGATTCCGATCTCGGTCGGAGGCGCACCCAATACCATTCGGTCGGGAAAAAGCCATGCGAAAGCCTGTTTCCCGACCGAACCGTACGCGGGTCCGGCCGAGCGAGTACGATGCGAGTCGCCGACCGACTCGTCCGGGCGTCCCGACAGCTCCGACCGACTCGCTCGGACTCGAACCGCTCCGACCGACTCGCTCGGACCCGATTCGCACCGCGCAATGGAGACGTTTCCCGGCCGGGTAAGTACGATGCGCGCCGCGAGCAGTCCGACCGAGCCGCGCACTCCGGCTCGTAAGAGCTGTCGGAGCCGTACTTTGGGGGTCCGTGTCGGACCCCCTGTACGCGTACCCGTGCGAGGCGCACACAGGGGGACCCAAGGGTCCCCCTACCTGTGCGTGTACGCCGCGAAGCGCTTCGCGGCGTACTCGCTGTAGGGGCGCCCTTGTCCGCCTCGCACCCATTGAGGCAATGGGAGCCCGCGTACGCGTTGTACGACCGGCTCCCATTGAGTTCAATGGGAGTCCGACCGACTCGTGTCCGATAACATACGGCCGCATCGTACTCGTTCGGTCGGACTGCACGGGTCCGATTCGGTCGGAAATCTCTCCGGGTCCGGCTCGGTCGGAGAGATTTCCGGCCCGAATCGGAATCGACCCCTAAGTGCATCTGCCCCATACACTAGAGACCCTTCCCCCTCCCTCACACCATCAGCGCCCCTGCGGGCACATGCAGCACCAACCTCCCCCCTCTTTCTCCTGCATGTGCCTCCTACAATCCAGACATGCAGAGACTGCCACACCCCATCCACCCTTCATCTCTAACCACCCTGCACCCTTTGAGGCTCGGACATCACTGCGTCCTACTTCACCCCCCATGCATGTGCTCCCCCCTTACCTCCCTACCTCCCCAACTCCCTCTATTCCCCCACCCTTCCCTACCCCATCTCTTCTCTGTGATCCCCCTCCCCCGTAACTCCTGCCCCCTTCCCCTTATACCCTATCCTCCCTGGCACCGCAGCCCAACAGGTGTATATTAACCAAGTCCCACCCGGGTATCGAGACGAGAATCCCCAGAAGGAGATGAAGTACAACACCCTCCCCCCATGCTCCTAACCCCCAGGTATTGCCAACACAACTTAAAAACAGGGCGACTACGCTCCCTCGTACCTCGTACCACAGCTGACACATAGCAGAGGCGCCCCCCCACATCACCTGTCACACCCCCTACTGGCTTGCACACTCCACACACAGCCCCCCTAAGCCTAGGGACCGGCAGGGCCCCAACATGATGTAGGAGATCCAAGCCTGCAGGGCTCCTTATGCTACTGCGATACTTAAAGCCCCCTCACCCACACCTGGACACAGTATGATCAACACCTGAAACACTGAAACAGGCATGTTTCCAATGCCGCGCTCCTCCCCCCCTTCCACTACCCCCTTCCACCCACCCTCTTACTCTTTGGATATCTCCTTCAGTTTCCAAGAGGCATATGCCACACAAGTTCCTGTTGCACTATCTAATTTGGCCATTGTACCTGTGTGGCCGATGCTGTTGTTTTCAAGATGTTATCTTTTAAAAATTGCTAATAAAGAATTGCAACACAAAAAAAATAATACAATAAACTTGAGCATTTAATTCTTAATGCAAGGATTGACTTATAAAATAGATTTGAAGAATATTATTAGTGATGATGCATATCGTGTTGCTGTCATGTATAGCACCTCTTTAACTTACATTTTTGACAGTGTGCATTTGCATTTAATTCCTTGAATTATGGTAATATTGCATTTGTGCATTGAGTGATATATTACATGTGCTCACCCAGCATAAGGAAATTTTCCATAAATGTCAGGGCACGTCAACATTAGTTTTCATGCTTTAATGTGTGCAAGTTGACTGAATGCTTTGTGTGTGCAAACTTTCCACTTGGCGTCTATTCTACACTGCCTCCACTAAAGGGACATTTGCAATTTTCCTATGGGATGATAATAGTGGTTGTGGCAGGAAAGTAAAGCTTCTCTACAAGCTGACCTTGAAACACCATTCAGTTCTGTGCTAATGGTGCACCAATGTAGCAAGAACTAAGGCTAGCACTCTTAATAAATGCTTCAAGTCAAAGCATTGTTTTGAGCTTCATGTTGCAAACAAGAGGTTCAGAGCAAGTATGCCCTGTCTGCTCTATGATAATAAGAGGAGAAAGCTATATAATTTTTCTCCAATTCTGTAAGGAGAGAGACTGGTTGCTGGAAGGCATAACGTCTTTTGGGATACTTATTTAAGGACCATTTCATCTAAAATATGATGTCTAAAGACGAATAAGGAGTGTGGAATAACTGCCTTGGGATGTGTGATGAACAACATATGTGATCTATATTTTATTTGCTCTAATAATATTAATAGTCTGTGAGTTATTTATTATTATGTTGCTACTTTTTATTCACATAAGATTAGCACACAATAAATAAAAATCATTAAATAAAATACAAAGGCTGACATGTATTGTTCTGCAGGATCAGAGTTGGGGATTGCTCATGCGTGCAGTGCAACAAATTCTTTGGCAGGAGTGTAAGATTCTGAACGCACACAACTGTAAGTACAGCTCAGAGAGTGGGAAATACCTGTCCATTTTTCGTTTCTCAACACAGGCAAAGGATGCATTTTAGGACTAAGGAAGACTACTGGGTGTGAATCCACCCACCCTGGACTTGCACTCAAAAAGCATATTAAGAAAGAAAGCTGCTGTGAAAATAAATATTTAAATTAAACACAGCAAAGATGAATTGCCACTAATCCATCAATACAGTAGTGCAAGCCATACATGTGTTCAAGTTTAATACTGATATCCATTATCTGAATTGATATAAATAATGTTTTGCCTCGTACAGACTAAGGGACTGATTATGAGTTTGGTGGTACTACAGCCACACAGTCACGGTGGCGGTCACAAGAAGAACATGTAGTCAGCAGTCTTCCACCCACTCTATTACGATTCATGCAGCTTGAACCGCAGACCGCGTTGACGGAGTGTTTCCCGCCTGCACCGCAGTGGACTGCAATGTTGGCGATGCATACTCCATCGCTGTCAGGGCCGCGGGTTCCCACTGAGCCGATTACGAAAACACAGTTGTACTGGTGGTCCCCTTGTGGTGGTTTCCTGACGGCGGTAGTCCGCTGCTGTACTTTCTCAGCAAAACACCATAACAGTGGCCATTGGATGGATGCAAATACAACACACCTGATGTCCATTGGCCAAGAGTATACACCTGGAATTCACACTATAAAGCACACCTCATTTCAGACCATGATCATTCGCCACTCCACTGCAGCACAGCAAGTCAGAGCCCAATTGTTTGTGAGAGAAGTCAGCCCTTTTTTCCCATCCCTTTTACCACTTCCCACACACTTTGTTGCACATTTTTCTTACATCCCTTGGTGCATTTGGTTTTTTTTTCATTGTCACTTTAATTTGGAGTTATGTTACACCAAATAAACCCATGTTTTTCAGAGGCTGAGTTGTCAGTCATTGTGGATGAAATTAAAAGAGTAGATCCACAATTGTTTGGAGCCCAAGTCCAACATACTGCTCTCAGTAAGAAAAAGGAAATGTGGTCCAGAAACGTCAACAGAGTGAATGCTGTAGGTAACACCCTGCGCACACAGGAGGAAATTAGGAAGAGGTGGAATGACGTCCGGGGGAAGGTGTATTTCCTGGCCTCCAAGCAAAACCTGGAGGCCCAAAAGACTGGCGGTGGTCCTCCCATTGCCCCAATACATCTGTTTCCCAGGGAGTAGAAGGTCTTGGCCATCCTACATTCTGAGGGCTTGACAGGAATACCTGGGGAGTGGAGTGTGGTAAGTTACACCTCACTATGGGGTCCATTAGGATGTTGGGCGGTGGCACCACCGCGGTGCTGGCGGTGCGGAAAAATGCCTTTTTCCGCCCGCGAGCAGCGGTACTCACGTCCGCCATATTAGAATGGCCAAACATAGACCATTTCCCGTCCGCTGCTGTGCGACGCAAACCGCCATCAAAGTGCGCCCACAAGCACGGCGGTGGGAGCCAATGGAGACACACCACCGTGCGGAATGACGTCCGCTCCACAAATTAGGATGCTCCAAAAAACAAGTCGCACCGCAGCGGAGAAACCGGCCAATCCTACACGGCGGAAACTCGACAGCAGAGCGCGAAACTAGAGACCCGGCCCACAGCGCCCGGACACGACCGCCATGGACCCAGCACTCCACGTTTTCCCGGTGCTGTACCTGATACATCACCAGCAAATCATGGACCGTCGCGGACGCCGCCGCAGGTACGCAATTACACAACCCCACACACAACCACAAAACACAAACCATGGACTGGCACAGGGTCCCCAACCACATCAGATACCCTGGTGGGGATAGGAACACATCCCCAAGTGCACACACATATGACCCACCTGCCACCAATACACCCCTCCGCATCCAGGTCACACATCGACCGCGATCGTGCAGCAATGTCACGGCCACGTCACCGCAGCGGTGAAGACAAGGGAATACATGCGCACAATGCAGAAGGACGGGCCAGCACCAGGCATGGGCAGGGCACAAAGACCACAGGGCCACCACTCCACCCTCACACACTAGCCCCCCACTGAAGGGACATGCCATATGCCACACCTGTGCCCCCCATGCACAACAACAAGCCAGGTGACACCACACCCTGCACCAAACACAAAGCAAATAGGGACACAGCCACAGCAGGAGTGGCTGCACAGGAACACACAGCACAGAAGCACAGGGCCAGGGCTACACACACACACCACAACAACACCACACCAATGGCAAGTAAACTCAGTACAAGCATCAAATGGACACATACAAGGAACAAACATCTCATTGGACACACAGCCTGCCAAGTCACACACACATACCCCACACTGACACACAGACACATACACACACCACATGCCACCAGCAATGGAGCACACAAAACAGGAAAACAAAAGTGAGGTGCACACAAATGGAAGTCCAAGGAGACAACCACCAAGCATGTGTATAGCACATGCAAGTCAAGGAACATAGAACAACAGCCCCAGGCCACCTAATCACACATTGCTTGCATAGTGATTGAAGGTAAACCACAGACAGCACAGTGCAACAACCCAAGGAAACAGCAAGGCAACACATGTAGAGGCACAAGGATGAAATGAAGGCCCTGAAGTCAAACTGTGAACAGCCACACATATGTATACAAATACTTCACAGGAATACTCCAGCAGCACAACACACAGGGCCCATTGACACACTCCATGACTGTCAAACACTAGTAGGAATCCACACACATACCCCCCTCACATCTGCAGTACACAACACCAGTGTCAAACAAACAGAAGGGTGGCAATAATGTCCAGGCAATACACAGACAAACAGTCACACTCCCTGGGGGTAGCCACAAACATCACATACACACAGGGATGCCAGACCCAATGTCTGCACAAAAACAACAGACAAACACACGAACCAACAGACCCACACACAGAACCACAACAAGAACAGACATGCCCTGTGCAGCAAAAATGTGGAAAGGCAATGGGAGCACAGACACAACAGGAGTGCACAACCCCATCAGTCAGGAACAATGCACACACAACATACCACAACACAGACAAGAAGTTTACCATCACAGATAAACACAGCCACTGCAAACAAACAACAGATGCACAGCCAAAAAAGAACACATAGCAAACACAGCAGGACATAAGTGGATGCATACCAGCCAATGACAAGGCAACATACCCCCACAGCACTGCATGCACAACAAGCAGTGTCTGAACAACAAGCATACCAGCCACACACAGAAATGGGTGACACAACATGAACCCACACAACACCAATCAGCACAGCACAAAGACAACATCACACACAGGAAGTGAAGCAGTACCACAGCAAACACACATACATGATGAGCCTGGCCAGCATGCCTGCAATCCTCTGGACAGAATTCCATACTGAGCTGGCAGTGCACCACAACTTGACATGTGTACAACACAGCCAACATGAACAAACAATGACAACTGCATCACACCTCAAATCCAATACATTGCCCACACAAGTATCAGGGTCAGGAAAAACTGAAGTCCCTCACCCCTGCAAAAAATAGAGTAAGTGAGTAAACAAATTGGCAAGGTTGAAGTGGCACACACAGCATGTGGCACAGTAAACCATATACACACAGCAAATGAACTTTATTCAGTAAGGACACTGACAAAACAGACAACAGGAGCAACTGTCTTTATTCACAAAATGCACAGATAGGCAAAAAGAGTAGATAATAGCAAGGCACAAAATGCAGGGCATGTCCATGAGAAGCTGCACATGCAGGGGCAAAACAGCAAGGCCAGTGGCCAGTCCAAGGTGCAGAGCATGTCCATGAGAAGCTGCACAGGCAGGGGCAAAACATCAAGGCCAGTGGCCAGTCCAAGGTGCAGAGCATGTCCATGAGAAGCTGTACAGGCAGGGGCAAAACAGCAAGGCCAGTGGCCAGTCCAAGGTGCAGAGCATGTCCATGAGAAGCTGCACAGGCAGGGGTAAACAGAAAGGCCAGTGGCCAGTCCAAGGTGCAGAGCTTGTCCATGAGAAGCTGCACAGGCAGGGGCAAAACAGCAAGGCCAGTGGCCAGTCCAAGGTGCAGAGCATGTCCATGAGAAGCTGCAAAGGCAGGGGCAAAACAGCAGTGAACAGCAAGGCCAGTGGGGAGGACAAAGTGCAGAGTGAGTCCATGAGAAGCTGCACAGGCAGGGGCAAAACAGCAAGGCCAGTGGCAAGTCCAAGGTGCAGAGCATGTCCATGAGAAGCTGCACAGGCAGGGGGCACACAGCAGTGAACAACAAGGCCAGTGGGCAGGACAAAATGCAGGGCATGTCCATGAGAAGCTGCACAGGCAGGGGGCACACAGCAGTGAACAGCAAGGCCAGTGAGCAGGACAAAATGCAGAGTGAGTCCATGAGAAGATGCACAGGCAGGGGGCACACAGCAGTGAACAGCAAGGCCAGTGGGCAGGACAAAGTGCAGGGCATGTCCATGAGAAGCTGCACAGGCAGGGGGCACACATCAGTGAACAGCAAGGCCAGTGGCCAGTCCAAGGTCCAGAGCATGTCCAGGAGAAGCTGCACAGGCAGGGGGCACACAGCAGTGAACGACAAGGCCAGTGGGCAGGACAAAGTGCAGGGCATGTCCATGAGAAGCTGCACAGGCAGGGGCAAAACAGCAGTGAACAGCAAGGCCAGTGGGCAGGACAAAATGCAGAGTGAGTCCATGAGAAGCTGCACAGGCAGGGGGCACACAGCAGTGAACAGCAAGGCCAGTGGGCAGGACAAAATGCAGAGTGAGTCCATGAGAAGATGCACAGGCAGGGGGCACAAATCAGTGAACAGCAAGGCCAGTGGGCAGGACAAAGTGCAGGGCATGTCCATGAGAAGCTGCACAGGCAGGGGGCACACAGCAGTGAACAGCAAGGCCAGTGGGCAGGACAAAGTGCAGGGCATGTCCATGAGAAGCTGCACAGGCAGGGGGCACACAGCAGTGAACAGCAAGGCCAGTGAGCAGGACAAAATGCAGAGTGAGTCCATGAGAAGCTGCACAGGCAGGGGCAAAACAGCAGTGAACAGCAAGGCCAGTGGGCAGGACAAAGTGCAGAGTGAGTCCATGAGAAGATGCACAGGGAATGTGTGCAACTGTACCCAAACCATGGTCAGCAACACTGTCTGGGGTGCCACGATGTGCAACACAGGCCATGCTGTGTGATAGACAGGCGTGTGAGGTCTACCAACACTCAGACTTGGCTGTCAGTCGTACTGGGAGCTGGCTGTGTGTCGGGCCCAGTTGGAGCACTTGACTGGAGAGAGGGAGGCACATCTGAGGTATACCTATCAGTGTTTTGGTAAAACGGAGGGCTGCTTGGACCAGGTGGCATAGTGGCACGTGGAGGTGGAGTCATGCAGACATGAGACACAGTGTGGATGGGAGATTGTGGAGGGGTGCCTTTCCACTTCTTTGGCAGTCGCAATGGCTTCACTGTTTTGGGAACAATGGGAAGTGGCGTGGACACATCAGGCTCACTCAACACCAAGGCTGCAGCAGGTGCAGATGCTGGCCCTCCCTCTGGTGACGTGATTGAACCTGCGCAACGCTTTGCATGGCCCTGGCTTTGCCCCTCCATCCCCTGCCTACCAGGTGGTCCCCCCACAGTGCCCTCCATTCCCTGTTTCACTGGGCTTGCTATGGGAGTCGAGGTTGTGGGTGAATCGGGCTTGCAGCCCTTCTTATGCCTACCCTTGGCACTCACCACCTTCTCAGTGGGCATGGAAATTGTATGTTTGGTTTTGGGAGACGCTTTCGGGACAGGAGAGTCCTTGGCTGGGGATGTCCCTGAGGCACGTGACCCTGACGCCTGCTTCTTGGCTCTTTGTCCCCTGGTGTTGCCTGATGGGCTCTTGTCTGTGTGCACTGGGGTGGCTTTGGTCATCTGTGGGGATGGTGTCTGCGGCCTGGACCGCTTGGGCTTCTGCTGCTGCTGTGTGCTACGTGTGCCGTATCGTGACTTAGAGGTCTGTGGAGCGTGGTCACTGTCGTCCGACGTAGCCACTGGCATGGGTGTGGACAAAGGGACTGTCGCTGGACTCCCAGATTGTGCCAGTTGAAGGGCTGATGTCACTGCTTTGGACAATGACTGGACAGTCCGGTGCAGCCCACCCACGTCTGAATGTATGCCCTCAATGAATGCAACCACCTGAGCCAATTTACTGTTGTGGTCCATGAATGCATTGAGGAGAGCTGTCTGGCCTACACACAGCTGGCGCAAAAGGTCCACAGACTCAGCACTGATGGCAGCAGGGGGGACCGGGGCAGGGGCTGCGGTGCCGGGGGTGAAGGACACCCTTCCCCTCTTAGCGGTGCGAACACGGGCAGCACCAGAGGAAGTGGCTGGGAGGGTGGGCACTGCACGCTGTGTGGTGGAAGATGATGCAGAGTCCCCGTTCCCTGTGCCCGCCAACATGTCTGCGTCACCGCTGGCATCAGATGATGTAGTACTTTGCGTCTCGGGCTGTGATTCCTCCAGCAGACTCCTGTCCCCTCTGAGGCGCTGGTCACATCAGTCTCACAGGGCTCCTCTGCAGCTGTTGTGCTGGTTTCCCCACCACTGGTGTCCGTCCCATGTTCCTCCGTGACCACGGGAGATGCTGCATGAGAGAGAGAGATGTAGGGTCAGTGCAGTGGCAGCAACATAACAAACATATGCATTACAGACAACCATTAAGATGTCTAGATCTACATGTTGCAACCCACCTTGTGCAATTACATCGCTCAAACCCACCTCTGTCATCACAACAGTGCGTGTGCACTATCAAACCGGGACAAAGTGAGCAATGTGATGACCACACAGCACAACATCCTGCATGTGGCTCCGTTACAACTGCAACACAGATAGCTCATACCTGTCGCACACCACCCACAATGCCATTTAAATGCCCCATACCCGTTTCCCAGTGTTAAGTACAGGTAGGACACATGCATGACATCTGCACCCAGCACTGGCACAAGCTGACACTCACATGTCACTGCATCACACTACCAACATCACATTGCCAAGCGCTGGCACATGCTGTGCACACATGCAGCCACACACAGCCATAGTCACCCTTCCCAGTACACTCACCCCTAATTGCCTGCCGATGCTCCTTCAATCTTGCATCCAGCTCAGGGTGAGTCACGGCCAAGATGCGGCACATTAGTGGTATCATGCTGCGCCGTGCCATCCGGCCAGTGCAAGGGATCCGCCCCAGTGTCATCTCCGCAACGTTCTTTGCCAGCCGTGAGATGTCGTCCCACCTCTTGTGGCAGTGGGTGCGCCGTCGGTTTGATACTCCCAGAGCACGCACCTTGTTCGCCTTACGCTAGTGCACCTTGAGCTGCAGGCATGGGAGACAAGAGGGGGCAAACATCAGTGACACAGTGTCATGTGACCAAATCACTCAGGACAGTAGCATGATACAGATTAATCACAAATCCACATATCTCACATGCAGAGACAGAAATGCTTTTCACATGGTACATCTGCATGTGAGAATCACACGTAAATGCATGCATGTATAAGGGGGACACAATACTTGCACATCTCATGTACTAGCAGGATGCCAGCACAGAAGAGCATGTGTACTCTGCCCACATCTACTAACCATTTTTAGGTAGAGCAAGACATACGTCACAAAACAACATGTGTATGTGGCGAGACCCACTGTATCCGACAATGCGCAGGCGTCAACTAACATGCACTGTGAGTAGCCCACTGTGTCATATATATCACATTGAGGGACATGATCTCACAAACCCACCTCCTTTCTCACAGTGCAAGTCGTGTGCAATCTACAGCGTTGACCAGGCACATTGATGGGGAGTCAAATATGAAAATGAACATGTTACACTCTGTACAGTCAGTGATGTGTTCTTGTTGGATTGGGCGGTGACTGTGCAGGCCAGGTGGGCTCACACTGAGATGTACAACAGGGAAACGCAAAGACATGCACACTAGCAATGCCTGGCCTGAATCCTCCATTACCAACTTGCTGCTTCACTGTATGGCTGACAAGACAAGACATGTCCCTCAAATCTTGATGTGCAGGCAGGGAGACTTGAGGAGTAGGGTACACACCCCTTCACCCAATGGAATGCAAGTTAGACAATGCATGACACAAACCCACACTCACATGCACATGCTGCATCAGACCGACTACATGTGTGCCCCCCCCTGCACTTTCACACCCACTGTGGAAGACTTACCACGACATTTGGGGCACCATATAGCCTTGGGTACTGTGTGAGCACCTCGTCCACCAGGACCTCAAGCTCCTCGCCGGTGAAGGGACTGGCACGGATCTTCTCTGTCCTTGACATCACTGTTGGTTAGAGACAGCAGCGGCAGCAGCAGGTGAGGGTCTCAGGCAGCAGTCCCTGGAGGCAGCAGAAGGTGAGGGTCTCAGGCAGCAGTCCCTGGAGGCAGCAGCAGGTGAGGGTCTCAGGCAGCAGTCCCTGGAGGCAGCAGCAGGTGAGGGTCTCAGGCAGCAGTCCCTGGAGGCAGCAGCAGGTGAGGGTCTCAGGCAGCAGTCCCTGGAGGCAGCAGCAGGTGAGGGTCTCAGGCAGCAGTCCCTGGAGGCAGCAGCAGGTGAGAGTCTCAGGCAGCAGTCCCTGGAGGCAGCAGCAGGTGAGGGTCTCAGGCAGCAGGCTCTGTGAACAGTGGAAATTCTGGGCACTCTCCCACACATATATAGCCCCCTGGTGTCGTTCCAGTAGTCCTGGTCTGCTGCAATTGGTCTACCAGGTCAGCCTTTTACAAATGCATCCAATGACCGGCACCGCGGTGGTGTAGCACGCCTACCGCTATTTTCAAAATTGCATCGAGCTTCCGCGATCGCGGAGCCCATTGGCTGTAATGGCATGGACCATGGCGGTGACACACCGCAGGGGCCAGGCGGGCGCTACCGTGATATTGCATCTTTTGATTGCATCCAATGACCGGCACCGCAGTGGTGTAGCACGCCTACCGCTATTTTCAAAATTGCATCGAGCTACCGCGATCGCGGAGCCCATTGGCTGTAATGGCATGGACCATGGCGGGGACACACAGCTGGTGCCAGGCGTTAGTTTCCGCAATTTGTGTGCCATAGACACACATGAGGCACCGCCATTTGGGTGGCGGAGCATGCCAACCGCCATTTGGCCATGTCTATGGGGCTATCAGTACCGCAGCTGTGCATTGGGGTGTGTTGCACACACACCGCTGGTGCCAGGCGGTACTTTCCGCAATTTGGGTGCTATAGACACACATGAGGCACCGCCATTTGGGTGGCGGAGCATGCCAACTGCCATTTGGCCATGTCTAGGGGGCTATCAGTACCGCAGCTGTGCATTGGGGTGTGTTGCACACACACCGCTGGTGCCAGGCGGTACTTTCCGCAATTTGGGTGCCATAGACACACATGAGGCACCGCCATTTGGGTGGCGGAGCATGCCAACCGCCATTTGGGCATCACTTGTCTCTCAGTACCGCACCTACAGTACACTACACTACACTACACTACAGGACAGTGTTGGTATGGACAATACAATGTGCACACATGTCAATGTGTTGATGTGCATTGTCAATCACAGCATTTGTTTCCACAATTGATGATGTTTGTTTTAGCATGTCCTCTCATGTTAGATCACGCACACACTCGTCATTGATGCTCAGACTATGGTCATTGTGTTGTTGAGGTGTGCCAGGTTCAATTGACGCCTGAATGTGTGTCATGTACAGCAGCTAGGTAGGATACCGTGGGGTTGCCTTCTCACACATGTGCAGGATGACAGACTCCCAGCCGTGCCCATGGGGAATGTGGCCATATCCCAATGTCCATTCACCTTGACCAAGGTGTTGTTTGGGGGACTTGCTGTGTTTAATCTGACAAGTGTGTGATTTGTGTAGTTGAAGGGGTCCCTACATGTCAGCTGCTCTGTGACTCTATTCATATGACATTCTTTGTTGCCGTTGTGTCAGCCATGATGTGAGATGCTGTGCACATCCCATGATGTATTGCATGACAATGTGTCCACTCTCATCTCAACTAGGAGGAGACCAAATCTGCATCGTCACTTGACAGTGCTGGCAGACATGGAGGATGAGGCGATCATCCGGAAATGCCGTCTGGATAGAGCCACCCTCAAGACCCTTTGCGATTTGTTGGAGCCCCACCTGGAGCCTCGCCGAACATATCCAACAGCTTTCACCCCAACATATAAGGTGATGGCGGCACTGCATTTTTTTGCTACTGGATCATTCCAGAACACAGTGGCCGAGGCAGGTGGGATGTCACAACCCATGTTCAGCATGGTGCTGCGGGATGTTCTGTCCGCCATGATGATCTACAAGGACAGATACATCCATTTCCCCAGGGGGGCAGAATTGGCAGCTGTAAAGGGAGATTTCTATCCCCTTGGACACATCCCCCATGTAGTTGGTGCCATTGATTGCACCCATGTTGGGCTAGTGCCTCCACAGGTCTGTGAGCACATCTACAGGAATCGTAAACATTACCACTCCATAAATGTCCAAGTGGTATGCCTGGCAGATATGATCATCTCCCACGTGTGTGCAAAATTTCCAGGCTCGGCCCATGACTCATACATCCTGCGTGGCAGCATTGTACCCCAGCTGATGGCCAATCTGCTTCCTGAGCGTGCATGGATTGTGGGTGAGTATGCCTAGTCATTTGGCGTGCTGTGTGTGTGACCTGCTGTCCTCTGCATCTGCAACATTGCAATGTTTCTTTGTGTGTCACACATAGGTGACTCTGCATATCCCAACCGTCCTTGGTTGCTGAGCCCACTGCGGAACCCCAGGACACCAGCTGATGTCCGCTACAATGATGCCCATGGGAGGACATGTCGTGTGGTGGAGCGTACCTTTGGACTGCTGAAGTCACGTTTCCGCTGCCTGGACAAGACCGGAGGGGCCCTGATGTACTCGCCCAGGAAGGTGTGTCAGATTGTAGTGGCATGCTGCATGCTCCACAACCTAGCCATTCGCAAGGAGATTCCCCTGCTCCTGGATGCTGATGAGCAGCCAAGGTCCCCGCCTGCAAACCAACCCGTGTCCAGTGATGATGACAGTGGAGAGGAGAAGATGTTGACCTGCGTCAACAGCTCATCACCCGCTACTTCACTTGAAGGTGGGTGACAATGTACAATGTACCCATTGTCTGATGATGTTGATGTTGTTGTGAGGGTGTAAGTGAGATTTGTGACAGCAGCCAGTTGTAGACTCAGTGTTTGCTGTCAATGTTGATGGGACAGTTCATTTCTGAACATCTACAGGATGTGTATGTTGGCACTTGTTGCCCATTGTTATGTGTGCATGTGGGTTGTTCTTGTTGTGAAGTGTTGTATGATGTCTGTGATGCCACACCCAGACTAGTGAATGTTGTTCTGTTCTTTTTTCCTAGGTGCCTTTGACCTCTCCTTGCCTACATAGACTCCGTCCTATGGTACATTGTATTCCTGTTGAAAATTGTACATCCTGGAATAAAGACGGTGCAGGTACAACAACGTGTGTGTAAGGATTTGTTTATTTACAAAGGTGACATGTGAGGGGGGGTACATTGACAGTGAGATGATTAGTGGAGCAGTGAGTTGGCATTCATGGTAAATGAGATAATCGAGTGGTCACCACATAGGTGTGGTTACCCAGTCCAACAGACAGATGCCATTCACAAGGCAGTGTGGGGAAGGACAGTCCAAAAAGTCATTGCAGTGGTGCAGAGGGTTGCCATCATGGCTGGCTGCGTGACTGGCGTTTGGCAGGTGCTTTGCCAACAGATACTCCCAGGGTTTTCTTCGGGCGGCCCCTTTTCCGTTTGGCAGGGGGGGCCTCTGCTATAGGGCCAGTGGGGTCTGAGGACTCACCACTCTCTGTGGCCGCAGGGGAGGATGGTGAACTGTCATCCTGCGGACCACCAGTGGGAGGGGAGGTGTTGTTTGTGGCGCAGGCCTGTGCCTCAGTACCGCCACTAGTTGGCCCAAGAGGTCCACAATTTGTCCCATGCGGGTGTCCATGGACCTCATCAGCAGGAGGAGCTCACGTGAATCTTGTTCGGACCGGGCCGTTTGTCCCTGGGCCCGTTCATATGCCCCAAGGACTCTGTGGATGTGGTCCAGGGATTCGGTCCCAGGCTGTGTTTGGGTGTGGGTGACCCTGCCCCTCCCACCTGCTCTGCTGCCACGGACCGGTTGCCTCTCCACTGTCGGACCACACATCCTCTCCCTGCCCTCCTCAGTTGCTGGGGTGGGGTGCTCATCCTGTGGGACAGGGAGGGTGTTGCAGGCAGCACTGGTGGTTGTGGTGGTTGTGGTGGTGGAGGACGCACCGGACGTAACAGCAGGGGCCTGCAGATTGGTTGTTGTAGCTGCAGGTGTGGTGGGGGGGACGATGGGGTCCTGGGAGCTGTTGCGCCCTGGAACACCAGATGGCCCGGCCTCAGTCTCCTCGTCCGAAGATTCCTGGAAGTCAACATCCGAGAGTCGATGTACCGGGGGGGGGTGTAGACTGGCCCTGCAGGTTGCTGGTGTCGTCCTCTGCAGTCAAATCTTGGTCACCTGTGGATTAGATGGGAAATGGTCATTGGGGTGCACCACGTAAGATTTGTGTTAGCTGTGTGTCATTCACTGTTAGTACACTACACAGTTGACTGATCATCACATTGTTTCCTATGTGCACTACTGTGCCTCCTGACATGCTGCGGTGGTACATGCATTTCTTGGCCATGGTGTGAGGTGTCAATATGTACCATGCACCACGTGCATGATTTGTGATTACAGGGACATGTTGAAATCTAGGGCCTTGCGCTAAATATGAATTTTGTGCGGACTGTATGTGGATTTTCATGACCTGTCAGCCGTCACATCTGGGCATGTCCTGGCCATTGTCATCTCCTGCATACCTTTGTCTGGTCATGTGCATATCTGGATTGGTACCACATAACATGCCTTCTGTCAGGGTCTAAATCCCTTTTGCTGTCTGAACCACACAGGAGCAGAATGACGCTAGGTCCCAATACCCTTCTCAGAACCAACCCTGCTAGGTCTTTTAGTATTCCATTGCAGGTAAGTTCTAAGGGGGAAAAGGGGTTGGGGACAGAGAAGAGACTGCTCCAATATTCTGCCTGTTCAGCTACGTCTTCTTCTTCTTACTGGACTGCAACATTAACATGTAAAAACCTTTATTTATTGTGCCTTTTAACTTACTGTTTTTTCTATGGTGTATAAATAACTTATCTTACCAGAATGTTTACTGAAGCTTACTTCTCTTCTACTTCTCATGTATTGTTTGCTAGGTTGTATGAGAAGTCTTCACTCAGATCTCTTTCCTTTTCGTTCTCAGGTACAATCTGCACTTGATCCTGCTATTCCTTAATGTAAGAAAGATAAGGTAAGTATTTATTTCTGTATTCCTAATTTATGTATTATTTGGGTTTCTCTTTCTTTCTATTAACTCACTGTTAAGAGACTGGAGTGGGCCTTGAACTGGGGTTTCTGTAGTAGGATGACTGGTTTTCTCTCTTTAATTAGTTTTTTAAACAATGCTTCAGAACTTAGGTTAAATGTTAAAAGGAAGCGTTCCTTTTATTCAGGCCTTTGGTTTTAATGTTTGCTGGAAGCACTGCCATACGTGAGGAGAACATTACTGGAGTTCTTTAACACATGGCATGAGAAAGAAACATGCCGGGCCTTTGACCCTGACTTCACCTTTTAATTAATTCTCAGAAGAGTGAACAAGTTTCAGTCTAAGAAGACACTGCGTGTTGAAAGGTCACGCCTGCGTCTGACAGATTCTGGAACAGCTGAAAAAGACAGCTGATTCAAAAAGCTTTTTATTTAATCTTCTCAGCTAAGGAAAGCAATTACTGAAAAAGTATTTCCAGTTTTCAAACGAAGGAAAATATATTCTGACTTGTTTCCTTTTTTCTCTTTAAATAGAAATTTACCTCTGACACAATAACCTTTTCTCACAGAATGTTTTATATTAGCTACAAGTTTAACACTAACCTGATTAGTGAGGGAATGTAGTTCCGACGAAGCTAACCCCGATTTTATCGCAACTACCCTAACTGACTTCCACGACGCTGGGAAAACAGGTGCTCTTCAAATTATTTCTTCAGTGAAGTGCACAGTGGAATGTTGAAGCACACTTCACCTGATGTCATGAAGCCTAAAAGACTAGACTGCTAACAGTGGTGTGCTGTCGCAGTATGTGCATGTTGGCAGCCATCTTGGAGTTCCATCGGTGCCAACAAGCACTCCAGCTTGAGGGATTATCTGACTTTTGGTAAGTTTGTAGGGGGAAAATGGTAGCCAGCATACAGTTAGAAGGAGGAAACCTCCCGTGAGTCCTGACAGTACCCCCTCCCAACGGGGTTTCCTCCGGTCGTGGTTTGGCAGGGAATTTGGCATGAAAGGCTCTAATTAAACGGGGGGCATGGACATTAGTACTCTTTTCCCAGGAACGTTCATCAGGTCCATAACCTTGCCAATCAATGAGGTAGAAAATTTCATTGCGGATGAGTTTTGAATCCAAAATTCGTTTAACTTCGTACTCCGCCTCACCATTAACCATCAGAGGATCAGGAGGGGAAACCCTACGCAACCCCGGTTGAATTGGTTTAAGGAGAGAAACATGAAATACTGGATGAATTTTGGTAGAACCAGGAAGAGATAGTTGATAAGTGACTGGATTTATGACCTTCTCAATTGGATAAGGACCCATAAAACGAGGCTGAAATTTACGGGGACCTTTGAGTCTGAGATTTTTTGTACTCAACCAGACTAAGTCTCCTACATGAAGCTCAGGTTCTTTTTACGTTTTCGGTCAGCTGAAGTGTTTGTAACGATCCTTCGCGATCGACAAATTCTGGGTTACTGAGTGATGAATTTTAGTTAACTGTCGGGCAATATCTTGAACAGCAGGAACATTAATATCATCAAAATTAGCATGAGAATTGGGATGTCTGCCTGAGTTTATAAAGAAAGGGGAGTGGCCAGTGGATACATTTAGAGCATTATTGTGAGCATACTCCGCAGTCCATAAGTGGTCAGGCCAGTCACCCTCCTCATCTAACAAATAAAGTCTGAGGTGTTGTTCTAGGTCTTGGTTAATGCGTTCAGTCTGACCATCAGTTTCTGGGTGAAAACTGGTGGAATAACGATGGTCAATATTAAGGCCTTTGATGTAAGCCTTCCAAAATCGTGATAGGAACTGAGAGCCCCTGTCTGAAACGAGGACCCTAGGAATCCCATGAAGGCGAATAACATGTTGATTGAAAAGTTGGGACAATTGTTTAGCAGTGGGTGTACCTTTGAAGGGTATATAATGTGCCATCTTACTAAAAGTGTCGACAACTACAAGAATGGTATCATACCCATGGGAAGAAGGTAGATCAACAATCAAATCTAAGGAGACTGTGTGCCAAGGATATGGGGGTTGGCATGGGTTGTAGGAGACCTTTAGGAGCTTGTCTGTCCGATTTTCCCCGTGCACAAATTTCACAGCCTAACACATATTGACGGACGTCTCGGCACATGTATGGCCACCAGAAACGACGTTTGAGTAATTCTTCGGTTTTCACAACACCTTTGTGGCCAGCCAGAGGGTTGTCGTGACATTCCTGCATTGCCTTCAGCTGAAGCTCCTTGGTGGGTAAATACAGGGTGGTACCTAAATAGGGAGGCCATTGCGAATGAAACGTTGTGGATCTTCTGTGGCCCAGTTCTCCATTTCAAGGTCGGTCATCAAATTTCGAACGTGATGTTCAAAAGGTTCTAAGGAGATAGTTCCAATGAATTTTCCATCAGGTATGATTTGCTGGTTTTCAATGACTGAAGTTTGATTTTCTGTGTCGAGTCTAGAGAGGACATCAGCCTTTCCATTCTTGGATCCGGGACGAAAAGTGATAACAAAATCAAAGTCCGCGAAGTAAAGAGACCAACGCAGCTGACGTGGTGTGAGAGTTCGAGCAGATCGCAAAAATTTTAGGTTGCGGTGGTCCGTAAACACCGTTACAGTGTGTTTTGCCCCCATTAAGTAATGCCTCCAATCTTTGAAGGCATCTTTGATTGCCAAGAGTTCTTTTTCTGTAATCGTATAGTTGCATTCCGCAGGGTTGAGTTTGCGGGACCGATATGCCACCGGGTGTAACTGTCCCGTGTCCTTGTGCCTCTGAGAAAGTATTCCCCCGATGGCTAGGTCCGATGCGTCTGTCTCCAAATAAAAAGGCTCAGAGGGATCTGCATGAAGCAGCACCGGTGCTGTGGTGAAACTGTCCTTCATCAACTGAAAAGCTTCTTCTGCTTCTTCTGACCATTGGAACGGAACTCCTTTCTTCAGAAGACGAGTCAGCGGAAGTATCTTATTGGAGAATCCATTAATGAATCGTCTGTAAAAATTAGAGAATCCGATAAAGCTTTGAACCTCTTTGATACTGGTAGGAGATTTCCAGTCTGTTATCGCCTTCACTTTTTGCTCATCCATTCGAACTCCTGCAGGTGATAACACAAAACCTAGGAATTCTACTGTATCTGTGTTGAAGAGGCATTTCTCCAATTTAACGTATAGAGAGTTCTCTCGTAGACGTTGTAAAACTGCTCTGACCTGGTTGTGATGTTCTTCAACCGTGTTGGAATAAATCAGGATGTCATCTATGTATACTATAGCGCATCGGTCAATGAATTCACTTAAAACATCATTGATAAAGTACTGGAAGGCCGCTGGTGCGTTACAGAGACCATATGGCATCACAAGATACTCATAAAGGCCAAATTTGGTCCTGAACGCAGTCTTCCACTCGTCGCCTTCCCGGAGTCTAATCAAGTGGTACGCTCCTCGTAGGTCTAGGCGAGTGTATATCTTTGCTTCCTTCACTTGATCAATTAGTACTGAAATGAGAGGCAATGGATAACGATTCTTCACAGTTATCCTGTTAATCGCTCTAAAGTCAATACAAGTCCTGAGATCTCCCCTTTTTTCGGCACGAAAAAAAGTGGGGAAGAGACAGGGGACTGCGACGGTCGGATAAATCCGTTCTCCAGATTCTTAGCTAGGTATTCCTTCAAATGGATGTTTTCCTTCTCCGTTAATGCGTAAACTCTGCTGCATGGTAGATTAGCCCCTGGTTCTAGATCAATTTTGCAGTCATAGGGCCTGTGGGGGGTAACGTCTCTGCCTTTTTCTCATCAAAGACGTCTGCAAAGTCTTGGTATTCATCTGGTATCATGGTAGTTTGGATCGCACATACCGAACCTCCACCTTCACACAATTGGGTGGCAGCGCAGATTACAGAAGAATGTGTCTGGTCGTCGAAACAATTTTTGGTGCAGTAGTCTGAATTTAATTGAATAGTTCGGGCTCCCCAATCAATTAACGGGTTGTGTTCCGTTAGCCATGGTAGACCTAGAATCAGTTGAAATTGGGGGCGTCTATTAAATTAAATTGCAAGGTCTCTTGGTGTCCTTCGACAGTAGTCATGTGTACCAATTCAGTATGACTGGTTATGGGCCCTGAAGTTAAATCCGTACCATCCACCGCTCTGACCTTCTCACTTTTCTCCTTCTTGATAGCTTGTAAACCGATCAGGCTAGCGAATTTGTGGTCGGAGAAATTACCTGTTGCCCCAGAATCTACCATGACGATGATTCCTGTCAAAACCACATCTCTAAACCTTAAGGTCACAGTCATAACCAAATGGGGAGAGGAGACTTGTAGTGTGTTTGCCAATTGGTGATTTGTTGGAGTCGTTTTTCCATTCGCATCCACAGGTCCAACTCCCCTTACCTGTGGTGCCTCTAGTTTTCCTTCTCCTTAGCAGGCAACTTTGGTCTTTTTAAGCAATTCTTGACAAAATGTCCACTTCTTCCACAATATAGGCACAGTTTGTTCAGCCTTCTCTTTTCTTTTTCTTCTTTAGAGAGTGGACCTCTGACTACACCGATTTGCATGGGTTCAATTCCCGAAGAACTCTCTACTGTCCGTGTGGATTCTGTTTTGACACGGTCAAAACGAGGAACACTTGGTCTAAGCTCCTTCCGCCGTTCTCCTTTCCGCTCACTTTGCCGATAATCGATCTCTAAGGTTAAATCCACTAAGGCAGAGATGTCGGTGGGTCGATTAGGGATTTGAGATAGAGCGTCCTTCAATTCCTCTCGCAATCCTCTATAGAATACTGCTGCTCTTTTATCCTCGGGCCAGTTGGTCTCGACCACTAGTTTATTAAATTGGGCTAGGTAAGACACGAGTTCTCGGTTTCCTTGCTTTAATTCCAACAGTTCGTTGTCTGAAGCTTGAGATGCTGTTCTTCTATCAAAAATTCGGAGAAATTCCTTCTTGAAGTCATCTAAACTGTACAAAATTGGGTCATCCTTGGTTACTAGTGGCATGGACCATGAGGCGGCGTCCCCACTAAGGTAGGACAAGATAAACGCCACTCGGGATTGAGCATCGGGGAAGATCGTTGGACGGCACATAAAATGCAGAGAGCATTGGGTCAAAAAAATTTGCGCTTTCTGCGGGTCTCCATTAAATCGCTCTGGAGGGGCAAGAGGAATTACTGGGGATAATGAGTGGATTACTTGTGTGGGGGCAAAGGATGAAGTGCTGATGTTAGGACTCTGGGTTTCAAAGGATGCGGTGCTTGGCCTAGATCCCAAAGCTGGTGTTCCCGTTTTAAAGGTTATTATCTCCTGTCTTAGTATTTTATTTTCCTCTCTGACTGCCTCCAAGTCCCTTTGTATATTACTCAAAATCTCGCCCAAATTTTTTAAATCAAGTCCTTCTGCCATTCTGCTCAGGTGCTTGTACCAACGTGGGCACTTCACTCTGTCAGGGTCTAAATCCCTTTTGCTGTCTGAACCACACAGGAGCAGAATGACGCTAGGTCCCAATACCCTTCTCAGAACCAACCCTGCTAGGTCTTTTAGTATTCCATTGCAGGTAAGTTCTAAGGGGGAAAAGGGGTTGGGGACAGAGAAGAGACTGCTCCAATATTCTGCCTGTTCAGCTACGTCTTCTTCTTCTTACTGGACTGCAACATTAACATGTAAAAAACCTTTATTTATTGTGCCTTTTAACTTACTGTTTTTTCTATGGTGTATAAATAACTTATCTTACCAGAATGTTTACTGAAGCTTACTTCTCTTCTACTTCTCATGTATTGTTTGCTAGGTTGTATGAGAAGTCTTCACTCAGATCTCTTTCCTTTTCGTTCTCAGGTACAATCTGCACTTGATCCTGCTATTCCTTAATGTAAGAAAGATAAGGTAAGTATTTATTTCTGTATTCCTAATTTATGTATTATTTGGGTTTCTCTTTCTTTCTATTAACTCACTGTTAAGAGACTGGAGTGGGCCTTGAACTGGGGTTTCTGTAGTAGGATGACTGGTTTTCTCTCTTTAATTAGTTTTTTAAACAATGCTTCAGAACTTAGGTTAAATGTTAAAAGGAAGCGTTCCTTTTATTCAGGCCTTTGGTTTTAATGTTTGCTGGAAGCACTGCCATACGTGAGGAGAACATTACTGGAGTTCTTTAACACATGGCATGAGAAAGAAACATGCCGGGCCTTTGACCCTGACTTCACCTTTTAATTAATTCTCAGAAGAGTGAACAAGTTTCAGTCTAAGAAGACACTGCGTGTTGAAAGGTCACGCCTGCGTCTGACAGATTCTGGAACAGCTGAAAAAGACAGCTGATTCAAAAAGCTTTTTATTTAATCTTCTCAGCTAAGGAAAGCAATTACTGAAAAAAGTATTTCCAGTTTTCAAACGAAGGAAAATATATTCTGACTTGTTTCCTTTTTTCTCTTTAAATAGAAATTTACCTCTGACACAATAACCTTTTCTCACAGAATGTTTTATATTAGCTACAAGTTTAACACTAACCTGATTAGTGAGGGAATGTAGTTCCGACGAAGCTAACCCCGATTTTATCGCAACTACCCTAACTGACTTCCACGACGCTGGGAAAACAGGTGCTCTTCAAATTATTTCTTCAGTGAAGTGCACAGTGGAATGTTGAAGCACACTTCACCTGATGTCATGAAGCCTAAAAGACTAGACTGCTAACAGTGGTGTGCTGTCGCAGTATGTGCATGTTGGCAGCCATCTTGGAGTTCCATCGGTGCCAACAAGCACTCCAGCTTGAGGGATTATCTGACTTTTGGTAAGTTTGTAGGGGGAAAATGGTAGCCAGCATACAGTTAGAAGGAGGAAACCTCCCGTGAGTCCTGACACCTTCTTACTGTTCATATGGTCGTTGTTACTCTGGCCCCATGGCACTGAACCTGTCATTCATTGTTGTGCATTATTGTTCCCAGTCTTTCCTCTACATGTGCATTGTTGTGTCACACTTTTGTTGCTGTGACAGTTTCCTTTGCTTAGCTGTGTGCACACTGTGCGTGGCAATATGATCGGTGTGCATATTTGTACATTGAGAGGACTGGTGTTGTCATATGGCACCATTCTTTTTGTGTCAAATGGCTAGGTGCACGTACTGCCTACTTGCCTGTTGTGTGTTAGCATTTGTGTTTGTTTTGTGACACATCTGTGTGTGCGTGGTGGAGGCTTGCATCCTGCTCAGTGGTGGCACAAGACAGAATAATATGTCTGGCTAGCTGTTTGTTTATTTGGAGTGATCCATTATATGTCACATGCATCTGGGTGGGATGGGGAAGTGCCCTATCCTGCTGAGGTGTGGGACAGGGGGCATGGTGGGAGTAGTAGTACAGGCCTCCCTCCCACATACAGCCCTCCATGGCAAGATGGCTACCTACCTGTAAGTTTGTTTGTTGGGGATGTAATGGCTGACACATGCTTCTGGGTGGGGTGGGGGAGTGCCCCATCCTGCTGAGGTGTGGGACAGGGGGCATGGTGGGAGTAGTAGTACAGGCCTCCCTCCCAAATACAGCCCTCCATGGCAAGATGGCTACCTACATGTAATTTGTTTGTTGGGGATGTAATGGCTGACACATGCTTCTGGGTGGGTTGGGGGAGTGCCCCATCCTGCTGAGGTGTGGGACAGGGGGCATGGTGGGAGTTGAGGTGCAGGCTGCCTGTGCACATGCACCCATGGTAATGTTGCTAGGTACATTGGTGGTGTTTGGGAGGGGGTGGATGTTGGATCTGTGAGACATGTTTTAGTGAGTGTGTGGTACAGATGAATGGAATTGTTCCTAGGAGGTGTATCTTTGTAGTTGTGCAAGGCAGTACATAGCAGTGTGGTGGTAGTCATTTGTTTGTACTTACCAGCCTCCACTCCCCCGGGTACTCCTGTGAGACTCTCTGGATGCAGTATGGCAAGCACCTTCTCTTCCCATGGGGTGAATGGTTTTGGTGGTATGGGAGTGCCACCGCCAGTCCTGTCAGCCAGCTCACGGTTCTTGGTCCTCCTCTCTTTGACAACCCTCTTCAAGTCATGCCACCGCTTCATGATTTCCTTTCTGGATCTTGGGATGGTCCCTACTGCATTGACCTTCTGGACTATCCTTGCCCACATTTGAGTCCTTGTGGCTAATGGTGTCTGTTGGACCAGGCTACCAAACAGTTGTGGTTCCACTCTGACTATCTCATCTACCATTACCTTCAACTCACTCTCTGTGAATTTGGGCATTTTATGTGTTGACATGGTGTGTGATGTGCAGAGGTGTTGTAGGTGCAGGGGTGTAAGTGGTGGTGGTGGTGATGTGTATGGTGTGTGATGTGCAAAGGGGTTAGGTGTGCAGGTGTGGAAGTGGTGGTGGTGCTGTGTGTAGTGTGAGTGGTGATGGTGTGTAGCTTTGCCTCTCCTTTGTTCTCAGGGGTTGGGCCCTTCAGTTGTGGGTTAGTGCAGAGGATTGTGGTCAAGGAAGGGGCTGGTTTTATGCTCTGCTATGTGGGTGTGTCCACATGTGGGAGTGCTCTCAGGTGTGTTGTGTGGGTTGTCCTTGTAACATTTTTTTAGTGTGCAATGTTGTGTCATTGGGGCGTGTGTTCAGTTTTTGGGTGGCATGGCTACTTTGGTGTGGGCACTGTGTGGCCTTATTGTGGGATTTTGGATTCGTCCGCCAAAATTGTCACAGAGCGTCCACGGCGGTGGCTTTGCTGCAGCTCTTCCGCATGCTCTCCCATTCATCACTGTTAGCGATCGCGGCGGTCGGAAACAGCGGAACGTGCCGCGGGACCAGCGGGGATATCCTAATTTGCCGTGCGGTGTCTCCGCTATCCTTGCGGCGGGATGGTGTTTTTCTGCAGCGGATCCGTCTGCCGCGGACGTGTTTTGGCCATCTCCGCACGCTATGGGCGGTTTTTGTTCCCCCGTACCGCCGCGGTCGGTGTTTTTGGGCGGTTGATCATAATATGGCCGCCGGTTTCTCCACGGTGCCGGCGGGTGGTTGTTTTCCGCTTCCATGGCGGTCGGGGTGATTTTCCGACTGCCATCCTAATGAGCCCCTAATTGTCACAATACCTCAATGTCCTGTTTGCTCTCAACTCAGCTGTTTCCATTGTGTTGTGTACCTAGTTTCCTAACACGCAATCTTCAAAGTATCAGAGATGTTGGTTTGTCTGTGTTAGTGTGTATTGTTGCATATAAGATCACATTTATCAATCTACACTACATGCCACATATTGGAATGGTGTCTGTAAGTGTATTACTATAAAAAATATCATTCCAGGACCCATGATATGTGTTAATATGTAAATGTATGGTCCATCCCAACTGCATTTTGGCAATAGGCATGTAACACTAACCATTTTGAATGTGTTGGCAAGTAGAGATTGAAATGACTACAACTACCATGAGGCCTGTGTTTCTGTAACTCAGATCAAGATGAAATTGTGATTTTGTCCATTCTCATTCAGCATTAGTGACTACATATTTCCCAATGTACATTTCCCTTTGTTATTTCATCTGCAATACTGTTTCAAGATTAATTCCCTGACTGGTGACATGCATCAGGGAGTGAGATGTAGAAATGTAGGGATCATATGTGACTGTCTACACACAGACTTACAAGGAAATTTGTGTTTGCTATACCAAATGGTGCTGTGATGTGCCATCCCATTAGGACTATACTGATCCCACCTCTTCATGTCATAGATATTTACTGACACACAACAACCTTCAAAGGTGCATTGGCTTGTCGGAATGCAATCTAAGAATGGTGTTGTCACCAGTACCAAGCAGGATTGGGTATGTTCACAGGGCTATAAGAACTCTTATGCTGTGTACATTCAGAGTATCCATCTCCCAATACTTTGATCCTCAATGTCTCCAGGCTACTATTCTATGCTGCATGCGTTACGTAGCTAAAGTACTTCAGTACAGCTTTCATTATACTTTTTTCGGAATTGGACATAAGATGAATTTTAAAGTCAAAAGTATCATCAATGTGCAATGAGCATTTGCATGTGACATGATTTCTGCCACATCACATATTGCTGCTACATTGCTCTATAACTTGACCTTCGTGACATCACAATGTGGTTTAAGGTAAATAAACATGTGGTGAATTCTGGGCTTTGTGTGAACAGTGTAGAAATGTATATTTAGTAGCCATCCTATTTGGCGACATCAGTTCATTATGGTAAACTACAAGGGCCAAAGTATACAAGGTGATCAACTATCCTAGTATGGACATAAGGATGGAGTGTAGACAAGTCCATTACTAGATGTGCAGCTGCCTGGGGTTATGACATCACTGGGACGAAATGTTTCCAGGTAATGTAGCATGCATGCATGTGCTCTTGCGAATGTTGAAGCCAATATATAGAACCATGAAGCTGGTGTGATCTATGCACTTAAGAAATGTTTTGTGTTTAAATCTAATGCAGTTGCAATAAACCAATTTTATATGTCATTTCAGATCCATCCCGGGCAAGCGAAGGAGAAAGTGCCAACATCGTTGGGGACACAGCAGGTCACAGTGGTTCCAGACATGACAGGACAGACACGGAGGGACACAGGGACTGGGAAGGTGTGGGGAGTGCCACGGAGGAGGATGCAAACTCGACTTCATCATCTACAGAGTCATCCTCCAGTAGACACTCCCAAGTGGTGGCGGATCCCACAGGATTTGTTCCACTGCCATCCTTGTCCGCCACCCTCAGTTCCATTGCCACCCTCCCTGTTGCCCCCCAACCAGTTGGCTGGGCCCAATAGGGGAGCCATCTCCTTTGCTTCAGGCACCTCATCCCCTGCCCCTGTCCACCACACTGTTCAGAGTGAGGAGACTATTGACCTCCTGAGATACATCTCTGTGGGTCAGACTACGCTACTGCATGCCATCCAGGGGCAAGGCAGCAATCTGCAGCAGATGGTGACCTACATGGATGGCATTCATAGTGCAATGCCTGGCCTACAGAGATCTTTTCAGGCTCTGGCCTTCTTCCTCATCGCAGCATCCCATCCCTCCCAACCTTGTGTCCCTCCCCCGCCCCTTACCCATACTAATACCCTATTCCCAAACCTATCCAAAGCACATTCAAACATTTGCAGACACACACTCATACAGATCCAAGCAGCACATCCACACATAAGCAAAAACCTCACAAAAAACAGACACACATCCAAACAGACAGGCACCGCACCCACCACCACAGCCACAGGCACACCCATCACCATCACATCCACAACCACCACTGACAAAACCGCACCCACATACTCACACCATTCCCCATCACATCCCCACACAGCACAGATGACAGCACACATACATGCACACACCACACCTCTACCACCACATCCACAGCCAGCACAGACAACACCACCCCACACCACCATCACTTCCATACACACACCACACAAAACCACACACACTGTCACCACCACATGTTATGTTATGTTACTGGGCACTTGTAAAGCGCACAGCTACTCCATGGAGTGTCCCGGCGCTTGAAGAAACCAGTGACAGAGCAGTTCAGGCACACGCAGAGAGGCCTAATCTAATGTAAGAAGAGCCAGGTTTTTAAATCTCTCCACAACACACACACCCAGCACTACCAATGTCGCAACATCCACAGATACATCAGTCACATTCTACACACCTAAGAAATATAGACATACACAATCAAGACACCACAGAAACAAGACACACCCCTACTTGCATCACATATACCTGACACACATGCACCTGCACCAGCAACAGTCCCAAGCACATCACACACAGTCACTCCCTCAACCTCCAAGAACCCACTCCTTGTCATTCCCACTACTAAGTACCCTATCAAAATGCCTTCATTTTCCCTTGCCATCACCCCTCTCAAACCTCCAACCACCACTTCCAAGTACCTTATTTCCCCTCCCATACCAAAGACCACCCCTCCCACCTCTAAATCTACCCTTCTTACCCAACCATCCACCCCTTCCACTTCCCAAGGCGCCCCTGCCAAATGTTCCTCAACTTCCCTTGCCCAAAGCCCCACTCCTAAATGTAAGTCCACCCTTTCCTCTTCCAAAACCACCACTTCTGAACCCATGGACACCATTCTCAAAACTAAATAACCCCATCCCTAATAACATCTTGGGGTGCCCGCCATGCCCAAGGATGCCCCTTTGTGAGGATGTTACCCTAGCAGTGTCAGTTGGGGCAGGTTTTGTGGCACTGCACTGTGCTAAGCCACGCCAATTCTATCTGGACTAACCATTGGCCTTTGGTTATGTTTGGTCCCTGTGTTTATCTGGACTAAATACAGCTTGCTTTGTTTGTGAACACATTAGTCCTGGCATTACTTTTCCCTAGCTATTTTTGGGAACCTAGTAATATTGCAGAGAATATATTGTGACACAATGTAATTGTGTTTGCACATTATGGCAAGTTATACTACAAATATTTTTGGAGTCTACTTTATGTAGATGCACAATTTGACATGGTATGTGATGGTTATTTCGTTTTATAGGCAGGCATTCATCATAGTGTTGACCGCTTGCACCACATAATTGATGTGATTTGATACATTGGAATGTGTGACTACAAGTGTGTTTGTTTCTCCCTGATTGCTGACCATTATGAAAAGGTTCATATATTTAGAGCTTGGAACCAGTGCAGGTGTCACAATGGCCAAGGGGAAATGTTGCATGGATGGATATGTGGGATGATTCCAAATTGGGCCAGACATTGATTGGGGTGTTATCTCACAAGGTAAGGTTTCAGCTTGTCTTGAGCAATGTCTACATCATTTTGCTTGCACTTCTCCGGATGATGTATGTTGGATATGTGTTTGATGTGTGCAAGTTAGTTCTTTTTCTATTCACACCTGGAGGCTTGTTAATTGTCATACCTTTTTGGGTTATGGTTTTGGACATATGTTCATTATTTAGTGTCTGCCTTGCAGCTACTGTAGTTATATGAGAAGACTACTGTTACTAATGAGTTTGTTTTTCTATCTTGCAATTACACATTACACACATATGCATGGCACTTGGTGATGTTATTGGTTATCCCTGATATACTTGAAACCAATGGCCTGTGCACAGAGACATTTAAAGGCAAGGGAAAAGTGGGCTCTGGCCCAGGGAGCCAGACTTTCATGGTCCCCCCTGATTGAGCCAACCATGTTCTAGAGAGTCTTGCCATGATGACCTTGAAATACTTCTTCAACAGATTGGTTTAATTAATATTTTCAAAAAAATAATTTTTAATGTGGGTGATGTGTGAAAGTCTATTACAGAAATTTTGCAGAGAAGGTGTGTTTCTGTTTCATGAAATATTCATACTTCAGTGTATTCCATAACAGGACCTAGCATTTGAGAAATGGGAGGGTGTCACAAAGCTTATTTGATGTAATGTTAGAGAGGAGCTGCTGTTGTGTTACAATATTAAAAACACACATCACTATCCATGAATGTTAGATGTAAACAAATTTGGAATTTGGAAGGGTGTACCTGTGCAGTGTCAGTGACCTGGCCAAAGAGGGCATTAAAGAGGTGAATTTAGATCATACATTCAAACCTGTTCCGAACAGGGACCCACAAAATAGGTTTGGGCCAGCGTACCCAAACACCTCAAGATGTCCCTGCCTGTACATCTGTTAAATGGGAAGTCAATGGAAACAGGGTAGATTGTGACTTACTGTCAGTTGTGTCCACAACAGTGTCCGTTTTGGACGTCATCAAGCAGCAGTACGTGTACGCTCAGCCCCATGGTGGTACAGGACATTTGTAGCTGAGTGCAGGTGAGTTTCAGCCTCATAGCTGTCCTTTTCCGCCAGCTCAGCTGTGGTGTTTTGACTTCCACAATCACATTGGCGGGAAGGCACATCGTGATTGGGCCGGCAAAAACATTGGTGGTCCGCCCTCCAACAGACGCATTGGCCTATCTTTCCGCAGCCGCGGTCAATATTTTCTTGCAGCGGTCTTTTGTCTATGAAACGGCATGCATCGTAATAGGGCGGGCCGATTGCCAACTGGGCGGCCATGAACCCAATACCGTTTTGACGGCAGTACCATGACCGCCAAACTCGTAATCAGGCACTAAGTCTTAAAAGTATTTTTAACTATATAAGATTTGGATACTTATGTATAGTGATCTACAAGACTTTACCCTACTGGTATTAGACAGGTTCAAAGGAGGAATATGCAATTGACTTCTGGTGACCATCTAATAGTGACATGAGAAAAATGACATCCCATGAAATGAAATGGATGCCATGACGTGAGAGGTTGTGATGAACAATTGCTTATATAATATACAAATCAGAGGGATCCCTATCAACTTTTGCATGCAGTTTTCTCAAGGCAAAATACCCGAAGTGCAAACTGAAAGTAAATACAAGTCGATAAACAGTAGACACATTTCCCTGGGGCATTTGAAAATAATAGGTGGGGGGCCTCACAGGACCCCCCAAGCCCCAGGGACCACCACCTCCCCGGGGCTTAAATATTTAAATGTTGGGGGGCCTCCCGCCCCCCCGCAGCCCCGGGAACCGCCACCTCCCTGGGGCTACTTTTAAAAACTGTGTGTGGGGGGCTCGAGCCCCTCCACACTGCCCCAGGGACAACCACCTCCCTGGGGCTTTAAACTTGTTGGAGGGGGGCCACGCAGCCCCCCTCATGGAGCCCTAGAAGGACCCGGGGACCACCACGCTCCAGGGCCGGCTCCGGCAATGTCCCGGGGTGCCCACCCCGGGACATTGCAGTTTGCAATGGCAGGGCGGGAGCACTGCTGTCGCCCTGCCATTGTAAACTTCTGCTTTGCTTCATGGAAGTGAGAGCAGGAAACCTGCTCTCGCTTCCATGAAGCGAAGCAGACTTGCTTTTGGACAAGGGGAGCTGCATGTCAGCAGCTCCACTTGTCCAGAAAGCAATGCCGGCTCCCACAGGAGGTGGGGAGCCGGCTGGAACCGCGGGGGCATTGAGGCTCCCCCGCGGTCCCTAACGTTGAGGCCAGGCACCAGGGGATGGGGTCCCCGGGGCCAATAGTGGCCCAGGGAAGGGGCGCCATGCAGCCCCCTCCGGTTAAATAATATAAAAATAAATAAATGAGGCAAAGCCCCTGGGGATGGGGTCCCTGGGGCCAAAAAAAGGCCTCAGGAGGGGCCCGCGCGGCCCCCTCCTTTAAATGTAGTTTTTATAAAAAAAAAACAGGTGGCCATGCCCTGGGGGATGAGGTCCCCGGGGCCGAATTCGGGCTTGGGAGGGGGGCCGCGCGGCCCCTTTCCTTTTTTTTTTTAAGTTGAAAAAAGGCTCAGGCCCTGGGGGAATGGGGTCCCCAGGGCTCAAAAATTGCTAAGAGAAGAGGGGCCACACAGCCCCCCATCTAAAAAATAAATAAAAGAGAAGCCGGCATCTCGCAGGAGGCCCCGCCCCCTCCCTGCACCACTCTGCAAACACGCCTCCTGGCACGTTCTGGGTTGGGGATTAAGTCCCCTAGAATCTTAAGGGTTCTTAGGGGCCAACTAGCCCACCAGATACCTCCAGTAAGCCCCACACAGTGGGATTGCTGAGAGGTGGTCCGAGGCCATGCCCCTTTTTACACCACTCTGCAAACATGCCTCTTGGCGCACTGCTGGTGGGGCGATGAGGTCCTCTTGTGTCCCGAGGACCTCAGGACTGAAGTGGACTTCATCCCCCGAGCAGCAGTGCACCAGAAGGCGCGTTTGCAGAGTGGTGTAAAAAGGGGGCATGGCCTCGGACCACTCTCAGCAATCCAGCTGTGTGGGGCTTACTGGAGGTACGTGGTGGGCTAGTTGGCCCCCTGGGACCCTCAGGAGGCAAGGGGACTTCATATTCCAACCAAGAGCGCGCCAGGAGGTGCGTTTGCAGAGTGGTGGAGAAAGGGGGCATGGCCTGTATCCACCTGTCAGCAATCCCACTATCTGGGGCATACTGGAGGTATCAGGTAGGCTAGTTAGCCCCTAAGGACCCCCAGCAACGAAGTGGACTTTAATCCCCATCCAAGAGCGATCCAGGGAGCGCGTTTGCAGAGTTGTGGGGAAAGGCAGCCTGGCCTGCTATGAGAACTTAGAAATCCTGCTGTGTGGAAGTTACTGGAGGTAATAGGAGGGGTAGTTGGCCCCCAAGGTTGTCCTTGGGGGCCAACTACCGCTCCTTTCACCTCCACTAAGTCTCACACAGTGGGATTGCTAAGAGGTCTTCGGAGGCCACGCTCACCTTTCTCCACCACTCTGCAAACATGCCTCCTGGCACAGTACTGGTTAGGGGATGAAGTCCACTTTACTCCTGAGGGACTTTGGAGGCCAAGAAGCCCTCCTGGTACCTCCTGTAAGTCCTACGCAGCGGAATTCCTGAGCGCTGGTCGGAGGCCCAGCCCCCTTTCTCCACCTCTCTGCAAACGTGACTACTAGTTAAAGAAGCATTTGCAATGTAATAGGTTTCACATTAGCGAGAGTTAGAGCTATTGGCATTTTAAATGTAAAAGTGTTTTACTAATGTTTCTTGGAGTGGAGTGGATGTAGGTTGTTTGTAGTGAACTTATGTGGTATGATGTGCAGTAAATTATGTGGATAGACTTTGACTTTGATGTGGATAGAAAGTATGTGATATTTAGTGTATAGGAATTATGTAGAGTGGGATTATGTGTTATGTAGAGTAATTATGTGGTATGTTAGTCTGTGTTGTGGAGTGGTAACCTCAGGTTTAGTCCTCGTTTCCATAGAAGCTAAACTATAAACTCAATGAGACAAAAAAATAGAAGGAACCACTGAGGAGCACTTCTGGGCCTAGTCAGAGGTATGAGCAGGGCCACTGGAATTATCCGACTGTTTGGCTGCACTGACTTTCGCACAAATATACATTTTCCGCATTTGCCACATAATCCTTCATCTGCTGCAAAAAAAACCTTGTTTCTGGCTCAAACGCTACCAAAAATGCAGCGACAAGTGTTACAGCAAGGTGGAAGGCCCTTTGCAAACTTAGAATGGTGACCTGTTACTTATTGCTAAATGTGGGTATTAAATTGGTATTAATGGTGTGCAAACCACTCTTGCCTCATTCTGTGCCTCTCTTGCCTCTTTCTGCTCATCTCTTCCACTTTCTGCACCGCTCTTGCCTCTTTCTGCACCTCTGTTCATTCTTTCTGCACCTCTCCTGCCTGTTTCTGCACCTCTCCTGCCTGTTTCTGCACCTCTCTTGCCTCTTTCTACACTTCTCTTGCCTCTCTCTGCACCTCTGTTGCTTCTTTCTGCACTTCTCTTGCCTCTTTGTGCACCTCTCCTGCCTCATTCTGCACCTCTCTTGCCTTTTTCTGCAGTTCTCTTGCCTCTTTCTGCACCTCTTTGCTTCATTATGCACTACACTTGCCTCTTTCTGTGCCCCTCTTGCCTCTTTCTGAACCTCTGTTGGTTCTTTCTGCACTGCTCTTGCTTCTTTCCGCACCTCTGTTGTAAATTTCTGCATCCTCTTACCTCTTTCTGCACCTCTCTTCCCTCTTTCTGCACCTCTCTTGCCTCAGTCTGCCCACCTGTTCACTCTTTCTGCACCCCTTTTACCTGTTTCTGCAACTCTCTTGCTCTTTCTGCAGCTCTCTTGCCTCCTTCTGCACCTCACTTGCCTCTTTCTGCACTTCTCTTGATTCTTTCTGCACTTCTCTTGCTTCTTTCTGCACCCTTCTTCCCTTTATCTGCATATCGCTTGCCTCTTTCTGCACCTCTCTTGCCGCTTTCTGCACATCTCTTGGTTCTTTCTGCACTTCTCTCTCCTCTTTCTGCACCTCTCTTGCGTCTTTCTGCACCTCTTTTGCTTCTTTCTGTACTTCTCTCTCCTCTTTCTGCACCCCTCTTGCGTCTTTCTGCACCTCTGTTGGTTCTTTCTGCACTGCTCTTGCTTCTTTCTGCACCTCTCTTGCACATTTATGCACCCCTCTTCCCTCTTTCTGTACTTCAATTGCATCTGTCTCCACCCCTGTTCCCTCTTTCTGTACCTCTTTGCCTGTTTCTGCAACTCTCTTGCCTCTTTCTGCAGGTCTCTTGCTTCCTTCTTCTCCTCTGTTGCCTCTTTCTTCACCCCTCTTGCCTCTTTCTGCACCCCTCTTGCCTCTTTCTGCACCCTTGTTGCTTCATTCTGCACTTCTCTTGCTTCTTTCTGCACCTCTCTTGCTTTTTTCTGGACCCCTCTTGCCTCGTTCTGCACCCTTCTACCCTCTTTGTGCATCTCTCATGCCTCTTTATGCACCTCTCTTGCCTCTTTCGGCACCCCTCCTGCATCTTTCTGCACCTCTCTTGCTTCTTTCTGTACCCTTCTTCCCTTTTCCTGCACCTGTCTTGCCTCTTTCTGCACCTCAGTTGCCTCTTTCTGCAGTTCTCTTGCCTCTTTCTGCACCCTCTTCCCTCTTTCTGTACCTCTTTTGCTTCTTTCTGCACTTGTCTTGCCTCTTTCTGCACCCCTCTTATCTCTTTCTGCACCTCCGTTGGTTCTTTCTGCACTGCTCTTGCTTCTTTCTGCACCTCGTTTGCAAATTTCTGTACCCATCTTCCCTCTTTCTGCACACCTTTTCCCTCTTTCTGCACCTCTCTTGCCTCTGTCTGCACCCCTGTTCTTTCTTTCTGCACCTCTTTTGCCTATTTCTGCAACTCACTTGCCTCTTTCTGTAGTTATCTTGCCTCTTTCTGCACCTCTTTTGCTTCTTTCTGCACTTCTCTTGCCTCTTTCTACACCCCTCTTGCCTCTTTCTGTACCTCCGTTGGTTCTTTGTGCAGTTGTCTTGCTTTTTTCTGCACCCCTCTTGCCTCTTTCTGCACCTCTGTTGCTTCTTTATGCACTTCTCTTGCTTCTACCTTTTTGTACACACATTTACAGAGTATGCTGTTTGAAACACAGGTATTCAAGTATTTGTATGTTTATTTTTATGTAACATGTCAGTAGGTAAAAGCAGAGACACGCATGCATACCTTCACAAACCTTGTCAGACTTACAACAGTGATATGCTTAGGATTGCTGTTTTATATTTGGTATGCCTAACATTCTGAGCAGTCGATGAATAGTGAACCTTCAAGAGGAAAGTGAGGGTTAAGACATCTTGGGAGAAAGATTAGTGATTAGGCTACTTTGTATGAGTCTGTTGTAAGGTACAGTCGAAGCAGGCCTCTTTCTGCAACTGTGTTGGTTCTTTCTGCACATCTCTTGCTTCTTTCTGCACCTTTCTTCCTCTTTTTGGACTTCTGTTGCCTCTTTCTGCATTGACATCATCCAGTGACTGAGTGTTTCTAAAGAGTTGAAGAATGTTATATATATGCGCCAAGTTGTATTCAATGAATGAGGGGGTGTATGAGTGTCTGAATGGATGATTTAGTGGGTGCGTGACTGACTGTATGAGTGAGTGATTAAACATGTCTTAGTGAATGTATGGGTGAGTGACTAATCTGTGTATCAGTCTGTCAGTTGGTGTGTAACTGGCTGCATGGGTTGGTGAGTAGCTAAATGAGAGTCTATATGGGTTAATGATTGGTTGTCTGATTACCTGTATGGCTGCCTGAGTGTCGTGTGGGTGGGTGGGGTGGTATGTGACTCCCTGCACGGATGTGTGAGTGGGTGATTCACTGGGTGTATGGGTTTATGAGTGCGTGTGTTAGGGACGGTATGGGTGAGTGAGTGTGCGTATAGCTGTGTTGGTGAGTGAATGGATGTCTCAGTGGTATATGTGTAAGTAACTTAATATGTGAAAGGCAGTATATGCAAGTGTTGGAGTATATAAGTGACTAAATATGACAGTGAGTGATAGTGACAGTGGCTGCATGGATAAGTGTGTGCTTGTATCAGTAATTGTTGAAGAGAGTACGTATATGGTACTATCTGTATAAATAAGTGAGGTGGTGTGTGTGTATATAACTGTAAAGGTGAGGAAATGGCAGTGTGATTGATTCTTTGGGTGACTGACTAGGTGTTTGAGTAACTCTTTGGGTGAATGGCAGTGTGTGAGTGTCTATATGGGTGTATGAGTGGATATATCAGTGACTGTATAAATGAATGACTGCGTGTATGAGTGACTGTATGGGTTAGTGAGTGGATGTGTGTGTAGACGTATGAATCAGTGAGCAGATATGTACTAACTGGTAATGGTCTGTCAATGGTTTCGATATTGGTAGTCTGTATTTTAGAGTGGGTGTATCAAAGGTTATATTAGGGTGTGAGGAGGTGCATCAGATGATCACGTGGATGATGTCATCAGTGATATCATTTGAGATGTCATCAGTTATGTCATCAGTGATGTCACTGACCATGTCATGAGTGATGTAATATGTGACGTCATCAGCAGTGCATTGCAGGGGCGCGAGTTATAGTTAGCTCAGCTAACTATAACAGGCAAATTTCTCTGGTTTTGTATGAGTAAAATGTCAGCCTAACTATAATGTCCCTGAAACCTGTGTTTTTTCAGTGAATATATATATACATATATATTAAACCTGTACGCTATCTTCATACATACAATAGTTGTGGTGGACATAGGGTGAGAATGTGTAAGCAATCATTTTTAATTGTCTGAAGAATCTTAATATTTCAATATACTCAGAATTCACCTCCAAAACTAGAAGATGGAACTACTTTTGCCCCACAAACATTGAGTAGCTCCAAACGGAAAGCCTCAATTTTTTTTCTGTGTAACAGAAGATCACTTTTTGAGTTTAAATCACTCAGCACATTGGACCTCAAGACTCTACTACTATTTGAAAGATATTTGCCATGTTAAAAATGAAGGTACGTTGTTCAGGTTAATATTATTAACATATTTAAACACCTGGGGCTGTATTATGTATAGGGCTCACTTAATACATAATACAATGTTAGTCCCATGAATGAGGAATGAGGTATGACATGCAGATGCAAAATGTATTGCACAAAAAAATGTAAGTATTTTCTCTTTTTGTAGGTATTTCCCTCGCCAATATATTTAATCAGGGTTTTTATGGTGAGGAGTTAGGGGGACTGGCGGGTGTGCAATAATTACAACTCATAATTTTGATCTCTCTGTAAATTCCTGTTTGTGAAGGTATTTGAACCTCACTGCCTGTCTCAACCAGGCCTCAAGAGAATGAAATATAAATGAAAAGTTCATATTGGATAAATATAAATATTCAGTATGGGCTTTTGTTTTAAATGAAGTATGACAAGAGTCAGTTCAGTTCAGTTCAAACAAAAGTTTATTTAGACCCATTGGTCCTTAAACAGATAGAACATCCATAATACAACGCCATATAAAAAACTGTTTAAAATGAAGGTGTATATATATATATATATATATATATGAAGTCTTTTTAGATATTTGTGGGATAAATTGTATTTTTCACAAGGAATGCATTCTGTATGCCTGAATTTTACGATAGGTTTTATTATTATTATATATATAACTATGTAGCTCTTGGATTATCGCCAGTAGACCTTTGGGGAGGTCGTACCTAATCAACGTCTCCCACAGTCGCTTGCAGTCCACCAAATCAAATGCTGCCGGGAAATCCACGAAGCAGCAGAACAGACTGTCCCTCTGCTCCAAAGACGTCCGTACAATGGACTAGAGGACAAAGCAATGGTAAGCTGTAGGATGACCCTCCTTAAAACCCCTGTGTTCCGAAGGCACAATCAGATTTACTTCTGCCCATTCCTTGACTCTTTCCCAAATTATTTTTGCAAATACCTTTTCTCCTACGTCTAGTTGGTTAATTAATGTGTAATTCTTCTGGCCTTTTATGTCTCCTCGTTTATGAATTGGTCTTATAATTGCTCCTCTCCAGTTTTCAGGTATATGGTCTGAGTTAAGTATACCGACAAACATTTTTTAAAAGAATTCTGCCCACCAATCAGGCCGGGTCTTTATAATCACTGCCGGGAGGTTGCCTGGATCAGCAGTCCAGACAACCTTCAGGTTAGGTTAGCCATAGTTTGTTTAACATTACTGTTTGTAAAGAGGGCCTTAACGTCCTCCTCAATACCTGGCCAGATGGTAATTCTCAGCCTCGCTGGTTCAACCCATTCTCCATATATTTCACTCAGGTACCCCTCCCACTCATCTTCTATCACCACATAATTTAAAGTCCCCTGTATTTTACTAGAGCTTTCTTGGGCCATATTCCAAAACCCTTTTATATTTTTCGATTCAATTGCTGCCAGTAGTTTTCCGCAGCAGCTCTCTTTATGCAAGAGTTATTTATAATGACTCTTTTATATTTTTTCCTTTCTACATCATACTTTCTCGAGTCTTCTTTCCCCTTTTCTTATACTTGCTTTTAAGTTTCGACATTCCTCATTGAACCAGATCTTCTCTTTGCTCTGTTTTTTTTCTTCCTACAATTACCAGAAGTATTTCTTGTCATTATGACCCTTAAGTATTCAACTATTTGGCTAATTATGTTTTCAAACCATCCACTATTATTAGTGTTGGTGATACTTCCTAGTATTTGACTCTGCCGAAAGGTGGCTAATTTTTCCATATGCTCCTCTGATATGCGAGTTGTGAGTCACCTTCCATATGTACAGGGATAGCTATATCTCCTAGTTTTTTATTTCCTCCTTCTATATTCATTATTAATGGGAAGAATCAAATATCTTTAATCAGAAGGTTGGGACCCTTCTAGCTGCAAAACAGTGTGTGTGAAGCAAAAAATACTTTGAGAGCTCAGTGAATTATTTGCATGTTCGGAATTAACTCTAAACTCCTGTTGTACTTTTGAAAATAAAGAATCACATGATTGTAGGCAACATGTATTGCGCAACACTCTCTTTCTTAGCATGAAGTGCCAGTTTACAGGATACACACATGTGGGATGGTCTACTTTTTTTAAGTGGATGTACAGGTCGTGTAAGATCACATCCCAGAAAATGAAACAGAAGTGACAAATAAGGACAGATAGAAATTTGATCTTTTTGCATTCCAGAGAGACCTGTGTGTGTTTTTACATAACTACATTAGGTTTAAGTGAAAACCTTAAAGCCACACTGAAGAATCATTACAGTGCCAACAGGTCTGGCCTTGTTACAGTGCATACTCAGGTTGACAACACTACAGACGAGTATGCATATAGAACCTGGCCACCAGGCAATCAGATATCATGTATGCAGGGGGGCGCTAGAGGGTGCCAAGTAAGATGGCCGCACTAACGTGAGGCTCTTGCGGCTCGGGACGACATCCTCCTGGTATCCTGCTCATCCTACAACCTTCACCGCTGGAAAAACATCCATCTGGGTAACGGACCCTGCCAGCTGCCAGTGGCGACATTATGGGCCGCTGCAAGACACGCACAAGCTGAATAACTGCGACTATACCTCTGGGCCCACGTTGCTTAAGATGGCGACCGCCATACTGGATTGGTGCCTCCCCTGACTGCAACAACCTGACAGTCCCTGAGGGGCCGGTGCTGCTGCCGCACCAGACGCCCCCGCAGACCCCTGCGACCTGCTCGCCTGCCCGGGGCCCTACCGCCAGCATTGCCGCACGGACAACTGTGGTGGCGGGGTTTGTGTCGGAGGCCCGCATCAGTGGCAGCCTTCGTCTGGGGCCGTGGCCGCCGCTGCCCTGCCTGCCAGCCTTCCTCCACGGCAGAGCGTCCTGCAGCCAGCCACTCCTGCCTAACAACCATCGCCTTCTGGCCCTGCCTGCCCAGTGAGTACGCCTCCCCCGGAGGCTTGGTCCTGCGCTGCACGGCGATCGTCTCCCAGCTGCGGCCACTGGTCTTCCCGCACACGCTGCTAGCCTGTCCCGGCACCTCCTGCACTACCTTTGGCCTGCTGCGGGGCCGGTGTGGCCGAGGAACTCACTGCGCTGACCGCCGCCGCATCCTGATACACCCCATCTGCCTCGCACCCGCCTGGCCCCCCATCCAGCCGCGTCGACCTGGGCCCACTGCATCGGTGCTGCTCTGGTCACCCACGGGCCGGCTGCCTTTGGACGCGACTGCCTCCACTCCCAGCTCCTCATCTGCGGCTGCCCCGGGGCCCTCTCGCCTGTGCCGCGTCTGCCCGGCCCCATTCCGGATCCACTGCATTGGGCCTGCTGCGCTGGGGGCTGATCCGGGCACCACTGACCGTACCTCCTGCTGGTGCTGACCGGACGTCTCTTGGCCTGTCCCTCGGCATGACTGCCTGTGCCTCTGCCTAGCGCCTGCCGGCTGCCCTAACGCCTGAACCTCGGCGGGCCTGCCTGCACCTTTGTCTCCGCCTGCCTGCTGACACACCACCCACAGGGACGCCCCACGGGGGGCCCATCGATACACCAACCTCTGCTCCCTGGCCCCACCGCCTGCTCGCCCTCCCCATTGGGACCAATGGACACCACTGCATGACTGCTCCTCCGCCTGAGTGAACCGCACAAAGTCTGCCCGGAGTGCTGGGACCCGTCCTCATCCCTTCCTCGCTGCCCCTCCTGGCCTCACTGACCCCGTCCCTCTCAGCCTTGGTGGCGCTGAGGTGGAGGGCAGAAGTACCTGCACCGCTCTTGGCCTGGGGAGCCGCTTCGCGCCGTACCACCTCCCTGGGGGGCCCGCCGGTCGCCTCCTCACCTCCACTGGCGGCCCTCCGACCCACTTAGTAGGCCTGACCGGACCTCCCCTGCCTGGCTCCGGCCCTACTACGGGAGCCTCCAGGACGTGCATACTGCCCTCTCGCCTGCCCCAGCTGCAATATCGTCATGGGGAAAGCCGACGGCAAGCAACCCAAACTTAACTTTGAAGCCCGGAAATCCACCAGGATGCAGGCTGAGACGAAGGGGGAACAAGCTGGCGCTCCTGAACAACCTACATCCACGGACGATCTGAAGACCCTCCTCCTCGCGATTCAATCTAGCCTGTCTTCAATAGAAAGCAAAATGGACACCATGAATGCCCACATCGACACCCTAGCACATAAAAGCGGCCAACATGAGGAATGCCTCAAAGAAGCAGAACACCGCATATCTGGCTTAGAGGACACCACTGCCACGGCCGGGAAAAAGGCGCTAGATATGGACAAGGTGCTGAAACTCATCGCGGCGAAAAATGAGGACTTGGAGTCGCGATCGCGCCGCAACAATTTGCGAATCCTTGGTGTGCCGGAGTCTGCCGCCACGGGCAGGATGGAGGAGTACGTGGAGCGTATGCTCACCACCACCTTTGGGAGAGAAGCTTTTTCGCCAGTGTTCATCGTTGAGAGGGCGCACCGGTCCCTGGCCCCTGACCCAGTACCCGGCGCCTCTACTCGCCCCATTATTGCGAGACTTCTCAATTACAAAAGACCAGGACTCCGCACTGCGGCTCGCTAGAGAACGCGGGAAGGTGCAGTTTGATGGAGTGGAGGTTTCCTTGTACCCAGACTTCACCATGGCAGTTCAAGAGGCGCGCAGGAAGTTCCTGCCTGTGAAAAAGAAGCTCCAGGAAAAAAACATTGACTATGCCATGCTGTTCCCTGCGCGCCTAAAAATTACCCACCAGGGGAAGTCCCATTTCTTCACTACTCCTCAGCATGTATACGATTTCCTTAAAGCCCTGCCCGGGGACCCCCGGGTTCGTGCCTCTCCCCCCCCTCCGATCTGCTGCGGAGAGCAACACGTCCGATGTAGAATAACGGCTCGGCCTCACTATGTGACAGCATCTAATGCCGCTTTTTGACTGATTACACAGTGTTGGTCCATTCTTATCTCACAGTCTGGAACAATGTGTCCCCGCATAGTGGACCACTGTAGGAGAGTAGGATCTGCTTCACATGGGTACCCCCACTTTTTGCTGATGCTTCACTGTTTTTCGACTTTAGTCTGGCTGGGGCCCTGCTAATCAGAACCCCAGCCTAGCTGCTTCCTCTCTAAAATGGTTTCCATGTGCCTTAAGCACATCTCTGATTGGAATCTGGAGTGCCCTTATAAGTCCCTAGTATATGGTATACTATGTACCCAGGGCATAGGTACCTCAGAGGCCTACCAAGGGCTGCAGCATGTATTGTGCCACCCCTGGAAGGCCATCCAAAATGACACCACAGGTCTGCTACTGCAGCCTGGGTAAGGTGGTGCATGCACTCCTTACAGTGATATAGGTTACCTATATCACTACATACATACACACATATAAACCTATAAGTCACTCCTATGGCAGGCCTTGTCAATCCTGAAGGCAGAGTGCTTGGTTCCTATGTGAGAGGGTGCCCCTGCATGAGCAGAGCCCCTCTGCAGCGTTCGGAGACCCTTCTCTGATACTGTTTGTAGTGCAGCCTGACCATATACTCTTAAGCGCATTATAACCTCGCGTTAAATGCTAACTTTGTGATGGCTGCACGGAAACATGTCGTGTTTGGTGTCAAACGTCTTGGAATACTACCCCCGCCAGTTCTGGCGGCGGGGGTAGCATTCCACCCTTCTAGAGGGAGAGACATGTACACACCGGCCTGCCCGGTAACTTCTTTCCAAGCCCTGGCATCACAAAATGGATGCCGCTGCCACAGACACGGGTCTGGCCTCCTGCTGCTGTCTGAAACTCCGGCAGGGGAGGCCTGGACAATAGGTTTCCTGTCCCAGGGAGGTGTAACCACCTCCCCAGACAGGATAATGTGTATTGGGGCTGGGCGGGAGCACTCTCTGGTGCTTTGAAGTCCTGCACTGGGGGCACACTTGGTGTCCCTGTGCATACCCCAGTTCAAACTGGTTCAGGGGCATCCAGCCCCTGCTCTGGCACGAAACTGGACAAAGGGAATGGGTGTAACCACCCCTCTTCCCTGACCCTCCCATAGGTGGGTCCCCAGAGTATGTCCAACCCCCTAACTTAGTATAAGTATGGGACCCCAGTCCTTAGGACTTTAGATTTACCTGGATGAAACTCTGATACAGAATCCTGGACCTTCGACGCTCTACCTTAAGATTAGAGGACTGAAGAATCTCCCTTGGGGTCAAGGAGTGACTCCCCTGCTTGGCAGGCACCAACGAAGCAATTGTCCGGTCTGCATCGCTGAAGCTCCTGCTGGATGCCGAAGTCTTTGCATCACCAGAGGGGGATTTCCAGGCTTCCCTGAGGCTGCCCTGAGTGCCCAGCAAAGCTGAGGCCCGTAGCTGTCATGGATAACATGGAACCGTGACCCCTGGACACCAAGCGCATTTGCAAGTGCATCCTCTTCCTGGGCTTCCACGAAGTTGTGCTTTGGGCTCCGAGTAGCCCCCGCCTCCAGCACCGACTGCACCGAAGATCACTGGCCTCCACTCTACAAGTGTCTTGTGAGCCAGCTCTAAGTGCGTCCACTTGAGGCTCCTTCGCGGTCGCTAGTCCATTGGCTAGTAGGCCCTCCCGAAGGCCAATCTTCTTCTGCTTGGGCTTCCCTGATTGCTCCAGGCGTGCCCTGACTTACCCTCGCTGGGTGAGTCCCTCAGACCTTGCTGGTCTGCACCACCGTCCTTCTTCTATTTCCACGAGACTTGCCGTTGCCAAGGCTTGTTGGGTCCAATCCGGTCGCCGACACCCCTGCAATCGACAGACGTTGTGGAACAGCTCGAATCCAGCTCCTGGTTATCGTCGACACCTCCTGGACCTTGTGGCTGAAGAGTCAAGACAACCATCAACCTACCTGAAGCACCCGACATCGGTAGGCATCCGCTCATCGCCTTCCTGGTCACTGGCTAGTGACCCAGACTCTGTCCCCTCTGCTTTCAGGTTCTTCAGATCTTCGATCCACCTTTGGATCCACCCGACCACTTTCGACTTGGCCGCCAGCAGCACTTTGCAGCAGATCGCCATTGAAAACGACGACGAAACCCGACCCCGAAAGACACCTATGCACCCGGCTTCCCTGGGTGAGGTAACTCGAGTACTCCGGTGCTCCCGTGGGTATAGACTCTAGAACGACCCAGTTCTCAAGGGGGTTTGCTCCAAGTCCTCCTCTAAGTGTCCCTTTCTTTAAAACTCCAACCGCGACATTCCCCATAGAAGTCAACGGCGGCTCGCAGCTGTGTTCTCACACTGCACGCATCCCCCGTGGGTCCCCTGTGTCACTACCTTGGGTGGTTCCTTGTGGTCCAAGCCCCTAGGGCTCAAACGTGTATTTGTGCTATTACTGTAGATAACTAACTTATAACTTATGTACTTCGAACTCTAGCCTCATAAAGAGACTAGAGGGGTGTGTTTAGCAATAAATACATATATTTTGAATATATACCTGGTGTTGTCCTCTTTCATTTGGTCACTCAAGAGATTATAGACTGGTAAAACAAGCTGCTTTACATTCCTTCAAGACTTAGCCTGAAGGCTGCTCTCCATAGCTACCACTAGGATAGCTTTCAATAAAGGTTGTCTTTAACCTATCTCCAATAAGGGGTTGTTTGGACTGGTGCAAGGTGCCCACTATAATTAGTGGACAGCATATGCCAGGCCAACTTCTCACAAGAAGGACTAGATCTCCTTCTCAGGAGTCTAACCACTCTGACACCTCAGTAGGGACCTCTGTCTCCTCTCATGGAAGGGAATCCTCTCATGAGAGGAGGAAGAGACTGATTCAGTATGAGCAAGCCCAGCTTGAACTCAGAAAACAGCAATTGGCTATAGACAGGGAGTCCCTAGATCTCTATAGAGAGAGAAAAAAGTTGGGACTAGAGTCCCATGGTGGCAGCCATTTCCCCAGAGATAGGGAAAGGTCTTATGACCATAGAAACCTGAGCAAGATTGTCCCTCCCTACCAGAGTGGGGATGACATCCACAAATGGATAACTGCACTGGAAAGGGCCTGTAAAGTACAGAGGGTCCCTCAGGAGCAGTGGGCAGCAATCTTGTGGCTCTCCTTTGCAGACAAAGGTAGAGAAAAGCTCCTCACTGTAAGAGAAGAGGATGCTGACAATTACAAAGTCTTGAAGAGTGCTCTGATTGATGGGTTTGGCCTAACAACTGAACAATACAGGGTAAAGTTCAGAGATACCCAAAAAGCACAGACTCAAGACTGGGTAGACTATGTGGATTGTTCTGCTAAGGCTCTGGAAGGTTGGTTAATGGGCAGTAAGGTATGTGACTTCACAGGATTGTACAATTTTATCATGAGGGAGCAGATTCTTAATAACTGTCAAAATCAGCTGTTGCATCAGTACCTGGTGGACTCTGATCTGACCTCTCCCCAAGAATTGGGAAAGAAGGCAGACAAATGGGTCAGAACCAGGGTGAGGCAGAAGGTACAGAACCAAGGTGGTGACCCAAAGAAGCAAGATTCAAAGAACTCTGATAAGGGTGGGGGAGAAGGGTAAAGACCAGAAGTCTTCACAAGGCCCCCAAAAGTCTTCTTCAGGTGGGGATTCACAGTCTAACAAAGGGAAAGGCCAAAAGAAACCATGGTGCAAGGTCTGTAAGCAAAAGACCCACTGGACCAGTGATTGCACCAAGTCCAAAGACTCTACTCCAGCCCCCGCCAATGCCCCTAAGGCACCTGCTCCCCCTAGTGCAGTTACAGTTGGTGGTGGGACTACACAAGCCAAGGGTTTAGTAGGATTGACCCTGGGTAAGGAGATGAGCTCTGACCTAGTCAGAGAACTCACTCAGGCAGTCCTAGTCTGTGATGGAGGCATGGATGTGACCTCCTCTGTGAGTCCCAGTAATCTGGGCAAGTACAGGCAACAGCCCTTAATCAATGGAAAAGAGGCTTTGGCATTTAGGGACACAGGGGCAAGTGTCACCATGGTGACACAAGACCTTGTGGATCCTGGGCAGATTATACTTGGTGAAATGTACCAAGTGACCAATGCTAGCAATGTCAGAACAGACCATACTCTGGCAGTTGTTAACTTCTCCTGGGGAGGGGTACCTGGCCTTAAGAAGGTTGTGGTAAGTGCAGACCTACCAGTTGAATGCTTGCTTGGCAATGATCTAGAAACTTCAGCTTGGGCAGAAGTGGAGCTCAGGACCCATGCAGAAATGCTGGGCATCCCTGCAGATGTGTTTGCTGTGACCAGGTCTCAAGCCAAAATGTCTAACACTGAACAGGCCTTGGATTCTGGAATAATGGACCAAGTGCCCTCCAAGAAGAGGAGTAGCAGGGTAAAGGCAGTGCCTTCCCCTTGGCTCAGAAGGAAGATCAGTCTCTTGAGGGGGAGGATCTCAGTCCTGAGGAAGGAACTGTCCCAGAGGAGCTTGAACCTGACCAGGTTGAGTTCTTGGGGACAGGGGGCCCTTCCAGGGCAGATTTGAGCCAGGAGCAGCAGAGCTGCCACTCTCTTGAACCCTCAGACAGCAAGCTGCTGCTGAGGCTGCTGGGAAAGCTAGTGGTCCCCATACAGTGTATTGGGATGATGGACTCTTGTATTCAGAGTGTAGAGACCCCAAGCCTGGTGCCACCAGGAGGTTGGTTATACCTCTGAAGTTCAGGGGCTTCCTATTGACCCTAGCCCATGACATTCCCTTAGCAGGTCACCTGGGCCAGAACAAGACTTGGGACAGAATTGTCCCTCACTTTCACCGTCCCCACATGTCTGAAGACACCAAGGAGTTTTGTCGCTCCTGTGTAACCTGCCAGGCCAGTGGCAAGGCAGGTGGCACCACAAAGGCCCCCTTATACCACTACCTGTGGTGGGGGTTCCCTTTGAGAGGGTGGGGATTGACATTGTTGGTCCCATGGATCCCCAAACAGCATCTGGGCACAGGTTTATCCTGGTGGTAGTGGATCATGCCACCAGGTACCCAGAGGCTATTCCCCTTAGGACCACTACAGCACCTGTGGTGGCAAGAGCCCTCCTGGGAATTTTCTCAAGAGTGGGCTTCCCTAAGGAGGTTGTATCAGACAGGGGTGCTAACTTTATGTCTGGATACTTGAAAGCAATGTGGAAGGAGTGTGGAGTGACTTACAAGTTCACCACACCCTATCACCCACAATGCAATGGTTTAGTTGAGAGATTCAACAAAACCTTGAAGGGCATGATTAAAGGGCTCCCAGAGAAGCTTAGGCGAAGATGGGACATACTCTTGCCCTGCCTTTTATTTGCGTACAGGGAGGTGCCTCAAAGGGGGTTGGCTACAGCCCTTTTGAACTTTTGTTTGGTCACCCTGTCAGGGGTCCATTGTGCTTGGTGAAGGAAGGATGGGAGTTACCTCTCAAGCCCCCAAAGCAAGACATAGTGGACTAGGTACTTGGTCTCCGCTCCAGGATGGCTGAGTACATGAAAAGGCAACTAAAAACCTTGAGGCTAGCCAGGAACTTCAAAAAGCCTGGCATGACCAAAGGCTGTACTGACTGTTTACCAGCCAGGACAGAAGGTGTGGGTGTTGGAGCCAGTGGCCCCAGCAGCTCTCCAAGACAAATGGAGTGGGCCCCATACCATTGTTGAACAGAAGGGTGAGGTTACCTACTTAGTAGACCTAGGAACACCCAGGAGTCCCCACAGGGTTCTCCATGTCAACAGATTAAAACCATATGTGGACAGGGCAGACATGGGCTTGCTCATGCCTACTGATGAGGGACAGGAGGAAGAGAGTGACCCACTCCCTGACCTGCTCTCACAGAACCCTGATGATGGGTCAGTGGATGGTGTAGCCTTGGCAGGCAGCCTCAAAGCCCAGCAGCAAACAGATTGCAGACAGGTGCTCAATCAGTTCAGGCACATATTCTCACTGACACCCAGTCAGACCACCTGGTGCACTCATGAAGTGGACACTGGGGACAGTCTGCCTATTAAAAATAAGATTTATAGGCAACCTGACCATGTCAGGGACTGTATCAGGACAGAAGTTCAGAAGATGTTGGATTTGGGAGTTATTGAACCCTCAGATAGCCCTTGGGCTAGTCCAGTGGTCCTTGTGCCAAAACCTCACACCAATGGTGGGAAAAGAGAGATGAGGTTTTGTGTGGACTACAGGGGTCTCAATGCAGTCACTAGGACTGATGCCCATCCAATACCTAGGGCAGATGAGCTAATAGACACTTTGGCCTCAGCCAAGTATCTAAGCACATTTGACCTGACAGCTGCCTACTGGCAGATCAGACTAGCTGATGATGCAAAGCCAAAAACAGCATTCTCAACCCCTAGTGGGCATTATCAATTTGTGGTGATGCCCTTTGGTCTGAAGAATGCACCTGCCACTTTTCAGAGGTTGGTGAATACAGTCCTTACAGGTCTGGAAGCCTATAGTGCAGCATATCTAGATGATATTGCTGTCTTTAGCTCCACCTGGGAGGATCACCTGGTCCACCTCAGAAATGTTTTGCAGGCCCTGCAGAAAGCAGGCCTGACTATCAAGGCCACCAAGTGCCAGATAGGGCAGAGTCAGGTTGTGTACCTGGGCCACCTTGTGGGTGGAGGCCAGGTTCAACCACTGCAGAGCAAGATCCAGACCATCATGGACTGGACTGCTCCAACTACCCAGACTCAGGTGAGAGCCTTTTTAGGCCTGACTGGGTACTATAGGAGATTTGTCAAGGGGTATGGATCAATAGTGACACCCCTGAATGACTTAACTTCCAAGAAAATGCCCAAAAAGGTTCAGTGGACAGTTAGCTGTCAAAAGGCATTTGATGACCTGAAGCAGGCCATGTGCACTGCTACCATTCTACTGAGTCCTGATTACTCCAAGAAGTTCATTGTCCAAACAGATGCACCTGAAATTGGGGGTAGGGGCTGTACTGTCACAATTGAATGATGAAGGTCAGGATCAGCCAGTAGCTTTTATTAGCAGAAGGCTGACCCCTAGAGAGAAACGTTGGTCAGCCATTGAGAGGGAGGCCTTTGCTGTGGTCTGGGCTCTGAAGAAGTTGAGGACATACTTGTTTGGTACTCACTTCCTTGTTCAAACAGACCATAAGCCCCTCTTATGGCTAAAACAAATGAAGGGTGAAAACCCCAAACTGCTTAGGTGGTCCATTTCCCTACAGGGGATGGACTTCACAGTGGAACATAGACCTGGGAGTAACCATGCCAATGCAGATGGACTCTCTAGGTACTTCCACTTAGAACATGAAGACTTAACTGGACAAGGTTAGTTTAATGTCCCTACGTTTGGGGGGGGGTTGTGTAGGAGAGTAGGATCTGCTTCACATGGGTACCCCCACTTTTTGCTGATGCTTCACTGTTTTTTGACGTTAGTCTTGCTGGGGCCCTGCTAATCAGAACCCCAGACTAGCTGCTTCCTCTCTAAAATGGTTTCCATGTGCCTTAAGCACATCTCTGATTGGAATCTGGAGTGCCCTTATAAGTCCCTAGTATATGGTATACTATGTACCCAGGGCATAGGTACCTCAGAGGCCTACCAAGGGCTGCAGCATGTATTGTGCCACCCCTGGAAGGCCATCCAAAATGACACCACAGGTCTGCTACTGCAGCCTGGGTAAGGTGGTGCATGCACCCCTTACAGTGATATAGGTTACCTATATCACTACATACATACACACATATAAACCTATAAGTCACTCCTATGGCAGGCCTTGTCAATCCTGAAGGCAGAGTGCTTGGTTCCTATGTGAGAGGGTGCCCCTGCATGAGCAGAGCCCATCTGCAGCGTTCGGAGACCCTTCTCTGATACTGTTTGTAGTGCAGCCTGACCATATACTCTTAAGCGCATTATAATCTCGCGTTAAATGCTAACTTTGGGATGGCTGCACGGAAACATGTCGTGTTTGGTGTCAAACATCTTGGAATACTACCCCCCGCCAGTTCTGGCGGCGGGGGTAGCATTCCACCCTTCTAGAGGGAGAGACATGTACACACCGGCCTGCCCGGTAACTTCTTTCCAAGCCCTGGCATCACAAAATGGATGGCGCTGCCACAGACACGGGTCTGGCCTCCTGCTGCTGACTGAAACTCCAGCAGGGGAGGCCTGGACAATAGGTTTCCTGTCCCAGGGAGGTGTAACCACCTCCCCAGACAGGATAATGTGTATTGGGGCTGGGCGGGAGCACTCTCTGGTGCTTTGAAGTCCTGCACTGGGGGCACACTTGGTGTCCCTGTGCATACCCCAGTTCAAACTGGTTCAGGGGCTTCCAGCCCCTGCTCTGGTGCGAAACTGGACAAAGGGAATGGGTGTAACCACCCCTCTTCCCTGACCCTCCCATAGGTGGGTCCCCAGAGTATGGCCAACCCCCTAACTTAGTATAAGTATGGGACCCCAGTCCTTAGGACTTTAGATTTACCTGGATGAAACTCTGATACAGAATCCTGGACCTTCGACGCTCTACCTTAAGATTAGAGGACTGAAGAATCTCCCTTGGGGTCAAGGAGTGACTCCCCCGCTTGGCAGGCACCAACAAAGCATTTGTCCGGTCTGCATCTCTGAAGCTCCCGCTGGATGCCGAAGTCTTTGCATCACCAGAGGTAGATTTCCAGACTTCCCCGAGGCTGCCCTGAGTCCCCAGCAAAGCTGAGGCCCATAGCTGTCGTGGGTAACGTGGAACCATGACCCCTGGACACCAAGCGCATTTGCAAGTGCATCCTCTTCCTGGGCTTCCATGAAGTTGTGCTTTTGGCTCCGAGTAGCCCCTGCCTCCAGCACCGACTGCACTGAAGATCACTGGCCTCCACTCCACAAGTGTCCCGTGAGCCAGCTCTAAGTGCGTCCACTTGAGGCTCCTTCGCGGTCACTAGTCCATTGGCTAGTAGGCCCTCCAGAAGGCCAATCTTCTTTTGCTTGGGCTTTCCTGATTGCTCAAGGCGTGCCCTGACTTACCCTCGCTGGGTGAGTCCCTCAGACCTTGCTGGTCTGCACCACCGTCCTTCTTCTATTTCCATGAGACTTGCCGTTGCCAAGGCTTGTTGGGTCCAATCCGGTCGCCGACACGCCTGCAATCAACAAACGTCGTGGAACAGCTTGAATCCAGCTCCTGGTCATCGTCGACACCTCCTGGACCTCGTGGCTGAAGAGTCAAGATGACAGTCAACCTACCTGAAGCACCCGACATCGGTGGGCATCCGCTCATCGCCTTCCTGGTCACTGGCTAGTGACCCAGACTCTGTCCCCTCTGCTTTCAGGTTCTTCAGATCTTCGATCCACCTTTGGATCCACCCGACCACTTTCGACTTGGCCGCCAGCAGCACTTTGCAGCAGATCGCCATTGAAAACGACGACGAAACCCGACCCCGAAAGACACCTATGCACCCGGCTTCCCTGGGTGAGGTAACTCGAGTACTCCGGTGCTCCCGTGGGTATAGACTCTAGAACGACCCAGTTCTAAAGGGGTTTGCTCCAAGTCCTCCTCTAAGTGTTCCTTTTCTTTAAAACTCCAACCGCGACATTCCCCATAGAAGTCAATGGCGGCTCGCGGCTGTGTTCTCACACTGCACACGTCCCCCGTGGGTCCCCTGTGTCACTACCTTGGGTGGTTCCTTGAGGGCCAAGCACTTCTACAGGCTCTAGGCCTTGTGTCTAGCTCAGTCGTGGTTCTTATACCACTTTATTGGTATATGGTTTGGTACGCCCCTAGGGCTCAAACGTGTATTTGTGCTATTACTGTTGATAACTAACTTATAACTTATGTACTTGAACTCTAGCCTCATAAAGAGACTAGAGGGGTGTGTTTATCAATAAATACATATATTTTGAATATATACCTGGTGTGGTCCTCTTTCCTTTGGTCACTCAAGAGATTATAGACTGGTAAAACAAGCTGCTCTACATTCCTTCAAGACTTAGCCTGAAGGCTGCTCTCCATAGCTACCACTAGGATAGCTTTCAATAAAGGTTGTCTTTAACCTATCTCCAATAAGGGGTTGTTTGGACTGGTGCAAGGTGCCCACTATAATTAGTGGACAGCATATACCAGGCCAACTTCTCACAACCACTGCGCGGACCCTAGAGGGCGACTCCTGCGGCCGCCGCGGCTGCTCTCCTTGCACGCAGTGCCCACTATGGTCTGGCTGGACTGATGAGTATTTCTACTGTTCTTCCCGAGCGCCCTCGCATACGCGAGGTGTACCTGGTACGCCCTCTTCCGGCTACCCACTCAGGCAATACCTATACAGTTTACTTGTGACATGTTTGCCACCCTGCGGCCATCCTTCCCGGTTGGGAGGGTGGAGCGGGAAGACCTTGGGGGGGAGGGGGGTTGGATTACTCGACACGGCAGGATTGGGCTGCTGATGTGGGAGAGGGTGGGGGGGATGTTTTTAGACCGCTTTCTGCCGTTTTACTCAGCAGCTACGTACCTAGCTTGTTTGACCTACACGAACTACCCACTATTGCAACCCTGATCTACTACCATGGAGACCCGGCCTGGCCCCCCTGCTTATAACGTCATAACCTGGAATGTCCGAGGCTAGGGAGACCCTCGCAAGCGTCGGCACATCCTCTCATACTTAGACCGCCACCACATCCACTGTGCCATGTTTCAGGAAACCCACTTAGGCCCCACATCCAACGCCTCATTCGCATCCCGCTGGGCGAGTTACAGATGCTTCTCATCCTACTCCTCTTATGCCCGGGGCACGGTCATACTAATTAAGCGCACGCTTCCATACACACCCATTGGCTCCTACATTGACCCACAAGGCCGATACAGCATCCTCTGGGGCTGATGGATGGCTCAGTCTATAACACTAGTCTCCTGTTACGGGCCGAACACTGACGATCCGGAATGTTTTCGGGTCCTGTGGGGGAAAGTGCTGGATATCGGTTCAATGCATGTGGCGTGGGGGGGAGACCTTAACGACACCCTAGATCCAACACTCGACTGCTCACACCTGCAGCCCCACCACTATTCCAACGCACATCACACCCTTAATCACATCATCCGCGACTATGACCTTCATCCCCAGGACAGGGACCGAACATGTTTCTCCACGGCCCACTCCTCCTGGTCGCGCATTGACTGCTGGCTCCTCTCCAAGGGACTCACCCCATGGCTATCGCGTGCCTCTCACCTCTCCCGCACCTACTCTGACCACTCACCAGTCCTCATCACTCTTACACCTCCGCACGAGGAATCGCCGTACCTGTCCTGGCGCCTGCTCCCGCAGGCCCTATTGGACCCAGTGTTCAAAGCTGAACTGGAGCAAGAGATCACTGACTTCTTCCCCCGAAATGATAACTCGGTTATGCACTACTCCACCGTTTGGAAGGCTTTCAAGGTCACCGTGCGCGGCCTTTGCATCGCTAAAAGTGGGGGGTGCTGAAAGACATCTGCTCTACACTCCGCAGATTAGAACGTGAGCTCAAACAAACAGAGGCACAGATACAGGCGACATCCACACCGGATCTCCAGGCGCGTCTGAAAGACCAGTTAACAAAACATCAAGATCCACCACAAGGGTGATTATTCAATGGATGAAAAAAGGACCGAACGTGTGTGGGGGAGTGTGTTCCTACTTCTTGGTAGGACATACACAGGAGTTGTTTAAATACCCCTCACACACCAAAAGGGCCCTTGGTGTCATGCTTCATCATTGGGGTCATCCCATCCCACTGTGGGATGGGGCGTGCTGCGACCTGCGACTATGCGGGAGCACTATGCTAAAAAGTACTATGTGTGGTGTGAGGGTAGTGAGAGGAAGGGTCAGGAGTGAATGTAAGGAGTGAGGTTAAAAAGGACCTGGCCTCGTAGACTTAAGACAATTTAATAGGTCATTGAGGCTGGACCTGTTAAAATGGTGGTTCGGAAATATCTCGCATATAATGTGCAGATATTCCTAAAAAGTCAACATGTTTCGAAGCTCAAGGCTTCATCAGGACTGAAAAAGATCCCTTCAGTGCTCACTATGTTGTATAAGAATTGTGAAGGTATACTATATACAAAAGTGAAAAGTGCAAAGAATCATGCACTTCATACAGTACCTAATTGTACTTCTAAAGTGTTAATTATGTATGGATGGGGATATTGCCCCATGAGCCTCTGGAACGAGTGAGGGAGAGAGTCGCCACTAAATAGTGCTGCTAGACATTGCCTCGCTACAAACAGCTCACCCGTGGCTCCGAAGTCTGAAAGACCTGCTTATTGATTATCAGGAAACGGCGGAGAGGGAATGCAAATTTAGGGGCAAATATCATCAAGCACGTCGCTATGGGGAGGGGGAGCGGCCAGGACAGGCGCTGGCGTCTTCTATTCGCCCACGTAGACTCTCCAACACTGTCGTGGAAATCATAGACGAGGACGCTCAACTCCATAGAAACACCTCAGATATTGACGCCGCTTTCCGGCCATTCTATAAAACCCTGTACACTTCGCAGCGGTGCCAACCCACCGACATTAATCCCTTCTTTGAGGACACTGCGATCGCCTGGCTAGGGGACACCCAGAGGGCACACCTCCTCATGCACTACGAGGGCGAAGAGATTATATCCGCCATTATGCAGCTCCAATCAGGCAAGGCCCCGGGGCCAGATGGCCTCCCGGCCGAATTCTTCAAAACTTACCGCCATATACTTATCCCCATATTGCGGCACGTCTATGAGGAGGCTCGCGAAACAGGTATCCTGCCCCGGACAATGTGAGAGGCGTTAATAATCTCCATCCCAAAGCCGGGCAAGCCAGCCACACAATGCGATTCCTATAGACCCCTCTCCTTAATAAAAGTTAATGCTAAAATTTTAGCGAAATTGATTGCGAATTGCATTAGCCCTCTCATGACCGCCCTGGTCCTCCCGGGCCAGCCGGGGTACGTACCCTCCAGAGGCACGTCTCACAATCTGCGCACTCTCTTTGCTATCCTCCAGGATATCGACCCTGACACGAACGCGGTGGCTGTCTTTCTTGACGCCACCAAGGCGTTCGACTCTTTGGAGTGGGATTACCTTGCATTTGTTCTTCATCATATGGGCTTCCCTGCCCCCTTCCTTGCCTGGATTAACCTGTTGTACACCGGCCTGCGGGCCAGCGTCATGATCAACGGCGCCCGTTCCTCCTCCTTCACTATAGCCAGGGGCACCCGGCAGGGGTGCCATCTTTCCCCTCTTCTCTTTGCTCTGGCTGTAGAGCCTCTAGCTGCCAAAATCCGACAGCACTTCCGAGACCATGCCATAATATATCCAGAGAGGCAAATCCTTATCTCCCTCTATGCGGATGATATTACTCTCTACCTCCGGGATCCGCAAGAAAGCCTGAACCCAATCCTCCGGCAGTTTCTCCTCTTCGGCCACCTTTCTGGGGTTAACATAAACTGGAAGAAATCACAGATCTACCCCCTTACTGACGCTACCACGTAGTTTACACCTGATTATCCCCTCACGTGGTGTGAGGATAGCTTAACATACCTCGGCATAGTAATTACACGTAATCGGAGCGACCTGATGAAGGATAACTACGGGCGCGTGCTTGACCTCCTTAAGGAGAAAATCACCAGGTGGATTGCCTTACCACTCTCGCTGGCAGGGAGAGTCTCTCTTATTAAGATGGTAATTTTGCCCAAGCTACTCTACCTTTTTATTAATATCCCATACGCCCCTAGCTGCCATTTTGTCAAAGCGCTAAAATCTCAACTCCTTCGCCTCACGTGGGGAGGGAAAAACGCTAGGCTGCGTTGGGACATTCGCACCCGGCCCGCTGAAGCCGGGGGGTTTGAGGTTCCGGATATGGAGCTTTATTTCAGTTGTGCCCAGGCTCACTTCACGGCATATTGGATTAACCCCCCCCATACATGCCCCATCTGGCAATAGAGGACGGATACATGGCCCCGACCCCCTGCTCCGCTTACTTAAGCGCACCGGCTTTGTCGAGGCGCTTGGCTTCCACCACCGTACACTGTACCCTTGGTGCCTGGCGGGACCTGGCTAGCCGCCTTCACACTACCCTCCTATACTCCCCCTTGTTGCCACTACCCTGCAGATTGGACCTCCCAGTCACGCGGGAAGGAGGCTGTTGCCAACTTCTCCGAAGGCTTTCTATCAAGACCTGGGGAAACCTATATGTCAACAGCAAATTCCGCACCAGCGAGGAGTTCTTTGACGGATTGCTGCCTACCCCCCTGGAACGGTTTTTATATATCAGGCTGCGACAAGACGTGAGGGCCATCACCCCGGACTTCCTGCAAGAACCGCCCATCTTCTCCCCCTTGCATATTCTCCTGCAACAGACTGCCCCCACTCATGTTGTGTCGGTACTCTATCGCACTGTCCAAAAGGATTGCACATACGACTGCCCCCCGACTAGGACGCGTTGGGAGGAGGAGCTTGGCTCCTCCCTTACGGACGACCAATGGTCCTTCTGCTGTCGCCAAACAAGGGATGTATCGGCTAGCAGCAGATTGCGCATAACTCATTATAAGTACATCCATCGACTTTACTATACACCGGCACGCTTGAAGCGCCTACGCCTCTGAGACACTGACCACTGTGACCGCTGCGGGGCTGAAGGGGCGGACTTCCGCCACTTAGCATGGGACTGCCCTTGTGTACAAAACTATTGGGTGGAGGTTCTTGCAGCACTCGATCGAATGACTGGGTTACACGTCCCTGACGATCCATTGGTTGCACTCCTAGGTTACACTGCGGCACTGGAGGCAGCGACGCGGAAATATATTTCCCTGGCGCTACTACTCGCCAAGCGGCAAATCGCTTGCAGATGGGGCAGAGGGAGAGCTCCCAAATTTAAGGAATGGCTGCGTGATCTCATTTACTGCCAAGATCAACTTCACACCTATGCTGAACTGCTACCGCCATCCTCCCGCCCGCGTGATATATGGACCCCCCTCCAGACATACCTTCTAGAGCAGGCCACCACCTCTGATACGGATGCTGAGCCCAGTACTGGGGGAGGCAGATCTGAGGGTACTGCAACCTAACACAAGTGGATATGTACCTGAAACCAAGCACTTAGGGGCACAACAGGGTCTCTACAAAAGGTACTTCTAAAGGCACTCAGGTGATTGACTTGTGGGAATGGTCAACCTACACATTCAGTCAGTGGGAAGCGGTAATGTTTGTGTGTTCTGTTCTGCATTGCAACTCGTAAATTATGCATACAGCCTTGCTAAACTAGCTGCCCATTTCTCTCATCTGACGCGGCCGGCCCGAAGTGGTTGTAGGCGGCTTGCTGTGTATGGCCCCCTAGTTGAGACTGTATTCCTTTTATGCTCCTTTGCGCTGCCGGCCCGTCTCGGGATGTAGGCACAGTGCTGTGTTCGTAACATCTGAAATGCAATAAAGATTTTTTGAAGAAAAAAAAAAGATATCATGTATGCAGGTGCCGCACAGACAGGACAAACTGGTGCTAATGCATACGCAGAAAATCACACATGTGGTTGAGCGGTTTGCAAGGTAGTGGCTAGTGTACTAAAAATGTCTATAGTTAATGCAATATTTTTATTCTTCAACCTGAGTACATTTTTTACACAAACTACAATTATAAACAACCAATTCATCAACATTATTCTGGGTCTTTTTTCCTTATGCATAAAAGCTAGTCTGAATTCTGGAAAAATCCTCTAATTGGCCAAGTGTCCACAATCAGAGACAGGTCAGTGACCCTCCATTGGAAATATGTGGTCCTCAGACTTCTTTTTTCAAGTTTTCTGGGACTCCTTCAGTGATCGCATGTAGCCATATTGCTGTCACTGCTGCTTGGATTAAAAATTGGATGATTTCAATGAAGCTTGTTGAATATCTTTTCTATGAAAAGAATACTTTGTGTAGGATGTCATTTTTGATCAAGGTAAGAAGGAAACCTGTATAGCACACAATAGCCCCAAAAATCAAATCACTCTTGTGAATGTATCTACCATTGTCTTAGAACTGAAGTTCCACTATGTCTTCACATAAACCCAGGGGAAATGGAAAGACATGCCTAAACCACTCTCCTATATGCCCATGTGACATCACCAGTTCTAATGTCAACTTAGAGTTTATGAGTGTGTTGGCCCTTCTATATTTCAGATTTGTCTGCTAGTCTTTCTGAAATGAGTCCTTTGCATACCAATTGTGTACCCTGTGGGTATTATTGAACTTTCCTAGAGAATTTAATTGGAGAATCTTGTTTTCCTGGTCATCCACCCCCATCTCAGTATTTTTTTGTTGAAATGTCTTCCCCTAATGGCCACCACTTTGAGCAGGTTATAAAGAACAAGGGAACCCTGTGAGTCAGAAGGGACATAGGGTATACAATATGTTGTAAGAGACAATGGTCCCTATCAAGTAAGGATAGGAAATGTTATACAGAACAACATAATGATCTGCAAAGTTTACATTCAAAATAAAGAAGTATTTATTTAATTGAACAATCAAACAAGCAAAGTATTCAACAAAGTGCAGTGTGTAAAAACAGGGTTGAACATTACCAGATTTCCAAGCTTCAGGCATGTGTGTATAAATATAGTGACTTGAACAACAATTTCCTTATTTACAGTAGTCATGATATAAAAAACATCTTGTGCTCCACAGAGAGCAAGGCAAAAGCAATGGGAGTCAAGACGTAGTGTGTCAACGACGTTTTGATCCCCACTACAGTGGGGTGATCATCATCAGGACGAAGAAATATAACCTGAGAGGAGGCACTTAGCCATAGAGCGTGCCCAATCGGCAAGGGCCAAGTCCGGGTGGAGCGGCGAGCAACCTGAATCCAGTCAGGATAGGGCATATGAGAAGATGTATAAAGGGTATGAACAACCCTTCCAGGAAGCTGAAGGTCACGGGAGGGGGGGAAAGGAAATAAGCCTGAACGTCCAGAATTGGATGGGGCAGTGCGGTGTAATGGTGGGATCCTTCAGGATAGCCCGGGCAGGGTGCCGAAGTAGGCGGGGTGGGTGAGCCTGATGCCGACCACTTTGAACAGGACACTCAATTACCTTTGATACTTGTATGCCTCCAAGCCCTACAGGGGCGACTGTGCAGTGGGTAGCTCTGTTGGGTTAATTCCAGGACTCTCCTGAAGTAGCAACAGATCCAGTTTTGGAAATAGGGGTGCTATCCCTGTGCCAAAGATATCACTAAAGGAGGAAATAAAACACCAATTTCTACTGCCACAATCAGACACATCCATGCCACTGATAGTTCCTTTTAGTCTGTGTTAGAACTGTCAGGCTTAGACTTGTCTCGCACCAAACCTTTTGCCTTCACCCCTTCTATTTTTCATTATCTCATTTTTGCTGGCCTTAGGTCTTTGCACACTTTACCACTGCTAACCAGTGCTAACGTGCAAAACTTGGTGGACCTGGCATATACCCAATTAACACACATAATTTACTTTTAAGTCCCTAGTAGAGTGGTACCACATGTACCCAGGGCCAGTAAATGAAATGCTACAAGTGGGCCTGCAGCACTGATTGTGCCACCCACTCAAGTAGCCCTTCTAAACATCTCAGACCTGACACTGCAGCCTGTGTGTGCAGTTTTAAACTGTCATTTCTACCTGGCAAAATCGTCCTCTTCCCAGCCTCAAACTTTCCTTTTTAATACATATATATCATCCCTAAGGTAGGCCCTACACAGCCCAGATGGCAAGGTGCAGTATATTTAAAAAGTTGGATATATACTTTTAACTTTTACATGTCCTGCTAGTGAAAAATTCCTAATTTTTTTTTCACAACTGTAAGGCCTACCTCTCCCATAGGATAACATTGGAGTTACCATATTATATGTACTAACCAATACATTTCTATTGGGAGCAGGTAGACAGGAAGAGTTTAGCAGGACTGGCACTATTGACATTCACAAGGTATTTACCACATTCATCAATCAATCAATCAATCAATCAGGGAATTGTAAGCGCGCTACTCACCCGTGAGGGTCTCAAGGCGCAATTCATAAGAACATTAAGGGAATAAAAATAATTTAAACAAATTCTGTAATATTCTTTCAATATTTGCTCTCATGAATTTCAGATTCTTGGGAGTTATCTCCATTTCCAAAGTGCAATGATCCATTTATCTAGCAGATTGGAGAACTCCTGCATCAGATGTTGCATGCTGTTTATTTTACTGTATCTTTTCTATTGCTTTTCATATATTTAAGTGGTGACATTGACAATCATCAATATAATTCAATTTAGAAATTGAAAGGTAGATGTGATCACTTTATGGATGGGGTTTGATACAATAGAAACCTTACTTACACCATGTAAGGTATTGAACTGGGCATCCTGAATGAAACAGAGCAGGTCCGTACGCCATCTCCTCCCTCTCTTTTTGGCTTAGTGCCATCCTCCTGGTTGCCCTTGGATCTGCTGCTGTCGTCTCTGCCCGTCATTGCGACTGTTAGTGTTCCTGTTTATTTAGTTAGTGTTTTTTCATTTAGTGTCTGTTCTGTGCGTCTTGTTGTTCAGCGACCCTCGCTGCTCGCTTCATGCCAAATGCTGTTCCCGCCGCCCACATTCTGCCTCCCAGAGCTCCTCCCAGGAGCTACTTAATGGAAGCCAAAGACAAACCCATCTGCGCCCATCTGCGCCTGGACTGCGCCCAGCACCAGGAACCCTGGTTCTTTCACCCTGCGCTGCTTCACTGCTGCAGACCTCAGAGCCTTGGATCCTGGGCGCATTGACAACAACTGCTGCTGCACATCTCCACCCATCACCAGAGGACCTTTCTCCTGCCAGCTCTGCTGCTTCACCTGCAACACAGAAGCAATCAACAACGGCAGAGTCACCGCGGACACAACTGCATCCACCATGATGACTGAGACTGCAGCGGCGCAACACCAGTGCTTTCTTCCCAACGCATGATCGCTCAGCAAACACACCACAGGAATCTGGGACACGATCTCCTCCCTCACCCTGGATGTCATCTTCCTCACAGAGACCTGGCTGTACCCCATCTCCGTGCAAGACATTGTCACACCCGAAGGCTGCAAGATAACACAACAGGACTGAATCAACAAATACGGCGGTGGAATTGCCATCATCTACAGGACAACTCAGACGACTCAACCCCGATAATGGAGCATCTCAATTTCCAACTTGACACATAAGGAAAAGCACCATCAGAGGCTTCACCGTAACAGGTCTCTCGGACTCTGCCTATGTCCACTTTTTTTGCCTGGAATTACAAGTTTGCCTTGTTTTGACCTATTTTGTTTCTAGTTTAATTTTGCCTTAAGTCTATTCTTGCCTTTGAGTTTACTCTGACTGAGTTTAGCAGTATTGAACTCCTCTGCTCCGGTTTCCTGTCTGACTGCTGCGCCGTTAGGGGCCGCTTGCTCCTTTCTTGCCCGCACTTATATGCCCAATTCTCCCTCCAGTTTCCTGCCAGCTGTCCCCCTCCCAGGACCTACTTAATGGAGGCCGCAGAGCACAGCGTTCGGAAGGTGCACCAAAGGCAAGCCCCTCTGCACTGTCTGCAATTGGACCATGCCCAGCGCCAGGAAAACAGGCTGTTTGGCCACCCACAGGTACTCCACTGCAGAACTCCTTGACCTGGACACCAGATGCTGCATCACATCTCCTCGATCTACAGTGGGACCATTCACCTGCCCCCGCTGTCTCTTCACATGCAACCCAGGACCATCCGCCTCCAAGGAAACTTGCACCACTCTTACTTTATCTAGCACGACAACTCTAAAACCACTCCAATGCCTCCTACTCAATGCCCAATCTCTCTCCAAACACACCACCGAAATCTGGGACACCATCACCACCCTCGCCCCATACGTAATCTTCATCACAGAGACATGGCTCAACCCCTCCTCTAGCACCATCACCAGTGCAATGCACAATGGCTACAAGATCACACACCGTGACTGCACCAACAAACACGGAGGAGGCCTCGCCATCATCCACAATGAAGCTATCAGCTGCACCACTACCAACGACAATAGCACGCCAATTATGGAACTCCTAAACCCTGAACTTCCAGCTCCACACTGTCAGCAGAATGACCATCAGAGTCACCCTCACCTACAGACCCCCAGGACGACGCCCTGGCTTCTGCGACACCATCACCGACTTCATCGCCCCACGAGCCATCTAATCCAAGTACTACATCTTCCTCTGCGACCTCAACTTCCACCTCGATGACCCCCAAGATACCAACTCTGCCAACCTCCTGGAATGCATGAGCTACATCGGCATCATCCAGCTGGTCACTGACCCCACACACAGTGCAGGACACAAGCTTGACCCAATTTTCATGTTCAGCGTCAGATTCACATACAGTCACAACACAGAACTCACATCTCAGGGTCACTGTGCATTGCCACCAGGCCTCCTAACTCCTGCTTCTGCAGCTGGAGCAAAGTAAAACAGACCCAATGGACTTAGGCCCTCAACTCCACCAAACCCAACCCCGCCACCAACCTAGTACAGGCCGTAAAGAACTTCACCACCTGGATCCCAACTGCGCCAACCAAATCACCCCATCAAACCTGCCTAGACCTCCAGACCCACCAAACAAGCCAGCTGGTACTCACCAGAACTCAGGACAATGAAATGCAGCTGCAAACAACTGGAGAGAAAATGGTGCACCAGTAGAGACACCATAGACCAAGCCACCTTCAAGTCAGCCCTCAACGAATACCACAGACACCTCAAAGTCACAAAAAAAGATGCATAGAAGCACACACCAACCACACCAAGGAACTCTTCAGTATCATCAGAGAAGTCTCCTGTCCAACTGCCATGAGAACACTATCCCTCCCTCACAGGAACTCTTCAACAAGCTAGTGAACCATTTCCACAAGATATCCACCACATACGGAAACGTCAAACCCCAACCCACCGACATCTACAGCCTCCTCACTCCTACTGACCCATCTCAGACCATCCACTCACCACATGGGAACAGCTCACCACACAGAACACTGCAACCATCATGAACTCCATCCATTCAGGAGCACCCACGGACCCTTGCTCCCACTGCCTCTTCAACCTTCGAAGCAAAGAGATTAGCCACCAACTCACCACCACCCTCAACGCATTCAACTCCACAGCTACCTTCCCCGACTCATAGTGACACACAGAAGTCAGACCTCTCCTAAAGAAACCCTCCGCCGGCCCCAGTGAACTCCAAAACTACCACCCATCTCATTGCTCCCTTTTTCCACAAAAGTCCTCGAGAAAGCCATCAACCGTCAGCTCACCGAACACCGGGGGAGAATCAACCTGCTCAACACCTCCCAATCCGACCTCTGCACCAATCACAGCACTGAGACCGCACTAATTGCTGCCACTGACGATATCCACACACTCCTTGGCACTGATCTTCCTCAACCTCTCCGCAGCCTTTGACACTGTATCCCACTACACGCTCATCAAGAGATTGTGCCACCTTGGGATCCAGGGAGACACCCTCAGATGGATCACATCATTCCTCATGGGATGAACTCAGAGAATCAGCCTACCCCTCTTCACCTCGGAACCAAAGAACACCATTTACAGTGTCCCCCAAGGTTCATCCCTCAGCCCCACCCTCTACAACACCTACATGACACCCCTAGCCGACATTGTCAGAACCCATAACATCACCATCATATCCTACTCCGACGACACCCAACTCATCCTCTTGCTCTCAGCACTCAGCAGACCCCTCCACCATGAGGACCAGCTTCCACAACCGCATGAACAGTGTTGACGATTGAATGAAGACCGATTGTCTGAAGCTCAACATTGACAAGACCGAAGTGCTGATCTTTGGGAAAAATGCCTCCCCATGGAATGACACCTGGTGGCCTGCCGAACTCGGGCCCACCCTCACACCAACAGACCTCAACCGCAAGCTCAGCATCATCCTGGACAGCAAGCTCACCATGAAACAACAGATTAACGCAGTATCCTCTGCCTGCTTCCACACCCTCCGCGTGCTCCAAAGAATCTTGAAATGGCTTCCCATCGAAACAAGAAAAAGTGTCACTCAAGCCCTAGTCACCCGCCATCTGGACTACAGTAACACACTGTACTGAGGAACCACCGCCCAACTCACAAGAAGACTCCAGACTATACAGAACTCAGCAGCCAGACTCATCCTCAATCTATCCAAAGTGACCCACATCACCCCGCCTCAGGAACTTCCATAGGCTCCCCGTCCAGAAAAGCTGCTGTAGGAAAGTAGGATCTGTTTCTATGGTTACCCCCACTTTTTGCCTGGTGCTAAGCTGCATTTGACTAATCTGACTGGGAACCTGCTAAACAGGGCCCCAGTCTATCTGCTTTCTCCCTAAATTGTGTTGTTCAGTACCTAGGTACACCCCAGATTGGATACTGGGGTACCCTAGTATATGATACCCATGTACCCAGGGCATGTGTACCCCAGAGGTCTCCCATGGGCTGAAGCATGTATTATGTCACCCATGAGAGACCATTCAAAGTGGAACTACAGGCCTGCCATTGCAGCATGTGTAAGTTGGTGCTAGCACCACTTACTAAAGATATAGGTTTCCTATATCTAGGGTTACTGCACTTAAAACCTATAAATCACCCCTCTAGCAGGCCTTTACACTCCTGAAGGAAGAGTGCTTGGTTCTAAGTGAGAGGGTGCCCCTGGATGAGCAGGACACCCCTGCAGCCTATGGAGTCCATTCTCCTGGTGTTGTCAGTGAAGCAGCCATATACTATATAGAGGGGTACCGCGTAATTATGCGAGGACCATCTCGAATACGGCTGCTACAAATCATATCATGTTTGGTATCAAACATGTTGGAATCATGCCCCCACACTGTAAACGGTGTGGGAGGTATGATTCCAAGCACTGGAAGAGACTTCCATTAGGCTCTCAGTGTTCCCGGTACCAGCCTTCTTGACCCGGACAGCACAAAATAGTTGCTGCCGACCAGAGACACGATTCTGCCCTCCTGCTGCTGAGCCAAGCTCGAGCAGGGGAAGGCAGAAAAATAGGCATCCTGTCACAGGGAGGTGTGACCACCTCAAAGACAGGGATTAGTGTATTGGAATGGGGTGATTGCGCTTGCCAGGGCCACTCAGTCTGCATGAGGGGCACATTTGGTGTCCCTGTGCATAGTCCAGTTCAAACCAGCCCTGGGAGCCGTTGGCTCCTGCTCTTGTGCGAAACACGACAAAGGACATGAGAGTAACCTCCCCCCTGTCCAGACCCTACCCTGGTAGGGTCCCCTGAATCTTCCCAACCCTTTCCCTAGGGTACTTAAGGGCTTACCTGGGTGTAGGTCCTTGAATTTATCATGGGATAAGATCCAGATCAGACACCACTGCTCTTCTACCGTCTGGGCACTTCGGACTTCGCTGGACTTCATTTGGGCCTGACTTTGTCTCCCTTCCAGTCTGCTGCATCGTCTGTGCCTGTGCATCATACAGGAGCCTTCCAAGGCCTGTGAAGCATCAAAGACACTTGAAGAAATCTCCCTTGGAGTGAAGGAGTCACTCCCCTGCATTCGCAGGCACCCCAACTAAGTCCACCGGTCTGCTGATCCTGAGCTCCTCCAGACTCCAAAGGCTCTGCAACACAGGTGGTAGTTTTCCACAGCTTCCAAGGCCTGCCCTTTTCCTCTCACCAAGTTTGAGGACAGTATCCCTCATGGGGGTTGCAAAAACCGAACCCATGCGCACTGTGTCAACTTGCAGTTGCAAAGGCTTCTTGACTTCTTTCCAAGAAGATCTTCGGGCTCCAAATAGCCCCAACCTCGAGCACCTCCAGTGACCAGAATCTTCAGCCACACCAAATCGTGTGCATCATGGCCTGCATCTTATGGTGAGCTGCTTGAGGTCCTCTCACGACTCCAGTGCCTCCAGCCTGTGGGTCCACTTGAGGGTCACTGTTGTTTCTTTTAGGCTCCCCTGATTGCTTGGGGCCTGCCCTGACTCCCCTGCTCTTGGTGAGTCCCCTGGACCTTGCTGGTCCCGACGTTGCTCCTACTTCAATTTCTGCGTTGGTTGCATTTGCCAAGGCTTGTTGGTGCTCCCGCTGGACGCCGACCCCTCAGCACTCGACAGCCTTTGTGGGACAGCTCGTGCACAGCTCCTGGTCCTCCTCAGCATCGCCTGGTCCTCATAGCTGCAAAGTCAAGGTTATCATCATCCATCCTGAAAGACCCGACATTGGAGGGCATTCGTCTTCCAAGTCTCCTGGTCACTCCTGAGTGACATAGACTCTGTCCCCTTTGCTTGCAGGTACCTCTCCTCTACAATACACCTTTGGATTCCACCTGACACTTTCTCCTTCTGCAACAGCAGCACTTTCCTGAAGTCCTCCATTGGATTTGACTGCTGTTTCCGTCACCATTTCGCATGTATGCATCCGGCTTCCCTGGTGTAGGTGACGTGGGTACTAGGGTATCCATGGGTGGGGTGGCTATCCAACCTTCTGTCTTCCACAGTGTTTCTTCAAGGTCCACTGGGAAGGGTCCTTAATCTTTAAAAATCCAACCGCGACTTACATGAAAAGTTGTACGGAGCACCCTGTCGTGTTCCCACACTGCACACGCTCTCCGTGGGGTCCCTATCTACTCACCTTGGGTGGTTCCTTGGGGTCGCAGCACTTCTATGTCCTCTCGACATTGTCTTGACCCGAGTCGTGGTTCTTATCCCACTTTCTTAGTATATGGTTTGGTTCCCCCCGGCCCACTGTGTATTTCATGCTATTTACGGTGTTTCTTTGCTAAAGTATTGTGTGCATTGTGTTTATCTCCGTGTATGAGATAATGGAACGTACTAGAGATTATTATATAATAAATAAATATTTTTATAAATACTTGATGTGGTTCTTTTTTACTTAATCTATACTATAAGATTGCATTCTGATAAAACAAGCTGCTTTACACTTCTTCTGGACTAAGCCTGAAGGCTGCTCTCCACAGCTACCACTTAGAGAGCTTTCTAAGGTTGTCTAAGACCTCTTAAATCACAATAAGGGTTGTCTGGACTGGTGCAAGGTGCCCACTTATATAAATGGACATCATATACCAGGCCAGCTTCCCACAGGTGCTAATTCAAGATGCTGACATATGCATACTAAGTACTTCACAACAAAGGACCAGCATACATTGACCACCACCTGAACTTCCACCAACCCTCAAGAGACCTGCGCTCCTCCTTCCTTGTTTAGACACCTGGCATCGGCCATAGCCACAGTGGAGGCCGTTCCTTCTCCTACCTCACCGACAAGTCCTGGAAGAGCCTTCCCCTCCATCTCTGGACATCACCCTCCCTGGCAGAATTTAGGAAGAAACTCAAGACCTGGCTTTTGGACTGAACCCTACAACCAGCACCTGGATACCCTCACGGGTGATTAGCAGCGCTTTGCAAACATTTGATTGATTGATTGATACAGACCACCGGGACCATGCCCTAGCTTCTGCTTCGCCATCCCTAGCTACATCTTCCTAGCCTTAACTTCTCCCTTGATGATCCCGACGACACCAACACAACCGACCTCCTGGAAAGCATAAGCAATATCGGCCTCAAACAGCTTGTAATTGACCACACCCACATCACATTACACATGCTCTATCCCATTTTTACATCCAGCAACAGAGCCAGGTACAACCACATCTCATAGCTCACCTGGGCCAACCACTACAGCGTCCACTTCACAATCTCAGGGCCAACACTGGCACCATGCCCCCCAGCTCCCAATGCAGAAACTGGAAAAAGATATCAGATGACCCGTGGAACAACGCTCTCAACTCCCACCTCACAGAAACAACATCTAACCCAGAACAGGCTGAGAAGAACTTCTCCCATTGAATCACGGAATGTGCCGACAAAATTGCCTCTACCAAGCCAGCCAAACCCAATGTACTTGGCAGAAGAGCCAGCTGGTTTACCCTGGAGCTGTAATCCACCATATGCAACTGCCAGCAACTAGAAAGGAAGTGGCACATTAGTAAAAAGACAGGAGACCATGCCACCTTCAAAACAGCACTCAACTAGAACCATCGCCTCGTGAAACAAACAAAGAAGAATGCTCTAGCAGATTGCATACACTCTGGAGCACCCACTGACCCATGCCCCCACTACATCTTCAACTTCAAAGCAAGACAAATGGCGACAAGCTCAAGAAAGTCCTGAATGCCTCCATCACCAGGACCTCCTTCCCTGAGGACTGGAAACATGCCAAAGTGAGGCCCCTCCTGATGAAACCATCTGCTGACCCAGCTGAACTGAAGAACTACCGTCCCATCTCCCTGCTCTCATTTCTGGTGAAGTTTCTTGAACAGGCAATCAACCAGCAACTCACCAAGCACCTGGAACACTAAAGCCTCCTGGACCCCTCTCAATCCAGATTCTGAGCCAACCACAGCAGCGAGGTGAGTTGCAGTGGAAGTCTTTGAGGGCCCTGAGACTTCCAAGAAGAGGCAAGCACACACAAGTACTTGGAGAACCTTAACAACCAGGATAAGAAAGTAAAGCCCAGCGCTTCCTCTGCCCAAAACAGAAGCGGCAAGCAGCAGGCCAGCACAAAACAGCAACAAGTAGAGTAACAGTTCTCCTCCTACAGCTTCTCCAGCCTTCTTCTTGGCAGAATCTCCTCTTGATCCAGAAGTGTTCTAAAAATGTGGGGTTACGGGTCTAATACTTATACCCCTTTCTGCCTTTGAAGCAGGCACAGTTCAAAGGATCCCACCTTGCCCTGGGCTGGCTCCAGACGCACTACAGGGGAGTTGTGACAGCATTATTAGAAGACAGGCACAGCCCTATTCAGGTGTCAGTGACAACTCTTCACACCACTCTGGCTCAGGATGGCCCATCAAACTGGTAATGGGCAATCAGGATATACAGTGCACACCTCAGCTTCCTTTTGTGTGACTGTCTAGAATGAACGCACAAGCAGCCCAACTGTCAGTCTAAACCAGACATGTATTCTACAAGCAGGCAGAGGCACAGGAAGGGAAAAGCAAGAACATGCCCACTTTCTAAAAGTAGCATTTTCAAACAAACTATTTTAAAACAACCTTCACATAAAGATGTGTTTTTAAATCCTGAGTTCAGGGAACCCAAACTCCAAATCTCTATCTCTTCCTAATTGAAAGTTACACCTGTAAGGGATTACAACCCAGCTCCAATGATACGCTTTGGGAGAGATAGTCCGTACAATAGTGAAAAACTAGATTCGCAGTATTTCACTATCAGGACATGTAAAACCCGCCAGTCAATGTCCTTCCTTTCACATACAACAGCAACCTGCTCATGGGTCTACCTTGGGCCTAACTTAAGGGTGCCTTACATGTAGTAAAAGGGAAGGTGTGGGCCAGGCAAGTGGGTTCACTTGCCAGATCGACATGACACTTTAAAAATGCAATCCCAGACACTGCAGTGACAGGCCTGAGACAGGTTTGCAGGGTTACTCATGTGGGTTATTATGCTTACAACCCAGAAGGGACAAGAGATTATGCCGTCTCTCACTCTCCCAAGAGATCTATATCACTCACACAATGTGAAGGACACAAAGTAAATTGAAATAAACATTCACTAGGGGGAGACCCTAACAAGGGGGGAAAAACAAACAAAAGACAAGCCAACTTAGTTCCTGGCCATAAGTATCCCAACTAATCGACAACCCCCATGCCAATTAGGGAAAACGCTATGTTTTTTTTTTGATTGCCCTCACCCACTAGATAGTGGCATGCTGCATCATGGGGCCCGCTGACACACCCTGGCGCAATCCAACGCTCAGGGTGGAGCGGTATTATTTACATAAAATGATTATGAAACAAAATGATTTCAAACTAGGGATCCCACGTGCAGGGTACAGAGAAAATAAAAACTGCCTAAGGGGGCACCTGTCTGTATATTTATTATGGGGCCCTCTTGGCAGGATTAAAAACTCATTCTAAATGGGTATATGTGAGAACCTACGACTCCATTACCCTGTCTGCTTGTACCGACATGTTCAACAGGGTTGAAGGCCTTCCTCAGGATACAGATCCCTTCAACCTTGTAACAATCCCTCCTAGTTAGTCACTATATGTTAGGGAGAGTGTCTGTGGCCTTACTTGCCCTTAGTAGACACACTTCAAATGGCGTACCCGAGTTTCATTTATCGTAGTCCAAACCCGGGGATAGAGTGGGAACATTGCCCTGTAGTCACACATTCATCAAGGAGCAATGTGGCCCGATGTGCCACTCTGCTCCCTCCGTCGAGGCCAGGAACTAAGTTGGACTGGCTTTTGTTTCTTTTTTTCCCCCTTGTCATGGTCTCCCCCTAGTGTATGTGTAGTTTAATTTACTTTGTGTCCTTCTACTCATGTGGGTGGCACGATCAGTGCTGCACGCCGACTAGTAGCATTTGAATCACAGGCCATGGGCACACACAGTGCCCTTTACTGGGTCGTACCAGTAAATCAAATATACCAATCATGGATAACCAATCACAACCATATTTTACCCAGGGAGCACTTGCACTTTAGCACTGATCAGCAGTGGTGAAGTTCCCAGAGTTCAAAAACGGAGTCCAGCATACAGTCAAAAATATAGGAGGCAGCAGCAAAAAGACAGGGGAAACCATGCCAAGGATGCCAGGTCTAACACCCTGTTATCATGGAGTGCTATAACAGTTGGCAGCTTCGCAGTGTTTCCAATTTAGGCAACTGTTTCTGTTAATGATGTATATGGCTACAAGAATGTTCACTTCACTTTCGAGTTATGTGGCAAATACTACCTTTCAAATATGGTTCAATATTGTGAAGGCCACAAGTGCAAGTTTATACTTTATTGCCCTCTTTTAAAAAAAAAAATTGTGCAAAGAATCTCTAACCAGGCGTTAGTAGAAATGCTTAATTCCAACATGATGGCCTTAAAATCTCCATTCAGCATTCTAATGATTTAAAATAACACACAGTACAAAGCTGTGAGGCACTAGATCTGTTCAGTTTCTTTCTTTCTTCTCTTTCTACAAGGCATCTTTCACTTTATTCTATCGTATTTCCAAGCACTTAATTTAAACGTAAATGCTAGTGATTGTGTTAATATATAAGTTTAGTTAGACCTAATTCGATAGTTGAGGGATGACATAGAGGCCTCAAGTCAACCAATGTTAAAATATGTTGTTAACTTAGTAAAGATTTTGTTTTTATATTATATCTTTCATAGAACTTTATATACTGGAGCAAATATAATCCTTTATTGGATTTTACATATAACTAATGATCTGTTTCTCATAAGAACATTTGCATTTCGATAGTCTATAAACGTATTTTCTGTTTAAGTACAATAAAGCATTTTGAAGATAAGGAAAAACTAATAGTCTAGGCTAAGTTGGATTATGTTTTGGGCAAGAGAGAGCACTCCATGGCTTGAAAGCTGTCTTTACAAAGTGGTTTTTGCCTTGCAAGAAAATAAGCATATAGTGCTGGTTCCAGAATGGATCAGTCCTGCGTGCCAGACGTAGGGTTTAACCTCCCTGTAACATTGTCTGCCAGTCTGTCAACATTTGTATTTTGTATTGTCTTACAATATGCTAACTTAATCACAAAAGGGCCTAACTATTGCATTCTCAGAGTTTTTGCCCTCAACAGATTTGACTCCCCCACAAATGATGGGCCCACAACGTGAGTGACAATGTTATGGGTGAATCTGGCACTATGTGTCTGGGATACACAGAACTGCTTCCCCCCATTTTTCCGAAAATCAACAGACAACTCTTGTGTTGAGCACTAAATATGGACTACATGTACCATAATGCAAAGGAGGAGAAAACTAAACTGGGGTTTGATGTTGTGTCAGCCCCCCACCCCTTGTCCTAGCCAAAATGTCATTAAATGGTCTGTTTCCCCTTTTGTTAAATATCTATGATTTTCACTTGCACTGTCATTTCAGGTTTCTCCACTACAGAACAACAGGATGGCAGTGGATTTGATCTGTGATTGTGGATAAATGAATACAAAATGGCTGTCAACTACTTCCTGTGATGTATTTCCTATCACCCACTTCCTGTATATCATTTCCTGTATGAAAGAATGGGTTCCGGTTCAAATTCAGAGATTACGGCCTGAAAATGTAATTTCCGGTTCCGGAGCGTGCGCCTCACATGCGGACCCAACGCTCCGGAGCAGCAGAGACCTGGTAAGTGCATTATATACAATATGTGTCTGGAAGTATGATGTGAGTGAAGACAGAGCTGTACCATTGTGTGTCCCATGCCCCCATTCACCTACTCGGTGTCTATGCAGCAGTCATCATGAAGCAAAAGGCTCACTGTAGCACATTGACTTTACAGGGCAGAGTGCATTCTGGGAGTTGTAGTTTCTTCATGACAACTGGGGAATTGAGCCACACATGTGCATTTGTACAGAAATTTGCATTGCCAGCACCACTAACAGTGAACCAAGGGAATCATAACTGATGTGTGCATTGAATGGGGAATGGTACAGACACTGTCCAGTGTGTGTATGAGAGGCCAATGGCTATTGGATGCTGTGACTTGCATTGCATTTGGTGAGTTTGGGTTCTGATTGAGACAGACCATCATGTGCCATGGAGTCAAGACAGACTTTAAGATCCTTGCCTCACTCTTAAGTGTTTCCAATTTTGCCAAGTGTGTCCACAGACACACGTCTTACCCTCAGTGGCTTGTATACCATTTTTCATGTACAGGTAGCTGTAACAACAAGCCACTACTGTTCACCAGTGCACAACACTACCTGATCAGTCTCCGAAGCCAATATGTGGCACTGGATTGTCAGCTTTTGTGAGGGAATATCAAAAGGTTAGACTCACAACTAGCAAACCGAATAGCCCAGACCCTATATGGATGTGTGACCCCCAATCAGCATTTGTCTTGTCTCATACAATCCCACCCAGCAGATAACATTTGTCCAGGCGTAAAATTGCTGAGACTCCATATCACAGGCCCTTTTCAATGCCATCTGGACTCTATCTGATCTCCTTTTGTAGACTGGATTTGGAACCTGCCCATGTAGGAGTGACAGGACACACAGATCACAAGAATGCCAAAGTTGAGGGTTGGCCAGTACAGATGTGTAAGCCACCAAAAATCTCATGAGATGTCCATGTCACACTCAAATCAGGAGATGACAGTGAACATACACGTAATTTAAGCTCATAAACACTGACAACTGTATAGTGTGATCAAAGGAGAACAAAGTCTGACCTTGGCTCATCTAGGTATGTGTCTTGTCCTGATGTGTACAACCACTACGTAATGATTTGTCTTACATTTCAGTGGGCTCAGCTGGCCAAATGGAACAACAGCAGGACATGGTTCGGAGCCGGGCATCTTTGGTGCACCGGTGGCTACGACCTCTTTCAACAAGTGAGGAAGAAGAGGATGAGGCGGGACCCTCAACATCAGGAGGCAGGGGGATTGCGCCCACCCGGACTGACCAGGAAGACAACTCTGGTGTTACGGACCGGGTAGAGGCTGTGGACATTGAAGTGGGTGGGAAGAACTGATTGGACACCTCTGGCCGGGGGTGGGGGGGGTGGAGCGCTACTCTCCCCGGACCATTCACCAGTTACTTTTGGCGAGGTGTCCCCGGGGTAGGCCACTACCCAACCTGGGACTGCCATCCCCCCCTCCCTAACTCTAGAGGCCCCCATTCCATCTGGGCCTCCAGCTGCATCCCCTGCAACCTGTCCCAGGATGCTTGTTTCCGGTCCAGGGAAGACATGGCTTGGCAGTTCGGGCTGGACTGTTCCCATGAGGCACAGGGTCAAGACTGATTTGCATATAGCTGTGTCTGAACTGGGGTGGCAAAGTGAGCGAAAGAACGATGATGGATTCAACCCAGATCTGTGACTGGGGGTGAGTGTCTGAAAAGTTTCAGCGCTCCGTCCATCATCTCCTTGTGTTTGCCCCTCATCATAGCTGCCAGGTCGACACCAACATTGGCTCCGAACCTGAGGCACCACACCCCTCATGTTCAACACAAACCCCTCCCTGTGTTGTTCGTTCTGTGGCTGTACCAGAGGGCTTGATGTGGGCATGTGAGGATCAGCCAGACATGTTCTCTCACATCATGCTGCAGATGTGTCTAGAGATGCCCATGATGCGAGAGGAAATTGCACAAGCTCTGGCCACCCTCACTGCCAGTGTCAATTCCCTGTCTGCAGCCATGTCGTCTTTTGCATCCCACCTTAATTCCCACACCACCGTCAATGTCTCCCCCTGTCCGTTGCCCCACACTGTTTCCCCCGTACTCCTTGTGTGTCCCGACCCCGTGTGGTGCCTGTTCCTGCACTAGCCTGCCAGGAGCCCGCATCGGACTCAGAGGATATGGACATTGTGGTACTAGAGGATGACTAGATGGACACTTGACCTGTTGGACATACTTTTCTGTGTGGACAATTATTTACTTTTCCCCTTGTAAATAGACTGGTTCCCCTGACGCTCCCTGATGTGTTATATTTTTGTTGCCCCACCCCATTCCAAGTTTCCTTCTCTTCCTGTAGTAAGAACATCATTTGTTTTTCTTTCTCCCTTCCAAACGGACTGTTGTTGTTTTTCAAAACCCACACTTTTATTTACATAAAATCTATTTTTGATTCAGACTTTCTCTATCTTGTTTAACTTAATTGTGAATATCTTGTACAAAATATGGACATGTATTTTTGGGAGTCATCATGGCCAAGGCATGGTGTCTTAAACTCTCTTCCCTTTGGATGGATATTATGTCTCTGATATTCTTGGACATGTCTTGCCAAGACCTATCCATCCTATCCAAAACATGGGTCATTCTGTCCACAACCTGAGGGATTTGGCACTTGTCCTGCAGGGCCTCAGACACGTCTGACAGGGTAGCCCCAATGGCACAAATGTCCTGCCTCACATCTGCCTGCTGTTGGAAGAAGTCCTGCTTCCACTGGCCACCATGGCCAGGTGCAGGCATTATCTGCATGGGTCGGCAATGGATGCGACTGACAGGTCCAACAGCAGGGGGGGGTGGCAGGTGGTAGCATGTGGACAGGAGAATGGTGCCCAGGGTATACCTGTACCACAACAGGGTCGGTACTTCCCTCAGATGGTGGAGAGGATGCCTGGGATACACTGTATAGGGAGGAGTGTGTAGGGGAACCACCACATTTGTCCTGGATGTGAGGGCTGTGAAGGAGTGATGTCTGTGTTGGGGTGCGTGTGAGCTGTGGGTGGTTAGCTCTATGCTGGGGACAGGCAATCTTTCATGTTGGAGGAGGCTGAGGCACCTTGCTGGGCGGAGGGTGTGAGGCCTTGCAAAATTTGGGCAGTGTTGGGAAATTTCTGTCCATGGCATCAGAATCGTCATCCTCCGAGAGGATGGACAGATAGTCACCATCATCTTCCAATCCTTCAGCCTCCTCAGGTACTTCCTCCTCTTCCTCCTCTTATGCAGTACTTGCAGCTGAGATTACTGCCTGGAGGAGCAGTGGATTTTCCCCTTTGATTGCCCGTCGCCCAACACTGGTGGGAGGTCCGTCCTCCTCATCATCATCATCCCCTGGAACACAGAGGTTGCAACAGGATCAGTAATTGACTTGGTATAATATGTGGTGCAACACAAGGGTTGGTTCTACTGTACTTTGCATCAACAGGTGAAGCATATGTGACCTGGTTTGGGTACCCCTACACGTGACAGCTCACACCATAGCACTGAGGTGATGAATGGAGATGTACAATGCACAAGCAAACTCACCAGCTCCAGCCACAGCTTTGTGTCCCTTTGCGATCCCCCCTGATGTCAACTGCTGAACCTGGTTCCTCATAGGTGTAGTTGATGAAGCGGTCCCCAATCCAGCAGCTGGAGAGGGAAGTGACAACATACTCAATGATCTGCGATACTAATTTACAAACAGGTACATGTGACACTTATGGAAATGAAATGGTATGTATGTAACTTTGTAAACAACAACTGCATATTCTATGCAGAAGGGATTTGGATCTTTGGCAGGGCTTTTGAATCTATGATAGGGAAACACTTCCTGCCACACTTACCTGATGGACAGGTGCGAGAGGGCTTTACTACTGCAGCCAGGATGTCTTGCATTCCCCGGGATGGGGTTGTACGCTGCACTGGTGTTATCCTCTCAGCAGCTGTGATGATACATACATGTCCATATTTCAGTATATCAGATGGTATCTATGAGCTAACATGTATAGTCATTCTCAATGACCATTGACAGGATATTCATGGCCAATGTGCAGCAGGTTTACCTCATGGACTTTACATGTGGGCCCCTGCTCACATGCAGCAATTGCCAGCTGTTACCTCCACACAGCACTGACATCAATGAGATGACACATCAACAGACAAACCTGTATGAGAAGGTTACTGATATTTTAAGGAAGGGGATAAATAATCAGGACTCCTCTGCATTACATTGATTACACCTTCACCATTAAGACTAACATGTTTCATGAGTATAATGTCTGTTGACAAGTTGAAAGGAGTGTACATCACCAGGCTGACCAGTTTCACATTTGCACATCAGTTCAGACATTGCATTGCAGAGTTCATGTGTGAGATGTGCAATAGTCAGGTACATTTTGTGGGTCATTTGTGCTTCCCTACCCATGAAGTCACAAGGCTCTTTTTGGAATGAGAGATCACACATTTGTTGTGTCCATCCTTTAAGTGTCCTCTGTTCCCATACTCCATTTCCAACATCATGCTAGTACTTAGCTGACAACGGATGATGTCTTGTACAGCAGACATCCTAACCTCATATGTCAATCACTCACTTATATCAGTGTACACAGTAGAAGAGGAGGCAAGCATAATGCAACATTTGACTAGGTTCCCACATTGTGGGTAAGTTAAGAAGCTTTGATTGTTGCCAACTACACTGGATTTGCGTTGTGCTTTTCAGCCAAGTCATTAGAAAAATTCACTCCCTGAAGATTCACCTTAGCAGCCCATACACCCATCTCAAAAGAACCCAGCTGACATCAGTGCGAGCCTCATCCACACCAATTGCAATATGATTTGTCCAGTGGAATTTTCCTAGGGAGTCTTCATATCATTGAATTACAATCCAGTTGTATCTAGTACACGTCATATGACACTATATACTATTTTATGTCCATTCTGCACTCACTTGTCATACATTTTGTGTCATCCTTTCACTAGCCACCATGATGTAATCTGGTATGTGGTTAAATGCCATATGTAGGCATATTGTGATGCAGGACAACAGTGATGTAAAACACATACAACATACAGTGGAGATTAAAGGCACATTTCATGAGCATTCAGGTCCATTATTCTTGGTTTTACTAACCATGGCCTTGCACCTGCCCAGTGTGTGGTCCCTGACCAGATGTCACAGCCAACCTTGTAGCAGAAGTCACTGTGGGTCTTGGAATCTGGGAGGACATCATTGGACCTACAATGATAAGTGTGCTTGCAACTTTACATTTCTGCTGCCACATGTGATGCACTCAATTTCAGGCACAAAGGATAAGCACAAGCAGTTCTGGGCACTACCGTTGCAGAAGTGTGTAGCACTAAATATCATGAGTGATCCCACATTCAACGTATAATGGCCCCACTGCCTAGAAGCAACGTCTATCAAATTGACATGACCACAAATCCTGAAGTAAGGTCCACTATCGTGTTTTGTTAATGGCCAAAAAACATGCCATCCAATGATAACATATATAACCAGCTGGGTGGACTGGACAATTTCATGTATAGAAAAAATATTCTAAGTTGGACAGTGGATGCAGTCGCACTACTCCTGACAATTGTATCTCACTTCTTGTTCATCATTGTCATATTTGTTAACATTGGATTTCTTGATTTAGTCTACAAAAACAATTACAATATAGTGGGGAGTCGTTTTTGACTTGTTGTGGCACTCGATTCCAGGATTGAGTTCACAGTTCTGGAACTGTTGGTGGAATACATGTAATGTTCAGAAATCACAAAGGTATGATGAGCCTAGATAGATTATATTTTGTCTTTCGCTATTCACAAATGTCATTTGCTAAAGGTAAATGTCCTTTCAGAATTCCAATAGTTGTAAAGCTAGATTTTCCTCTCCGGTTACCTTTGAGATTTGGGCCCTATATGTCCCTCTGTTGTCTGCTGACAATGTGTGCATTTTGACCATCTCCTGACCAGTTTGACTTACCAGTTAGTGAGGGTGGTATGCGTTGCTCTGTATGATGTTGTTTCCTCCCAGAAGATGCAGGGACCTCTGCTACTGTGGTTTTCTGTACTCTGGCTGAATGTGTCAATAGGTGAGAAGAGAGAAAAGTCAACAAATGGAAAATGTACATGTGGAACTTGTCAGACATTTCCTCATATCTTCTGCATGCTAACGTATTGTGAAGTACTACCACGGCCGGTGCAGGTAGGAGCAGTGGCACGTTGGGGATGTAATGGCATGGCAGGGTGGGAAATAGACAACGGAATATGGGAATGAAATGTTTTAAAATAAGGATTCTCTCACCTTCTGCTTTGTGATTATGGCAGGCACAAGTTGAGTTACTTTTTGGCTAATTTGTATTTATTTTCCATATTCCGTTGTCATTAGATTTTCCTCTGCACCGCAACCCCCACCCCATTATGTTCTTGACTGACCCAGCTGCGTCTGGATAAGTGGAAGGGGCACTTTGTCAATTGCTACTTAACAGTGTTAGGTAGATACGGCAGCAGTACTGGGCCCATGTTTTAAATATTGGGAAAGGGATTTGCCATTTCTAATACAAAGGATTCTGGGACTTGTGGTGCAATATACAGAGGGAAACACATGAGACTCTGGCTAACTATATTATTTTATAAACTTTGGACAACTTCGTTACTCACAATGGCAGTGCAACACAGACAATCTTTTTATAAACTTATTCTTGTCATCCCATTTACCTGGTACCACGGTGCGGACATCACTCACAGGCAGCCCATGGAGCAAGTGGGGGTGGATTGTAGTGAGGACATCCTCCTCAAGTGGGGTGAGACGGAGGTGTTTTCCAGATTGTGGGGCAGGGAGAATCTTGTTCAACCCGATCCTGGAGTACTTCTCCTTCACCCTCAACTTTTCGTCCTGACACTTTTTCTTGATGTCACGGACTGTGCGCACATCCTCCCCCAATGCTGTGACAGCAGTGGCTAAATGCTGCCATAGAGCTGCCTTCTGTGTGCCACTGGTGCAGTAAGGTGGGAGACCATATAGGCGTTTGCGGTGCCTCACAATGAACTCCACAATCATGGTGGTCTCCTCAGTTGTGAAGTTCTTCTTCCTCCTCATTTGGTACATTTTCCTCTAGCGATAAACAGCGAATGAAAACAGGAACCCTGTGCCCAAACCTGTTCCTTGAATGTGTGCTGCTTTTATATGGTTTGTGGTGCTGGTCTTGAAGTTAGTGTTAATTGACTTCAGCTGGAGCATGGTGGGGGATGGTAGGCACTTGAAATGATCATCAGGCCCAAATGTGGGTATTCCAGCCCGGAAGCGGAGATTCTGGCCCGGAAGCGGAGATCCCGGCCCGGGAGCAGAAATTCCGGCACAAATGCGGGATTTCCGCTCCGGGTGCGGAAATTCCAGCCCGAGTGCGGAAATTCCGGCCCGAGTGCGGACATAAAGTTAGGAGTCGTAAGTGCATTCTGTGAATACCAAAAGTAGTACGTTTAGGATTTTGTCTCAGGTTAGTTCTGTGAATCGGGCCCATGCTGTTTTCCTTTGAGGAAAATAGGCTGCATTAAAAAAAAATGATTGCTTTATTAAGCAATCACAGACATGGTGGCCTACTGACCCTAGTAGGCCACAATCACTGTGATGACAGCGAACCCTAGTGGATCACAAATTGTGACCTACTTCATTAATATTCATGAGGTAGGTCTATTTGCGACCCACTACGAATCGCTAATGGGCGATATATTACTTTTGTACAGTGGTAATAGTGAGAATCAAATAGCAATTTCGCAAAAAATCGCTATTTGGTAATCCCTATTACTAATCTTCGCACATCTAGCGCTTGGGTATGTGCCTCCAGATGGTGTTCACATTATGCAATTGCACATTCACACCTAAATATGGAACTTAGGGCCACATGTATCAAAAATCTATTTTGCATTCCTTAAATAGCGAATTTTAGGTAATTGATATTTAAGGAATGCAAAACGGTATGTAAGAAAATAGCAATTACCTAATAGCGATTCCTAAAGATCACAATTACAATTAGGTAATTGCTATTACATAATAGTACTCCACTCATTCGTTCCATAGGTGTGAAGGGTTTTGCATTACCTAATTGGTAATTTCAAATTAGGTAATGCAATACCAAGGTGCCCGAGGGCCTAAGGACCCCTGAGGCATCCCAAAAAGAACTGTGCACATGTAAAGCACACCATTGACCTAGGGGCATGTGTGCACTACATGGCACTTTGAAAAATGCATTTTTGTGCATTTTTCAAAATTTGCACATGGTTACCATCAACTTGGAGGTGATGGTAATAGCATTTCCTAAATGCACATTTTACATTAAGAAAATGCTTGGTACATGTGCTAAGGGAATCGCAAATTGCTATTCCCTATTTGTAGTTGTAATTTTAGGTAATCTCAATTTTGGTGACTACCTAAAATTGTGACTATAAAGCCTTTCATACATCTTGAAAGGCTATATTGCATTTGCAAATGTGCAAAATTACTGATTTGCACCATTTGCAAATGCAAAATTGCTTGATACTTGTGACCCTTACACTTTTAAATGATAAACATCAATTTAATTGCCCTTGCATAATCTAGTGAACAGATAAATTAATCCAGTGTTCAAATAAAAACTGTAAAAAACTGAAACAAATAAAAGATTCAGCTGCAGATGAGGGATGGCTTATTGAGTGTGAGGGCACATGTTAACCGCTTGACCGCGGCGTGGATTCCGCCGCGGTGCTGGGTGTTCCCTTGAGTGGGCGTGTCTGGGACGGTCCCCGGCCGTCCTCCGCACACGCCCACCGTGACGTCGGATGGCCGGGGGCCGTCCGACGCATGGAAAGGGTTAAATTGCTAGCTACGCCTTTAGCAGAAAGTTATCACTGTCAATGGTCTCATTGGTAAACATGAACTTTTATTGACAGAGCAAGTGTGTGTATCTCATGCTTCATCTGTGATGGTCAAGAATTTACTATTACCCCTTCCCGCTATATCAGACCATATGCCTAGTAAAAAAGGAAGAAACACCTTGTAAATTTTGTTTGAAAAATCTAAGATCATTGCTATTATAGTCAAATTCTCTCCATTTCTGCATTCTCCGACCATTGACTCCAATATGCTGTGAAAGACCAGATTGGGTGGCCATTATGTATGTTCACAGCCCAAAATATGTTATTACATAAATTCTGATTCATGTGGGGCTAATTAATTATTGGTATAGTCATATTGGATTATTATAATTAGTGGCTGATTCAGATTGAACGCACTTTCGCAGAATGCTTCCATGAGCCACAAATTGTTTGATTAATCCTGGGAATAGAAAACTCTTTTAGGAAAGCTAACAATATCCAAAACGAACAAAAGCTGCAGAGCTCCAATGCTATACAGAGAAAGATTAGGGGCCTTATGGAGTTTTGGGATAAGGGGCTATACATTAGAAAAGCCACTATGTTTCCTCTAAGCAAATAGCAAATTGGAGTTGGAACGAAAATCACGTCTGCGCATATGTGTAGGTGTCTTTGTGAGAGGAGCAAGAAAAAGAGAGAGAGAAGGAAAGTTTAAACTAAAAAAAAAATTGAGCAGTCACCTTCAAAATTCCCTCCAACACCACCCAGGATAGACCGGCCTTCCTACATTCACTTGAAATGCTAACATTTTTGTGTGTCAAAAATTTGAATTGTGTCTGACAAATGCTAATACTTCGGTCAATAATTTGAAACATACTATGCTCATACTCATAGAAATGCTTGTATTTCAATCACACATTCTGGCAATGCACCTCGAAATATTCATGTTGCGATCAAGAATGAGTGATGCTTCTAATAAGTCAAGAATGTGAACCATGCTTTTAGAACCACAAACGCAACCATTCCTTTCAGTGACCCAACAGTCCCAAATAACCTTGCATGAGTACTCAAAATGTAGCCAGCCTTAGACAATAAGTCATCATAAATGGTTGCTCAAGAATCAAATATGTCTAAGACATCCAAAACCTAAATCTTTTCCAGCTCAGAAACACTACCACCCCCTCATGTGGGACATTAATGCCAATAGAAAGGTAGTGTAGGAGGAGGAAGCTGTGATGTAGAAAAGCTCCTACTTCCATCTATGCCTCATTCAACTCATAAGATCTTGTCATCTCCCTCAAAGAATTCATTCACCCTAGAAAGAGATTCTAAAGCACACCTTCCTAAAACAGCATATTGTCTCGTCTATAACAAGGGATCCAGGTGAGCTCCATCTTCTCCAAATCAGTATTCTCGTCAGACAATGACATGCTCTTCCTTCAATATCACAGTATATCTAGCCATGACAAACAATGCCACACCTTATCCCACCATTTATCACTACAACCAAAATTTTGCATCCAACATCTTCAAAACTGTCCTCCAAGAACAAGTTTGGAGCATTATCATGATCTTCGCAGCAAAACCGCATGACAAACTCTCTCAAATACCATAACAAAATAGTGGACTCGTGTGTGATCCAAAAAAGAAAAACTAGAGGATGCACCAACTCTGGCTCAACATTACATACAAGACAATTAAGCAGAAATCAGAGAAAAATACCCAAATCAAAAACCTCCCTATAACAAACCAGATTAATATACCACAAGGTGATATATGATTCCAAAAGAGAATGTCTCAGGGAAAGTCCTTTAGAAAGCCAGTGGCACTGACAATCCCATCAAATGTAGTTGAGACTTTTATTGGCCACAACTTTCCTGTGAATACATTTCCCTATAATCAAGACCATTGGGATAGCTTGGCCATCTCCTTCCTGGAAAAAATTGAGAAAATCAGAGAAGCAATAGCATTAGCCATTCTTCTGTAAAGCCCTCCCACTGACATCACACTCAGTGACACTCCATGGTGATACTCACTCAAAAAAAGCCTCATTAAACCAAGAAGATTTGGACAGTAATTGTCCAACTGATAACCTACCCTGTATGTTCAAAACCCTAGAAAATGTTGTCTTTCCACGACTTCAATCCCACAAGAAGAAATATAAAATGCTGGATCCCTTTGAACCAGCCTTAATGTGGAGTTTCCCTGTGTACAGCAGATTCTGCAACTATGTCCATCAATTGTTTTTATATGGTAGATATATGTATTATTAAAATCATGTGTATTTTTTCACAATCTGTTGTGGCACTTTTTTATGAGGAATAGTGATTCTGGATGCAGGTGGGGAGGCTGTGAAGTCTGAAACTTTAGAGAGCTTAAGTTTGTTTGCATATTGATCTCAAGGGAAATTCTGTCAAATTTACTGTTAAGTGGCACCCTGTCCCCTTGCCATGTGGCGTCCCTCTCATTATAGTAAAGAAATATGTGGAAATCTGGCTGTCACCACTACCTTGAATCTGTAACACAGGCACATGTATGCCCTATCACAGACTTGGGTATAAAATACACTGAGATATCAAATAGAACACACAATAGGTAGAGAACAGACACTAATAAAAGTTTGACATTCATGTAAAGTAAAAATGGAAGAAAGACTCATGTTGAAGCAACGAAGAAGCTCTACAAAGAACTGAAGAAACATAACAGAGGGCAGGCAGAACAACTATGATACCACAAACATGTAAGTGTACATCATCTAAATGTATGCATGGGAAAATGCATACACCCAAGTAATTCAAAACTCAAAGCAGAATTTCACAACTAATCCTGAAACACAGCTACTGTCAAAGCTTGCCTGGAGTACTCCTGGAATTATTTGTGAATTGCTAAAAAGACACAAACTTACATCAAATGTAGGTCTAGTTTGAAGTTTGCTTCCACCTGTTTTAGAGACTCATGCCCTCTTATAGGTTAATAATGGTAATATTCACCACTGGAAAGGGAGGTAGTGACTTTTAATTGCCTAACTATGAATTATTATGATGCATTGTGACCAGACTAAGACACCTGCCGGTTATGATAGGAATTGCCAAAAGTAGCACTGAATGACAGCACAAGGAGAGCATAAAGGCTTCTACATTACAATTGTCTGTCTCCATCCTCCACACTTTATTAATAATGCCCTTTTGAGAATCTCTTTACTTACATCTCTCACACCCACTTTCTCATCAGGCCACCGCTTCTTCTTTCCACTCCAAGTGCCAATAACTTAATGATGCCCTCATTGTTTTCTGTCTCTAACGTTTCTCAATCTGTTCTCTCATCTGTGCTGAACTCACTCCTTCCAGTCCTTGATCAGCTATTCTCATCCCTCTCTGTCCCCACCTGCTCTTGCTCCCATCCTTACTCTCTATGGGGCATATTATCAAGGAAACGTGATAAAAATCGCATTACCCGCTTTGCGCGATTCTTGTTAATGCCGCGTATCGCATGATTTAATCGCCGAGATATCGCGTTATTATCAACGCATATCTCCACGGCGATTAAATCCTGCGATAGCGGCGTGAAACAGAATCGCGCAAAGCAGGAAATGCGCTTTTTATCGGGTTTCCTTGATAATATGCCCCGTTGCCTCAGCCGTACAATCCACCTGCCATTATAAGTATGGCTAAGTCAGTTTCAAACCAGGCGTTACAAACCCGCGATAACCGCGGTTAGCGCGGTTTATTTTATCGCATCACGGGTTTGCTCGAGGCTTGCTAATATTGCGCTGCTGTGTCAGCGCGGATTTCCATGGAGAAATGGAAAGGAACGCCTACTTTGCATGTCATTAGCGATATTCATCGCTGACATGCAAAGTGGAGTTAAAAGGGCTGCTTACTCAAGGAAACACGCGTTAGCGGGTCCTTGATAATTGAGCGTAACAAAAATCGCCGCTTTTCCGTTGAAAAGGGCCGCTAAAGCGGCGGATATCGGCTTGATAATATGCCCCTATATTTTACTTCACCAGTTGTTTCTGTATCTTCAAGGCTCTCACCCTCACCGACTCACTTACCAATGCACCTGTCAGTATCTGCTGCCTTCTGTCTTTCTCTATAGCTGTGCTGTATCTATCTGACCAGCCCCCTGTGCCTATGGTGGTATCTGATTCTATCTTACTGTATCACATTTCCCGGATCTTTCTTTCCTCATCATGCCTGTCCTGCTTTCTTGGCTCGGTCCTGCATATTTTCCCACTTTCTGCTGAACCTCTCGACCTGATTCGCTGAGCTGACTCAGAGAAGCCGAGGCAGCTGACAAACAGTGATCAATGCTCAATGTCTGGGCTTTCTGAGTCAAAGACAGCTTTACAGAGCATGAGCTCATACATGTTCTCCTGTGTAAACATGCATGTTTGTATGTGACTCTTCTGGATATGAATGGTAATTTACGGTTTGTTTTAATAAATATATACCCAAAAGAAAGGCACCCGCTGTAATGAGCGAAACGTTCATTGTTTTGCTGATAGGATTAAAAGAAAATGTTTCTATTTTCAAAAGTATTAGGAATTCAAACACAAAAAGATGGAAAACATAAATATTTTACTATATACAAAACTCTTCAAACGTCAGCGAATTCGTTTCTTGTGCCTAATAGCGTTTAAGTGAATTTCAGTATGGGAAGTAAGTGTACAGTTATTTATTGCTTGCTAATTCGGTGTGTGGCACAAAATAGATGTGTAATATTACCAATTTCGGTTATTGTTCAGAATCAGAGACTGTTCTCCAGAGCATGCTGCTTGCACATGTGAAATAGCGAAGCCTAACAGCATACTCAGGAGTAGAGGCTTAACTCCCCTCTGAATTATTTAAGCAACGAGGCTTCATTAGTCCTGCACATATTAGTGTCGCAAAAGAAATATCTTCTTGATTTTTTGAAAATCCCTTGAAAATGCATGACATTTCCCAGGGGGTTCATGTCCTAGCAAAACTACATTAATGATTATCTCTATGTTGAGATCAAACTCAGTTTTGCCATATACGGTACAATACAGGTGGTGCATTCCTGTGGAGTTCCGGCTCTAATGATGTGTCAAACTTAAAATGTTCAAAAGCTCCAATTAAAAGCAGAACTTAAATATGTATGGCTCTGTTCCCCCGGTTTACATCAACCTCGGTGCATCTTACATTGCATGCATCTTCACAATCCTTACAGACTGTGCCTTAGGTGAATATAAAAGGTGAGGCAATTATTTTTGTCCTTTTGCGAATTCTTTTATCAAATACTTTTTCCGGTCAAAAATATTATGATTCCTATTATTAGACAGTAAGAACAATATGATGGCACATAATGCATGAATTAATGCTTGTTTTTTTAATCAATGATTATGGATGGGATGCCCTTAATAAACATTCACACTATGATCAGATAGATTTCTATAAATGTCAATGTTTTTGATAGAAAGTCATCCTTTTGTTCTGTCCCCCCCCTTTTTTTTTGCTGAATGATATTGGTGTTAACAGACTGACTGTACCCTGGTCTCTGCTAACCAGGCCCAGGGCAAATGCTATCTGTAAAAAGGTACATGTAATAGGTACACTTACTATTGGCAATGACAGACTCTGTAAGTCCCTAGTAGATAATAGGGCCAGGGGGTGCAATCTGCCTATAAGTCCCTGGTATATAATGGGGCATGGAGGAGATTTTCTGCACTTGCATGTGTGCGCTGCTGTGTGCCTGCTGTCCTTTTAAAGGCAGTCCTGTCTTGCAGCCTGTCTTTAAAAGTAAATCCTCACAATTGGTACTGATATACCCTATAAGTCCCTAGTATAAGGGGCGTGGCCTGACAGCATGGCCGGCTAGACGTGTTTTCTGCGCCGCTCCTGCCCCAACACCGTAAATCCTAAAGAATCCTGGTGCTATGGTGACTCTCCTAGTGCAGAACAATAGCGGAACCCTCCCCTGACCCCAAGGATCCCGGTGAACTACGGGGAAATCGGCCCGCGACTGCAGATCGCTGATACGGACTGCAGCTGATTTGGAGGAATCCCGGTCGCCATAAAGGCGGCCGTCGAGCTGTTTTCGACGGTGAGCGCAGGCGGGCAGTGGTGAGGCCCCTGGGCCGCGGTGAGTCCGGCCGCAAGCTCTGGATAAATTCTACGGCCCCAGGAGGGGGGGAAAAGCAGAGGGAACGTACCGCTGTATGCGGCCGGCTGGCTGGCTGGGCTCCGACGACCGGGAGTGGAATCTACGCGAGACCGCGGCGGCGCGGCCTACAGGTGTTCCGACCGGAGAGGCCTGGACGCGGCGTGGGAGCCGCATGGGGACCGGAGTGGCCCGGTGTGTTGCCGGAGGCTTGAACTTGGAGCTATGGTGCGGGGGTGCACAGACCCCGCATGCCATTACGAATTCCAGAGCAGCGGTGGGTCCCAAAATGAGGCCGAGGCGGGGCCCCGGTGAGTTCTGAGTCGGACGCGGGGGCAGTCTAGCCGCCAAGGAGTCAGCTTACACCACTGACGATCAGCAACAATCGCCCAGTAGCTGGAAGGCTCCCCCTACGAAAACGAAGCCGGAGGCTGGGAGATTAGGCCTCAGTGTGGCCGGCGAGGTGAGAAGCGGCCTACCGACACTCCGGCTGGCAGGACTGAAACGGGCCACGAAGACAGCTTAGGGGCGGTGTCTGGGGCTGCAGTTCAATAGAGGCGGTAAAGAGCACCCCCCCTGCGGCCAACGAGCCACGGCAAGGAAGTGGCCCTGGGGAGCGGTGCGGCGAACTGAGGGCAGGTGATGCCAGAGAACTGCCCCGGCCAACGGAAGGGAAAGCCTGCCTGATATAGTCGACACAAAGGCCACAGGGTGAACGGCCTGAGATACTCATTCGGCCCGGACGGAGGGGGCCACCAGACAGCACACTAGGACGGCCAGACTGACTATGGGGAAGGACCAGCCCCTAAGAGGTGCCCAAGCCAATAAAATTATGCAATATACGGTCCCGGGGCCGACGGCGGCGGACCGCCTTGGAACAGATACGGAGCGGGGGCCCACCCCGACGCGGCAGCCCGCGACAAGGCCGACATCTTGGCTGCGATTCGTGATTCCAGGGTGGCGTTAGAAACTAAAATGGACGGTATGGCCATGGATATTAACCATCTGCGCCTGGATCTCCGGAAGGTGGCAGACAGGGTGACCACCACGGAAGGGGACCTGAATACTGTACAGACGGAGGTCAGCCAACTGCGGGAGACGGTGGCGGCGCTCCAGGACCATACGGCCCGGCTGGAAGAAAGGGCGGAAGATGCTGAAGGGCGGTCCAGAAGGAATAATCTCCGCTTTTTGGGATTTCCAGAAAAGGCGGAGGGGCCGGCGGCGGACCTATTTCTGGAAGATTGGATTGGCACATCGTTCCTGAGCCTTAGGCTCTCCAATCTGTTTGCAGTGGAAAGGGCGCATAGATCTCTTGGGCCGCCGCCGAGGCCGGGAGCCCCGCCCAGAGCCTTGATTGCCCGACTGTTCAATTTTAGGGACCGGGACATGATCCTGCAACATATCCGCACCAATGGCCCACCTAAATTTGAGAGCCAAGACATCCACATATACCCAGACTATACCAAAAAGGTGCAGGAACTGCGGAATGACTTCTTGAGCGTCAAACGGCGGATGCGGAGCCACGACATCAAGTACAGCCTACTGTTCCCGGCCCGGCTCCGAGTACAACATGCCGACAAGGTGTACTTCTTTGGTAACTCAGTAGAGGCAGCTGAATGGATGGACGCGTTGGGCTTGGCCGGCCATGACCAAAACCAGGGCTGGCGGGAGCAGAGACGCCGGAGTAATCGACAACGGACCCAGCAACGTCGAGAAGAGAGGCAGCACCGACGAGACCGAGATTTGGCGGATGGAGGACGTATCGTGGTGGGACCAGATGGCACTCTCCTGGCAGATCGGGAGGCGATCCCATCGCAGAACCAGTTTTCTCCGCTCTGTTTGGTACAGGAAACACAATCGGAGGCGGGCAGCGCCGCCGGCCCGGTTGTAGAGGGCTCTGGTAATGAGTGAGTGATGGACCTAGCACTGAGACCGGGAGGTTCTGGGACACAGACACTGTGAGTACCTGTTTTGGCCCGTGGGGCGCTTGACTTTCTCGAGAGACTCGTGTGCGAGGACACGGCGCCCAGTGACATTGAGGGGGGGGGGAGGTTTTTGATACAATTGTTAGAAATTGGAGGAGGGTACACTATTTTGCCTATCTGTTGTTTAGACTTGCCGGCTGTAGAGTGCCGAGGTGGCCTGGCTAGACCTTTGGTCGGGCGGGGCTGCGCGGTGCCAGTCAGTCGGCTGATTTACAGAGTTTAGGAAGGGGGGGATTGCGGAGTGGGGAGGGCACGCTCACTTGTAATTGTTATTTTAAGTTGAGGGGGGTGCTCTAAGGGGTGGGTGGAGCTTTGGGGCGGGGTTCAGAGTCCTCGGACCCGGACCGGGTTACGGGAATGAAGGGCTACCGCCTGTGGGTGGAGGGAGTTGGGGTTTCACGTTATGGGGTTGTTTGGGGTGCTGCCGGGTCTGGTCTAGGTCACAATACAAGAGATCAAAGTAGTCTACCCTTAGAGGGGCCACGCTATATTTCTCCTGGGGGGCCCCACATAATAGTCGGGGGCAGCGATGCCAACAACAGTTCACTTATGCCAGGTGATTCACAGACATACAAATTGATCACATGGAATGTTCGTGGGCTCAACAATGTGGTCAAGCGAATCCGGGTAGCATCCTACCTCAGACGGTATGGAGTAAGCATAGTCCTGCTCCAGGAGACGCACTTGTGGGGAGATTGTCTTAAATATGTTCAATGCCGATGGAGGGGTCAGTTTTTCGCAACATCCTACTCGGGGTTTGCTAGGGGAGCGTTGGTCTGGGTGGCACCGGGGGTCCCCTTTAAGGCTTTACACACTATACGGGATCCTGAAGGGAGATTTGTGATGGTGGAGGGGACACTGGATGGACGCAGCATATGCCTGGTAAACATATATGCCCCGAATACTGACGACGGGGGGTTTTTGAGCCGAGTGATGGGGCAACTCGATCTCGATCCGGACACAGAGCTGATTGTGGCGGGAGACTTTAACTGCGCCCTTGATGGGGAGCTCGACAGGCACCCCCCAAAGCTGGATGCCAAACCTAGAGTCAGGGAAGCGATGGGCCAGATGCTTCACAATCATGGCCTGTTGGATATATGGTGACACCATAATCCTGGTCGTCGAGTGTACTCGTGCCACACACCTGCTGCCAATACCCATAGTAGGCTTGATTAATTTTCATTCAAAAGGCGGCGGTGCATCGGATAATGGAGACGCTATATCTGGCCCGCTATCTGTCTGACCATTCCCCGTTATTAATTACCTACTCGCTGGACCGACCGAGATCTAACGTACCGCTATGGAGGCTTAACATCGAAGCTTTCGGCGATCCGATCTATAAAGGCGCTATAGCGAAAGGGTTGGATGATTATTTGGAACTCAACTGGGGTTCAGCCGGCACCAGGGCGACTGAATGGGACGCGATGAAGGTGGTAATACGGGGGATCTGCATGTCCACAGAGGTGGGGGTTAAAAGAGTGCTGGAGCGCGATCTGCGTCGGCAGGAGGAGCGCTTGGCGACATTGGAGAACAAAATGCCCACGAACGGTGGGAGGTCGACCGAATGGGCCACCGTGCGACGACAGATAGGGGACATATGGGACTCGCTAGGCAGATTTACTAGAACGGAAAGTAGACGTCGCTGGTATACAGAAGGGGATAAGGCGGGGCGGCTATTGGCGCGCCTGATCAGGACGGAAACTCAGCCCCACCCGATTATGGCCCTCAAAAATGACTCAGGACAGATGGTATATACTCAACATGCGATCAATAACGTATTCCTGACCCATCTACGTAAAATATACTCCAAGCCCCAATCTCCGGAGACCCTGGTGGTTATGGAGACCTATCTTGCAGGGGTGGACCTACCTAGCATAGACACAGACAGTCAGGAGGCCCTAGGAGGCCCCTTTAGTGGGGAAGAAATTCGGGCAGCGATCGCCCTCCTGAGGACTGCGAAGTCTCCTGGGTTGGACGGTATAACCGCCGAACTCTATAAAGAGAGCGGTGGAGTCCTGGTCCCCAGGCTATTAGACATCCTGGGCGAGGCCGAGGAACGCGGTATGCGCCCAGATTCCATGCGGGAAGCGCTGATTGTGATGATCCCCAAACCGGGGAAGGATCCCCTCTTCCCCGGCTCATATCGGCCCATCTCAATGTTGAACGTAGACCTTAAAATTATCAGTCAGGTGTTGGCGTGTCGGCTCCTCCCCTATCTCCGGCGGCTGGTCCATGAGGACCAATCCGGGTTTATACCGGGCCGGAATACGTTGCGTAATATCTGCCGCCTCGCGCATGTTATGCACTCCTTAGAGGGACGGGCCCAACAGAGCGCCTTGGTGTTCCTAGATGTCGAAAAAGCGTTCGACTCGGTCGGTTGGGACTACCTATGGCGGGTACTTTTAAAAATGGGTTTGGGGGAGGGGTTTGTAAAGTGGATTAAATTACTCTATACTCGACCAACGGCAAGAGTTCGCACGGGGCGATACGTGTCAGAGGCGATCTCTATAGGGAGGGGGACGCGGCAGGGTTGTCCGCTCTCCCCCTTGCTGTTTGCCCTGGCAATGGAGCCATTGGCTTGCCATCTGTGTGAGGTGCTCAGAGGACGGGCATACAGGTAGGGGGTTCGGAACATGTCGTATCGTTATACGCCGATGATGCACTAATATACCTGAGACAGCCGACCCGGTCATTGCCAACACTGATGACTGCGCTGGCGCAGTTTGCTGCTGCCTCCGGACTTTCCATCCACAAGTCAAAATCGCAACTGTATGCGATTGGCCCGGAGTGCAATTGGGAGAGGTCACAACACCCAGTAATGGAGCTTCCATGGGCAGGGGACGCTATCCGCTATCTGGGGATATGGATTGGTAGGAATGAGGCAGTCTTTTACCAGCACAATATGGGGAGGATAATCAGGGGTCTTCAGGGCAGTATTGCCTTTTGGAACACGCTTAAACTCTCCCTAATGGGGAAGATTGCCTTAATTAAGATGGTGGTCTTACCTCGCTGCCTCTATACCATGCAAGGCTCCTTCTTTGAACTTCCACACCGGGTATTTAAGGAGCTGGATGCCCTGCTGGTCCTATTGTTATGGAATGGGAAGAGATGTAGGGTAAGTCTAGAGGTCATGAAACGTAGATGGGGCAAAGGGGGTTTAGAGATTCCCGATCTCGAACTATATTATTTTGCATCCCAATTGCAACATCCCATAGCCTGGTTGGATACGGATCCCTCTTGGGAGAGGTCCCTGCTGGCAGGTACATACGGGGACCGACAGCTAGGAGCGCTTCTGTGGCGGGCCGGGGGACACAAGGAACAAGGTCCTCCATTGGTGCGGCTTGAGGCAGCAATATGGAATCGGGTGATACGAAGAGTAATCCGGGAACGGCCGTTCGCCCCGGAGGCGGACTTTTGGCTGATGCCGCCCTTTGCGCAAATAGACCAGGTAATGTCCACGGAGGCCTGGAAGACTGGGGGCTGCCTAATGTTGTCTGACCTTTACCCGGACAATAAATGTATCACCTACCGGGAGGCGGTGACCACCTTTGAGCTGGGAGCAGGACAGTTTCTGCAATACGCTAAAATAGCGGCAACGGCGCGACAATTATGGCCCACGTTCCCCGAGGCTCCGGGGCAGTCCCAAACCCTGGTTACTATGATCACCATGGCTGGGGGGAGGAGGCTTGTTACTCACCTCTATAGGGCGCTAAGAGATGATAAACAGATTGGCCACTCAAAATAGAAGAAAAATGGCAGCAGGTGTGTCCGCAGGAGGTCACAGCACCAGAATGGGAAAAAATACACGAGAGTGTGCGGAAGGTGTCGGTGAGCAACCGCTTCAAACAAATTCAGTACAATATAATACATATGACCTACCTCTCACCTCGGAGGCTTCAGGCCATTGATGGTTCCAGGGATTCACGCTGCCCTCGATGTCGCTCTGATCAGGCAGACTTTCTGCACATGGTATGGATCTGCCCAACGATCCAGACATACTGGGTGGCGGTCCTCGAGGATCTGACTAGGATAACAGGGTGGACAATAGCCCTGGATCCAAGGGCCTGCCTCCTGGGCTTGATACCTCGGGATCCTAAGCGGAAGACAAGTAGGCGGTTCCTGGTCTTGGGCCTGGTTATAGCCCAATGGCGTATTGCGATTCATTGGTTAACCCAGCAGGGACCGCTATTGGCGAAGTGGAGGACAGATCTCAGGGAGTGGGCATTAGCAGAGGAGGGGCACATACAGAACACCAGGAGAGATGACAAATTACCCGAGGTGCTACTGGCATGGGGAGCGATGATGCAAGAGATAGCAGGACAAAACACCCAACTCACACCAGAAGGTTCAGGCGAGGCGTCTTTCACGGAGGGGGTGGCCACTGGACGACGAGGGGAAACACAAGGTGTCCCCGCATGAACACTAAGCTGTATAGATCATCAGTTACATAGACCCGGCAGAGGGGGGGAGGGCACCGGGGAGGGGGGGTTGGGGGGGAGGAGGGGGGGAGTTTAACACAGTTCCAGTTATGTTTAAGCATGTAAAGAATATAAAGCGAAGAAAACTAGGATAGAGGAATCTCCAAGGATGTCAACGCAGATCTAATTTTTGCCATGTATTACCAATGTAACGTACACCGCCTCGGCTGAGGTGGACAAACTCTGTAATTATTTTACATGCGAGCTGCTGATTTGGAGCAATAACTCAATAAAGAAATATATAAAAAAAAAAAAAGTCCCTAGTATAATATGGGTTTAAACTACCAATAAGTCCTAGTATGTAACAGGGTGTGGAAGTTTAGAGGCCAGCAGATTTCCTGAACTTCCGTGTGTGCACTGCTGAGTGCCTCCTGTCATTTTAAAGGCAGCCTGGCCATGCAGACTGTATTTAAAAGTAAAATTGTGTGCAAACTCGACTTTGGTGGTATGGGCACTTTAAAAGTGATAATCTGCCTTATTGTTAAATATTAGAACCCCCAGGGTCTCGGCTAGGTGTGTCAGGGGTAGGGGGACATTTAACTATAAGAAGGGGCCTCATAAAAGATGTTTTATATGCCCTGATGAGGGAAAAACGACCCATTTCATTTTTCCCGATTGTAGATACCTAGCTCCATAGACTAACATTGCTATATTTTATTTAGCTATAATGTTACTCGGAAAGGAGTAAAATATCATTCAAGGACTTAAAAGATTGGTGTTGATAAATGCAACATCTTCCCACTGTTAAATTTATCATAACTAGTACAGAAGATAAGTTATGGAACTTTTTTTCTGTAAGCCAAAATCCAGCCTTCTAGTCGTCACTGCTGATAGGTCAGCATTAACAGGCTTAGCGAGGCTGCTTTCATTAGGTGATAAGTGGCCTGGCAGGAGCAGAGGTTATCTGATGGAGAGATCTCTGCAGCTAGGGAGAATGAGGCCTGCAGAGGGGGCTGAGTAAATCAAACTTAGCTCAAAGGGAGAGCTGATCAGTAAGGAATGCCAGAGGTACCTACACCCACATCCTGTACTCCAGCCAGATGGCATGTTTAGAACAGGAATGTGCAGAGCTCAGGTGGAGGAGAGGTAATGGAAATGAGATACATAGTGGGTTGGTTTAGCTAGATCTTACTCCTGTGGAGAGAAATCATCCATGTTGGATTTTGGAAGTGCAAGGCTTTGTGGGACAAGAAGATGCCAGACTTTGGAGGAAGTTATCATGCTTTTGGGTGGCACCCAGCATCTCATTGGACAGAGGTGCCCTCTGCTTGTCACCACAGAACAATGAATAAATATCTGAGAGCTGCATAGTCTCAGGTCTGCTGCCTGAAACTACAAGGAAAAGAAGGACTACCTTGCTGGAATCTGGATTTGCACCCAAAGACCTGCACTATGAATGACTGCACCTGCTGCACAATCTGGTACTCAGCCCTGAAGACTGTGCCTTGCTTCAAAAAGGATTAAGGAGTGGACTCCCTGCAAACTACGGGTTAACAGAGCCCACCTGCATCATCTCCGCCAAGAGCACCCATCCTGGAGTGCGTCCAGTGGACGTTTAAGGATTTGGCCAGGTGCATTGTAGGAACTGTAGTCCAGACATCCCAGAGACCATCTAGGAGATTCCAGACCTTTGGATTGGGGATTTGGACACTTGATTTGGACACTTTGGGACAGATGTACGATGTAAAATTGCATACGCAAACGGGTTTGCGACACGTTTGCGCTTGCAATTTTAGTCTGGGCCATGTACTTACACTATTTTGCGAGTACTCGCAAAATAGTGTATTGCGACTTGCTATTAGGTAGGGGTTCCCTTCCTAATAGCGACCGCAGAGCCATGTATGAATGTTTTGCGACTGCAATTGCGGTCGCAAAACACTCGCAAATTACCTCCCTCTTCAAGAGGGTGGTAATGAAGTCGCAAATGGGAAGGGGTCCCCAGGGGACCCCTTCCCCTTTGTGACTGGCTCCAAAAATATTTTTTAAGGGCAGGCAGTGGTCTCAGAGACCACTGCCTGCCCTTAAAAAATGAAATGAAAACGTTTCTTTTTTTTTTTTTTAAATGCATCCCGTTTTCCTTTAAGGAAAACGGGCTGCATTTAAAGAAAAAGAGCTGCTTTATTTAAAAGCAATCCCAGACATGGTGGTCTGCTGAGCCCAGCAGGCCACCATCCCTGGGAGGGCCTGTCATTCCCAATGGGCTCCCAAATTAATATTCATGAGCCTCGCAATTTGCAACCCCATTGGGAATCGCAAACAGTGTTAAACACACTGTTGTACATGCAAAATAGCGCCTCGCAAATTGTGAGTCGCAAAAGACTCGCAATTTGCGAGGCGCAATTTTTCACGTCGTACACCTGGCCCTTTGAACCTACACCTCCTGAAGTTTGGGGAACTTTGGAGACCTTTTGTGAAAAATCTCTATGAGCAGACCGACCCGACCTTGGGAGCCGAGCCAACTACTTTCAACCGCGACCCAGCCAGGATTTCAGGTTTGTCCAGGGGAGATCTTCAGAGCTCCAGACTTCAATAATTTGACCGGGGCCTCGTGGAAAGTCAAGCCGGCGAACTTACTCCAAATTCAGCCTGCTGTGGAGGGTCGAGCAACATCGGAAGAAAAAGCTCCAAAGTGTGAGGGTAAAATTTAGTGTATCTGATCTGGGCTCCATGGCTGTCCACATCAAGCTTTGACTTTGTCCCGGGCAAGTGCAACCAGATGTCCCAGACTGGTGCTATATGTTTTTAAGCACTATAAAGTGGTTAATCTTTAAAAATTCATATCTACGGTTTCCTACATTGGATTTTTGTCGTTTTGGTGTCTATTTGTTCATAACAATATTTTCTACTTCTATGAATTGGTGTGGGATTTTTATTTTGTGTCATGTTTTACTTATTTGATCTATTGGTGTTTTTAAATGCTTTACACTCCTGTCTCTAAGTTAGGCCTGACTGCTCGTTGTCAGCTACCAAGGGTTGAACAAGCGGCTAATTTACTGAGACTTTTACTGGACCCCCATAACGTATAAGTGGACTTATTACTAGTGGTAGGTGCATACTTAGCCCTAGCAATAGCTCACTTTCCAACAGTTTTGTTCTCAGCACTTCACCTCTACTTGTACTTTTCTCCCATTCTCTGGGTCCCTTAAAACATTTCCTAGATTCACATAAATAACTTTCCTCTTTTTCAGTTTAGACATATCGCAGCTTGAACATCAAAACATTCGTTTTCTCCATTAAGACAGAAGCAAATTTAATAATAATAATAATAACAACAACACCAACAACGCCACGAACAACAAAAATAATAATAACAACAAAAATAATTTTAATAATAATAACAATAATGCTAATAATAATGTTAATAATAATCATCATAATCATAATACTAATCATAATGTATTAATTATAATAATAGCTCAGTTCAATGCAATGCTTAATCCTAAAATGTGTGTTATTTCTAATCAATGTAAATAACAGGTGTCATGGTTACCCACTGTAATGACTCTTAATGTACTGAGCTCAGAAGGATGAAAGATTGACTTGAAAAACGTTTTGGATTATTAGTATTGTGTTAAATGCTCAAATATAACTTCTGCTCTGTGGAATTGTGTAGGCACAACAAGACAGTGCCTTCGATTCCTGGTCTTCCAGCACAAGCCCTACTCATGAGTGATTGTCATAGCATGCTCGATTTTCATTAGTTGAATTGGCTAGAACAATACCAAGTTAAATTATACAAATGTATAAAAAGATTGTTTGTGAGTATGGGTGTGTATGTGCATGCACTGTGCTGTTAGGCTCAAGAACCATTAGAAAAAGATATGATTTGGTGAGGAGCCCAATACTCTGAATGCCTGATTCACAAAGGTAAACTTTCACATTTGTGTACGTTTACACTTTTTCATTGTGAACAATACTGCATTTTAATAGTATGTTTATGATTGTGGAGACTCTGCAATTGGGGCGGAGAACTCTGCACATAAAAAGGCAAGCGTGTCCTGGTCTGTCCTATGTTGTTTGTTGCACTCATAAACTTACTGGAAAAGCATAAACTTACAAAAACATTTACGTTTACCTTTGGGGATCAAGCCCTGTGTTTCGCCCAGGAGTCAATTCACAAAGGCATTTTGGAGTATACAGTAGTACCCCTGTATTACTATCTTTCATATTCTCACATTTTTATTGTTAATAGGTACTTAATATGGCGCTAGCGACTCGTCCCCAAGGGGAAATCTCAGCGCCGTGGCAAGAGTCAGATGAAGGGGGAAGATCAAAATAACCAAATTTCGAGATGTTTTTTAAAATCAATGAAGTCAGTGCATGAACGAATATTCAAAGAGGAGCCTATTCCAATTATAGGGAGCCAGATACGAAAAGGCCCAGCTACCTTACTTAGATGTACGGATACGGCAAAGGCAGAATTTCTGTCTGGGCAGTGATAGGTGAGTTTTTTTTGTGTGGTATCTAAGTCCTTTACTGAACAGGGACTTATGAGTCAGACAGAGCAGTTTAAACACTACTCTTTTCCTAATGGGGAGCCAGTGGAGGGCTCTGAGCAAGGGAGTCGATGGTGCACCTGGCAGCAGTTTGTTGACCAGGTGGGCTGCAATGTTCTGGAGGATCTGCATTTTGGAGAGAAGAGATTTGTTGGCCGCTAGAGTCAAGGCATTTCCATAATCAAGGCAACTAATTATTAGTACCTAAGTGAGAGTCTTCCTTGAGCTTAATGGAAGCCAATGAGAAATTATCCGGAGGAGGTGCATTATACCGAAACCGGTGCCACACGTGGATACGACCTGATCCTTCGTAGATAGGTAATTATCCAAAAGGACACCTAGATTCTTAGCCGTTTTACTAGGAGAAGGCATTGGACGCAGCTCAGTCTGCCACCAGTCCTCCGACCAGTGCAGCTGAGCTTCACCAAACAGAAGGATCTCTGTTTTGTCCCCATTTAGCTGAATCCACAATAAGGAGCATGAGAGGGAATTAACAATCAGGTCGCCCTCCACTCATAACAACAATATATCTAATAGACCTCATTGTGCTCGGACACAAAGGCTTTTCCAAGGATCCTGGGGTAAGGATGATAATATCTCTGCCCAAACACTGGCTTCTGAAAAATGCCACTAGCAGCCGGACCTGGGTGTCCAATTTTTAATGTTTGTCAGTCCACCACACTTGTACCCCCGCATGGTAGTGTATACAAGAAGAAAAATATGTGAAAGGTCAGAAAGTACCTCACGTAAGCATCACCAAGGGAGCTGCTGGTAGGTACTCACCAGTTTGCTCACGTCTTTCATCATTGGTGACTTTCATGACCATGAAAAAATGAAATAGGTGTCAAGCTTATATTTAGGAGGTGAAGAAAAATAGAAAAAAAAGTGATATGTGGAAGGATGCACAAAGAGTGCTTGTGTCGTTCTATCCCAACTAGACCCCATGGTGAGAGAAAGGGTAAACTCGCTTCTCCAAGTTAAAATGAGTTGTGACTCACTTGCAAATAAGCCTACTTTATTAGATGCCGTGAGCCCACTCAAGGGTAAAACAGGAACAGCATGTTTCAGACCACTTCAATTAGGAAAGGCCAACATGTTTCATTGCCAAATACCTTGCTGCAATTTCATCAGGGCTGGTACTTCAATCTGAGCCAAGGGTGACTGACAAACAGGAAAAGAAAAGAAAGATGGTGCCAACCAGTAAGGACATCTTAAAACATTAAAATATTACCAGGCATCTTTGCCCAGAAGGTAACACATGCAGCTCAATAGTAATGGTATATTTACCAGGTGGTTGCCATCAGAGTTCATATCGGCAGCACACCTCCTGGGGATTGTTCTCAATTCGTTACCCACACATCCGCTGTAGACACATGCAGTCGCCGCCCGTCAACCTGCGGGTATATGCACACATGTGAATCACTACGTGTGTGCACTTTTTTGAGTACTTTGCATGTGGAATCATATGCCAACCCACTAGCACACGAGTATAGCTGTTATTATGACATCTCAGGCACTCACATCTCATATCCCCCAGTCCGCTATATTCTGACTTTGTAAGGAAAGCCTAGTCGCTCCGACCCATAGGTCGCTCAAGATAAAATGCCCCTAAATCCACACTGCCTCGTCTAGTGAGCGGCAAAACCGCCGGGCTCTCTCACCGCCCTTCAACAAGCAAACATACTCTTACCGCGTATGGACGCGAGTCCAACTTCACACCAATAAAGCGCCTGTAGCGATCGCGCTCTACTTCAAGAGCGTGAACCGGAAGGACATTCAAAGCTCCGCCTAGTGGCCTATTAACAATACAGTCCATTCCATGAAGAGTTCGTCAGCGCCATCTTGGACTAGTATCGTGAATATGGTTTCAAATGTTAACAATTCCTCATGATGTATTCACATTGTGTTACCTTAGTAATTTGCCTCACGTAAGGACCTTCTGCCAAATCAGCAGGACGTCCTTACTGTCACTTGCCCAAACGTTCCCGATTAAAAATACCATCATGTTGGGAACATTATCAATCAGATGTAAGGATTTTCACAGAGACGTTTTTTAATGATAGACTAATGACAATTTTATCAGCAGACCCTGCCATCAATGGATCACTGACAGAATATCGATGAGAAGAATATCGACCTACAAAAATATCGAGGTAAAAATATAGAATGCCAAAATATCGAATCCCTACCTACAAACAGGTAAGTACAAAAATATCGAATCCAAAATATAGTTGTAAAAATATAGTTAGTCAAAATACCGAATTTTTAAAATATCTTAAAAGTAATGTAAAATTAATGAAATAATATATATAATTAACTAAAACATACTTAAAAATACTTAAATAACTTTAAAATTAATAAATAATTAATGTAAGTTAAAAAAATAAACATACATTTTTATTTTTTAATACATATATATATTAACGTAATATTTATAAAAAATATTCAATATTTTTAGCGTAGGATAGCGGGATGGTAAAATTTACTATTACCACTCCAGTGAGTGCAACAGTAGGGAAAGCATTGGATAGCGGGAGGGTAAAAATTACTATTCCCACTCCAGTGAGTGCAACAGTAGGGAAGGCGTTGGATAGCGGGAGGGTAAAAATTACTATTCCCACTCCAGAGAGTGCAACAGTAGGGAAAACGTTGGATAGTGTAGGGGTAAAAATTCCTATTCCCACTCCAGAGAGTGCAACAGTAGGGAAAGCGTTGGATAGCGGGAGGGTAAAATTACTATTTCCACTCCAGAGAGTGCAACAGTAGGGAAAGCGTTGGATAGCGGGAGGGTAAAAATTACTATTCCCACTCCAGTCAGTGCAACAGTAGGGAAAGCGTTGGATAGCGGGAGGGTAAAATTACTATTCCCACTCCAGAGAGTGCAACAGTAGGGAAAGCGTTGGATAGCGTAGGGGTAAAAATTACTATTCCCACTCCAGAGAGTGCAACAGTAGGAAAGCGTTGGATAGCGTAGGGGTATAAATTACTATTCCCACTCCAGAGAGTGCAACAGTAGGGAAAGAGTTGGATAGCGTAGGGGTAAAAATTACTATTCCCACTCCAGTTAGTGCAACAGTAGGGAAAGCGTTGGATAGCGTAGGGGTAAAAATTACTATTCCCACTCCAGAGAGTGCAACAGTAGGGAAAGGGTTGGATAGCGTAGGGGTAAAAATTACTATTCCCACTCCAGTTAGTGCAACAGTAGGGAAAGCGTTGGATAGCGTAGGGGTAAAAATTACTATTCCCACTCCAGAGAGTGCAACAGTAGGGAAAATAATGATTTAATATTTTAATAAAAATAAAATAATTATCAATACCAATAAAAAATTTATTAAAATTACTTACCAATTACAAAATATTTAATAATTAATTCTAAATACCAATAAATATTATTTCTTAAAAATTAATTACCTATTAATAAAAATTAATTACCAATTAATAAAAATTAATTACCAATTAAGAATTAATTAACAATAAATTAATAATCAATACCAATAAATAAAAATAAATAATTACTGAATTACAATTAAATTACTTCCCACCCTATTCCCCTATAAACCCACAACCCGCTCTGAATAATAAATTAATACAATTAATATAATTATCAATTAAATAATTATTAAAAATTAATTACCAATTAATAAAAATTAATTACCAATTAATAAAATTAATTACCAATTATTAATTAATTAACAATGAATTATTTATCAATACCAATAAATAAAATTAAATAATTACTTAATTACATTTAAATTACTTCCCACCCTATTCCCCTATAAACCCACAACCCGCTACAGAACTAAAACGCAAAATTAAATTAAATATAATTAATAATTCCTAAAAATAATATTTAATTTACTATAATTAAATTACTTCCCACCCTATTCCCCTATAAACCCACAACCCGCTACAGAATTAAATTACGCAAAAATAAAATAACATAAAATTCATTACTTTAAAAAAATTAAAACATACATTACAAAAATAATACATACTTTTAACACATATACTAACACTTAAAACACTATAAAAAAATTCGATATTTTTAACAACTATATTATGACTGTCGATATTTTGACAATCGATATTTCTTACCTGAATTTCGATATTCTTAACCACTATATTTTGGCAATTCGATATTCTGTCCATTCTATATTTAAAACTCGATATTTTGGCAATTCGATATTAAAAATTCGATATTATGTCTGTTTACCACCATCAATACATCGGTTATACGGCTACACTCAAAATGCATTTACAGTAGCCTGCACGAAGATATTCAGTCATCAACACCCCATGTAGGGCAACCCGAATCTGGCGGTTTTTCGTGTTTGTCAACTTCTCCCACTCCTCTCTAGATTACGTGGTGCTAGTTAACGGGGCATCTGGTAATAATGAGGGGCCTGATAATATTGTCCGGGACCTCTATGTGGGCTACTTTTGCGCCCAGCCTGGCCTGCATTTATGTCGGCCAGTTCGAGGAGAACTTCATCTATCACACCTCCAATCCCTTCCAACAGAACATCTGCCTCTGGAAGAGGTTTATTGATGATGTGATATGTATCTGGGCTGGGCCAGAGGTTATACTGTTGGACTTCCTGAAATGGCTCGATGAGGTGGATAGGTGCCTTAAGTTCACATGGACCATCAGCAGGCACTCTGCTGTCTATCTAGACCTGGACATCACTGCAGTGGATAACAAACTTAATACAACTGTCCGCCAAAAACCCACTGACAGGAACTCATTATTACACTACCGTTCCTTCCATCCTAGGGCCCTGCGGGATAATCTTCCCGTGGGACAATTTTTACGATATCGCAGGAACTGCAGGTTAACGGAAATGTACATGGAGCTGTCTGTGGACCTGGTAACAAAACTTGAATACAGGGCCTATCCAACCAAGGTGGTGAAAAGAGCCCATAAGAGAGCGCTTATCACCCCCTGCGATGACTTATTGGAAAGGAATGAGAGGCATAAGGAGATCTGCATGCCAGTAGTTACGACTTTTGACCCTATGTCGACAAGAATTTGACAGATCATTAGAAAACACTGGTCATTGTTGAATACGAGTGAGTTCAAAATGCTGCCCTGAGGTTTGGTTCACACCCGCCCCATCCAACGCACAAAAGAGTCTGGCATTCCGTCTGGTCATTTTCCATGTGGTGGCTGCGCGGTGTGTGATCTAACGGAGACAACAAAAAGTGTGCAATTGGCGAACGGCAAGACATGGTACCTGAGCAAATTTAGCAATTGCAATACTACCAATGTAATATATAGACTCACCTGCGCCTGCAGACTGCATTATATTGGTCAAACATCCCGTAAAATTAAAGTAAGGATTCAGGAACATATTGACACACTAAAGGCAGGGAAACTGACCATGTGGTTGGTCCGCCACTTTCAAGAGCAGCGACACAATTTCAGGGAATTGAGATGGACGGTGCTAGAAAGAATAGTGGGAGATGCACACAGTGTGGAAGGCATACTGGCTAGGAAGGAGGCACGATGGATATTTTCAGAGAAGGTGGACCAAGTGTGCCTGAATGATTGTATTGAATGGAACAAAGTAGACAGATAGTCTATTCAAGGTGTGTAGGGGTTCTGGATCGGATACACAAAAGGAACGTGCTGATTGAGGGGGTCAAGATTTTACAGCGTTGTAGTATCCCATATGAGAGTTTTGCAGTAATATCATTGATGTCAGTGATGGCAGCTGTTCTCTACACTAATACAAACTCTTCGCTATCATAGACAGAAATTGGGTAGGATCTGGATGAGTAGCTAATGTTTCAAGCACGTCTACACTACCACCATGGCAATAAAGCAGCTCTTGTAACCATGGTACCTGGGGTGCTGTAAGGAGGGCCTCCAGTCAGGTGGTTGAGGGGGGCTACTGTAAATGCATTTCGAGTGTAGCCGTATAACTGATATATTGATGGCAGGGTCTGCTGATAAAATTGTCATTAGTCTATCATTAAAAAACATCACTGTGAAAATCTTTACATCTGATTGATAATGTTCCCGACATGATGGTATTTTTAATCGGGAACGTTCGGGCAAGTGACAGTAAGGACGTCCTGCTGATTTGGCAGAAGGTCCTTACGTGAGGCAAATTACTAAGGTAACTCATTGTGAACCCATCTTGAGTAATTGTTAGCATTTGAAACCATATTCACGATACTAGTCCAAGATGGCACTGACGAACTCTTCACGGAATGGACTGTATTGTTAATAGGCCACTATGCGGAGCTTTGAATGTCCTTCCGGTTCACGCTCTTGAAGTAGAGCGCGATAGCTACGGGCGCTTGATTGGAGTGAAGTTGGACTCACGTCATTACGCGGTAAGAGTATGTTTGCTTGTTGAAGGGCGGTGAGAGAGCCCGGAGGTTTTGCCCCTCACTAGACGAGGCAGTGTGGATTTAGGGGCATTATATCTTGAGCGACTTACGGGTCGGAGTGACTAGGCTTTCCTTACAAAGTCAGAATATAGGGGACTGGGGGATATGAGGTGTGAGTGACTGAGATGTCTGGTGGCGATCACCTTATTACCTATAAACAAGCTCATAATAACAGCTATACTCGAGTGCTAGTGGGTTGGCTTATGATTCCATATGCAAAATACTCAACAAAGTGCACAAACGTAGTGATTCACATGTGTGCATACACCCACAGGTTGACGGACGGCGACTGCATGTGTCTACATGGGATGTGTGTCTAATGAATTGAGAACACTCCCCAGGAGGTGTGTTGCCGGTATGAACTTTGATGGCAACCACCTGGTAAATATACCATTACTACTGAGCTGCATGTGTTACCTTCTGGGCAAAGATGCCTGGTAATATTTTAATGTTTTAAGATGTCCTTACTAGTTGGCACCATCTTTCTTTTCTTTTCCTGTTTGTCAGGCACCCTTGGCTCAGATTGAAGTACCAGTGAGGTGAAGACTGTCCCCGAGCCCTGGTGAAATTGCTGCAAGGTATTTAGCAATGAAACATGTTGCCTTTCCTAATTGAAGTGGTCTGAAACATGCTGTTCTTTTTTTACCCTTGAGTGGGCTCACTGCATCTAGTAAAGTAGGCTTATTTGCAAGTGTGTCACAATTAATTTTAGCTTGGAGAAGCGAGTTTACCCTTTCTCTCATCACAGGTCTAGTTGGAATAGAACAACACAAGCACTCTTTGTGCATCCTTCCACATATCACTTTTTTTTCACTTTTTCTTCACCTCCTAAATATATGCTTGACACCTATTTCATTTTTTCATGGTCATGAAAGTCACCAATGATGAAAAACGTGAGCAAACTTGTGAGTACCTACCAGCAGCTCCCTTGGGGATACTTACGTGAGATACTTTCTGACCTTTCACATATTTTTCTTCATGTATACACTACCAAACAGGGGTACAAGTGTGGTGGACTGACAAACATAAAAAATTGGACACCCAGGTCTGGCTGCTATTGGCATTTTTTAGAAGCCAGTGTTTGGGTAGAGATATTACCATCCTGTCCCCAGGATCCTTGGAAAAGTCTTTGTGTCCGAGGCACAATCAGGTCTATCAGATATATTGTACTATTTAGCTGAAGACAATTAAGGGACATCCATGTGGCAATTTTCCTCATGTAGGTGATGAATCTATGTTTGACATTTTCAATGGCATGCCTAAAGGAGATGGCCAGTTGTGTATCATCTGCATAGGAAAGGATTTCAAAACCACAGGACTTGACGATCTGGGCAAGGGGTGATACGTAGACGTTAAAGACCATTGGGCTTAAGGAGGAGCAATGTGGCTCCCCCTTGCCCAGGAAGAGGATCCTATATTGAAAGGTGCCAAAGGAAACCATTTGGGGTCTACAGTTAAGAAAACCCCTGAACGAGTCAATGGCAGTTCCCTGGATACCTAGCTCATTGGGATGTTGAATCAGGATGAAATGTGGGATGGTATTGTAGTAATCACACAGAGACAGGTAAGTGTGAGAACAACTGGTTTAATGACTGTCCATCTCCACAGCTTCCAGGGATAACTCACAACTGCCCCTTGGAGTTCAAACCATCACATTCCATCACCATGGCGGTGACATAATAAGATCTGTGGAGCACATTAATAGAAAGACTACTACAACATCTCCTTTCTATCCATAAAATAAAAACAGAACAAAAAAAAAAAAGTAATATAGAACAAAGCAGAGAACACAGTAATGAATAATTGACTGTAGGTCTAAACGTTTAGGCGGAACAATTCTCCTTCCACTCTTGGAGGAGCAACATACTCCAATGACAACTTAGGAGAGTGAGAAAATTGCAACTGACCTTGTTGAACCTGAGCAGGGTCACTGCCAGACTCTAGACCCAATTGCAACACAACCCTCCAAGGAACTTTATAGATTCTTGACAAATTCCACCAACTCCTCCCATTGACCCTCACAGCGAAGCGTGAAGTGGCATCCACTTTAACAGGAGGACCATATTTAGACAAACCTTTTGCCACATTGATAGGGGATTTAATTCTCACCCAATCTCCTACCTGAACACTAGACTTAAATATACCCTCATCAGTGTCAACAGGATGGGCATTCATATTTATTTCAGTTTGAAAATTTCCACACAAAGACTGTGAACCCCATTTCTTCATCCAAGCCGGACACATATGAAAAGAGGCCTCTCTTCCACGGAGGAGTACAAACAGCTCGAACCCGTGATAGGAGTGGGAGTGGTGCGATGCGATGCGCCCACAACATACTTTGAACTGCTTCCTTGATATCAATCTTAGAGGAAACAGCCCACTGAACACACTCAACTAAAATGCGGTTTGTGCGCTCAATGAAACCATTGGCCTGTGGGTGATACAGAGCGACATGACGATGTGAGATCCGAGATTGACTTAAAAACACAGACATCTCCTTGGAGGTAAATTGCACCCCATTGTCAGATACAATCTCTTTCGGGAATCCCTCTCTGACAAAGAGACACTAAAGGAATTTGATAACTTCTTGTGTATTGGGATCAGACATGAATTGAACCTCCCACCACTTACTGAAATAATCTGCAACAACCAAAGCAAATTTGCATTTGTTGGGTAAAACATTAAAAGGACCCACAAAATCTATGGCTAACTTCAACTAAGGAGCATTAGGTATATCAACCTCTTGTAAAGGAGGAACAGCCACTTTGAAGACTTTGTCACTTGTGCAGCACGTGACACATCCCTCTACAATGTCATTGACTTGGCGATCCATGGAAGGCCATCAGTAAACACATCGGATCCTTCTTTTGGTGCTTGTTTCTCCAAGGTGACCCGCATGACCAAAATCAATGACGCGAGCCCTCAGCGACGCAGGAGGAACACATTTATCCCCACGCATGACCATTTCACCACCCTCCAAAGTAAGTTCATCAGCAATCTTGGCAAAAGGGTGAAGCTCACTGTCCAAATGCTTTTCTTTGGGCCACCCAGAGACTATGAAACCCTTAACTCTCTTGAGTACAGAATCCGACTCCATAGCACAGAACCATTCACGTTCAGTAAAACAACCCTGACTGCAAACATCCACATCAGCGATCAGACATTCTTCATCAGCATCATCATCACAAAGTTCCTGTTTCCTCAAAGGTAAAGGTGATCTTGAAAGAAAATCAGCCCTTGTGTTTTTCCCACCTGGAATATGCGTAACCTCAAAATCATATTGCAACAATTTTGAACTTAATCTTGCAATTCTTGGAGTGTGGTCCTTGACGATGCTGCCATTGAGAATGGGAATAAGTGGTTTATGATCGGTCAATAATCTAAAAGTTTTGCCCCAAAGAAAACATTTGAATCTTTCGACAGCCCAACAACATGCCAGCAACTCATGCTCAATTACAGAGTAATGTTTTTCACTTGGACGTAATGCACGAGAGGCAAACCCAATGGTGTGTTCCTTCCCTTGCTTGAACTGAGAAATCATCCCTCCCAATCCATCCAAACTGGCATCCACAGATACAGTACACTGGTAATGTGGGTCAAAAGGCATAACTATTTTGAAAGATCCCAATTCTTACTTGATGTGGGTAAACTCATCCTGACAAAATTTATCCCAGATAAATGTGGCCTTTCTCTTCAGTAAACATCGCATATGTACTGTTTTTGCTGCAAAATTAGAGATAAACTTTGTGTAAAACTCACATACACCCAAAAATGAAGAGACTTGTTCTTTGGAAGAAGGACACGGAGCATTCACAATAGCCTCAATGAGACCTTCCCTAGGCACAATACCATCACCAGAAATTTGATGACCTAAATACTCAATTGTTTCCACCCCAATAACACATTTGAGTTTGTTGGCAACAATCCCTTTCTCTTGTAATTTCTCCAAAACAATAGCAAGATTTTTATCATGAGATTCCCTGCACCTTCCTGCAACCAAAATATCATCTTGAAAAACCACAGTGACGGAGACCCCCTCCAAGACTTTCTCCATAACACGTTGGGAAACCGAGGCTGCTGAAGCTAGCCCAAAAGGCATCCTTCTGAACTGAAAAGTCACAACAGGAGACACAAAAGCAGTCAAATGTTTACACTCTGGATCCAATTCCACTTGGTGGTAAGCAGAGGCAAGATCTATTTTTGAAAAGAATTTAGCACCCTCAAACTTGGACAAAATATCATCAATACGAGGGAGAGGATGTGAGTCCACCTAGATCTCCTTGTTAAGACTGCGCAAGACAATGCACACCCTAAGACTGCCATTCTTTTTACGAGCCACCACCAAGGGAGACAACCAAAGAGAAGACTCAATAGGTTCAATGACACCCGATTCATACATCCTTTTAAGCTCACTCGACAAATCCTCTCTGATACTAAAAGGAACATTGCGTAGCTTGTGTTTAACCAGAGTGGCTTGCTCCTTAACTTTGATAAAATGTCTAAAACCTTTGACACATCCCAAACTATCAGCAAAAACACTTGGGGAATTTGTTGTACCACGTAGCCAAACTCTCACCATGAGTGATGTCATCAACCACTGAGACTTGTTCAATAGTGCCTGGTCTAAGAGTCATGCCAAACAAACCCTGATGATACCAACCAAGTATGTTAAGACCTTTCTTACATCACCATGGCAGTGACATAATAAGATCTGTTGAGCACATTAATAGAAAGACTACTACAGGTATCAAATGCCACAGATAGCTCCAAGAGTACAAGCATTTGCTGGACTACGGATGTCCAGGGACAGTTTAATAGAGTCTACTACGGCTATTAAAGCCGTTTCTGTTATATGGGAAGCTCTGAAGCTCAACTGTGAGGCAACCAAAAGATGATGGTTCACTAAACAGGAGGAGATCTGTTTATTAACATAAGACTCCAGCACTTTGGCTCTCAAAGGAGGATGGGATATAGGGTGAAAGTTAGCTAGCTCCTTAGGATTTGCATTGGGCTTTTTTAAGATGGGTGTAACATATGCAGGTTTCCATTCCAGAGGAACAGCAGCTAGGATTAGTGATTTATTGCGCAGTGAAGTGATGGACCAAGAAGAGTGGGAAAAGTGGCCATTACGTGTGGGGGACAGAGATTAGAGGGAGAGCCAGATTTCCCTTTAGCTAGCAGATCGAGCATCTGAGTTTGAGAGATGGGTTCAAATCTTTCAAGCACCACCAACGTGTCCCTGTGGGAAGGATATGTAGGGCATGGGTTAGGGGGAAGTATGGCATTGGTGTGAATGTTCAGATAGATGTTTTCATTTTTGTTTCAAAATGTCTCGCCAAAATGTTACACAGCATCTGAGAGACAGGGATGGCTGAAGTACAGGCCACATGTTTGGTGAATTCCTTTAGCATCTTCAAAAGTTATTTCGTTGAGCTTCCCACTTGGTCTATCCTGTGGATGGTATATTGTCTACGTGCTGTCCTAACTTTGTTCTGATAGCCACCTAAAATTAGATTGGAGTTGGTTTTATCACTAGCTGCTTACGAAGCGCTCCATTTCTGTTCCAGCCTCTGCAGATCGATTAAACGAGCCTCAGGTCGGCCGTGTACCAGGAGGCATTCTCTGTGCTGGTTTTAGAGGAGTATTTTTTTGTATGATGCAACTATGTCTAGTGTTTGGGAGAGGGACTCCTGAAACAACATTAAGCAGCATTGATGTCCTGCGTGCTATCTAAATTAGGTGCACTGAAAACAGACTTGAAGGACTCAAGAGTGACCTCTCTCTATGGTCTTAAACTCAGGCGATTTTCAGTTTGGGGACTTGAAAGGGAGGCTCAAATAGGGATCTGAAAACTAATGAGAAATTGGTTAGTCCAGGTTGTAGGGTTAGGGCTGTCTGTGTAAAGGAACCTTGAATTTGAATAATTTAGGTCCAATATGTGACCCGCTTAGTGCATAGGCACAGTAACTGTTAACTGTAGGTCTAGCATTTCAAGATCAGATAGAAGGATCGATATATCAGGGTTGGTGGCCATTTCTCCATGGTAGTTGAAGTTCACAATCAGGAAAGAAATTCTCTGTGGTCGAATTCTTTCTTGGAGCCAGGGGTGGGGGGGTCGATAGACTGGACCACCATTCCATGTTCAACCTTGAGTGGTTTCCAGTTTAAATAAAGCTATTTACGCACAGGCAATGAGTAGAGAATCGATGATCTTCACTTTAAGGGGGGTTCAGGTAAGCAATGGCTACTTCTTTGCCCTGCTTAGAATCCCTATCAAGTCTGACCAGCTTGTAGTTGTAGGGGAAATCTATGGGAGTGCAAGGAAGAGCCAGTACATGCCACGAGGTTTTGATGATAAAACCGGATCTGGTTGCACAGATGTAAGTAAGTTCCATATTTCCATTGCATGTTTGGGAATGGACAGTGCATTACAATAGAGTCCTTTTAGTGAAGGGGTATGTACTAAGGTCCAGCCGATGGATTTTTAGAAGAGTCTTTTATTCTAGAGGTGAAGGTTGTTGAATTACATGGCCAGATACAAATTGATCTGGGGCTCTCCCTGTTGCTGCACGGGGGAGTTGTGCATGAATCAGAGCAGGGGAATCTACACTTACAGCATGAGAACTGCCCTTCCACATACAGTGGGATTTGGGGGGTGCAATGTAGGCAATTCATCCTAAGATTTGTTAGATCAATATTGGTACAACGCTGTATAGAAGGAGACTTACCTCAGTGAGTGCAGATGTAGGGTTCCTGGTGCTTGGCGATGTTCGGGCGTGGATGGGTGCAGACGGGCTTGTCTTTGGCACGCCTTCTGTGCACCAGTGGCACGTCTGCTACGCATCGGTGCCAGGTTGTCAATTTAAACAAATCCAGGGGAAATCAGCTAGACTACAATGGCGGTTGTCGTGGCATAGCTGAACAAAAAGTGAAAACCTCAGGCTCCCTCCGCACAAGCGGCAAGCTGTGGAGGACTGGGGAGCTCAGGGACAGGCAAAATGGGTAAGTAGAATGAAGTGTGGGCATGAATAGGTTAAAGACACACATAAAATAAGTAAAGTCATGCCGAGTTGGCGATGCAGCGAGCGCAAGGTAAATATATTTTTTAATTTATTTACTTACTTTACTCCTGCCCGTCGTATGTCCGACTCCACTACCCCCCACCCAGCCCCACCCCACCGCCCCGCAGCACTCCCTCTGCGAGACGCCACTGATACTTTCCATAGCAACGCGTAAATTGCATTTTATGCAACAAGGTGCTGGTGGTGTCGCTATAAAGTAAAATTAGTAAAACAAGCTCATTTTTCCTCACTAGTCAGTGGCACCTGCATTTTGAATTTTAATTTGTCAAAGGCTGAGGCGTGGCATGTAACAAGACTTTAGTAACACACACAGCAAGCATTTTGATTCAACAAAATGCCAGGGGTAGCAGAAGTGACATCATACCTAATTTAACTGCAGTGACAGCATAGGAAATTATGTCATATGACCCTTCACCCCATAGTAATAGTACAATTAATATAATAACAAAGCAAATACATATATGTCTATTTTAAATACCCTCTGAAATTTTATTAAGAATGCTGACATGATATGCCAAGTAAACATTAAGCATTTCTTTTCATTTAGAGGATATAGTGCCAGAAACAGAAAAACACTAGCGGGCTTATTACGATGTTGGTCGGAGTTTCCTCCGACTGACACCGTGGCAGAAACAGGACTGACCGATCTCTGGTCAGCAGTCCTGACCGCCTAATTACAATGCGACCGCACCATTCCCACATTTTCCTACAGCAGCATACAGGCCGTAGCACAAGCTCCCATAGGCAAATGAGAGGTTGTGTTCATCCCTGCACCCCGTGGGGGTGCCTGCCACACGGTGCAGGGATCAGCACACCTCGGCCCCCAACCGGAGGCCGCAGGGTGAAGGGTGCCCTGCTAAGGGCCCACAAACACGCTTTCCAACAAGCTTTCCATGTTAGAAAGCCCGGATTAGAAAGCCTGTCGGAAACCGTACATCGTAATCCCAACGACAGAAACGCTGGCCATTGGGATTACGGGCTGGTTTCCAAGTGGCCGACGGGCTCCTTGAGCCCGTCAGAATCCAGCCGCAATGACCGGCCGGTCTCAATTCGAACCGTCTGTATTGTAATCAGCCAGTCGGAAGTGAAACCAATGATCTCGGTCAGAAAGCCTCAGACCTAAGGTCGGAGGCTTTCAGACCGAGATTGTAATAGGCCCCTAAGAATCAAAATTATTTCGGCCACTAATAACCATGATGTAATGCTTCCTGTAGTGTACACCAAAAAGGAAAAATGTATTAATACATCACAGCGAGATGCTTTAAAAAAGATAAATTTAGTTGTAATGCCCACCTCTATTAAATTATATAGGGCATATACTGAATATGGACTATGCTAATGACTTACATTATTCCTTATCATTGCTAAAAATCTTTGATTTGCGATCACTTTAAAGGCACTGTAACTGCTGCTAAGCACAAACATGAAGGTTTTGATCAAAGAGATAATTTGTAATGTATTCACAATGGTCATAATAATGAAAAATAAGTTGTTTAACAATGTACTTTTTAATTTCAATATTTTTAAATCAATCAATTTAGTTTTACTGTATCAGCATAAAAAGCCTTGCAATCATTCTTTTAAGTCAAAAACAAAATTATCCTTCAAAGCAAACACTATATTAAAAGTATTTCCTGCTTGAACCCAAGAAGGTGTTCTTCATAAAGTGCTCCATATAATAATGTAGATAAAATCAACTAGTCCTTTGATAAAATACATACAATACCTCGTTTGAACATTAAAACAAAGAAAAACAATAAATAAACAAATTAAAAGCTAGGCATGTATTCCTAGATAATAAACTGTTTAAGGCAGAGGCATGAGGAATGACAGATGTTTCACAACCTAATACAGATCATCATTACTTTAGTCTATTTTAAGGAATGCTAGTATACCATGAGAATCTGAACTTTGTGGCCAACCAGGTGCCAATTTATATGAGCCAACACGTTGCTACTTTTGTGACTTGATGCTGGGTGGCGTTCCCTTCCAAAGCACCCCTTAATATAAGCTGTAAACAATGTTAAGGTACCTAGAATAATAGACATCAGACTCAGGTCTGAATACTGTCCACTAGCTGGTGCCCCACTGCATATAAAATGGCAACAGTTATAAGGAGCCTAGGATGAAAAACATCAGACTAGATTAGAGGTCCAGTTCATGCTCCTGCAAGGTAAGGGAGTATCAACAGTGTCTGCACTATGTGCAAATTCATATCAGTTTGTGAACTCTATCCAATATTGGGTGGTTTAAGCATTTCTGACAATTGTTTGATGACTGGCCAGGTTCTCCAAAGAAAGGCTAATATGTTGTTAAAGTCATCCTCCCTATCAATTCTGTTACATTGCTCGATCGTTCCGTAGAGCTACAGGTCCCATATTACTAAAAAAGAGGCCGCGGGTACCTGGATTGAATGGGTGCCAATGTTCTACAGAACAACAGCAGGAGGATTATAGTATCCTCCCACCATACATAGCAGTTCCATAGAGAGTCCTCCTATCCTAACCGTTTTATTTTCACCAGGTAAGCCCTCGTTGGAAATATTCCTAGTCTGAACAGGATGTAAACCCACCTTCTTTGATTAGGCTGTATTTTGTTGAGGTAATCTTTAAACCCTACTTTACTCCTAAACCTGAGGTAGGATTCTATTACACTACTGGGTGGGCCTTCCTGGCCTCAACATCCCTTAATAAAGTGTGATTGGGCTCCTTGACTAAATTTGCCATATCAGGCCCCACCTGCCTGGGATCTTCCCATAGTTTAATCAGGCCATTAGCCATTTCCTTATGTGTACAGACTGCAGACACATCCTTTTGCCGATATTCCTACTCACCTCCTCTACAGCTTTTAAAACACTTTTGCCCTTTATGTTCCTGATTTCTCTTGTCCAGTATCAAACTGGCTGAATTCTGGCCTGATCCGTGATGGAGACTATGCCCAGTTCTGCAAAAACAGGGATCATGGGGGTACCACATACTAGGTTCAACAAGATCTAAAAAAATTGTTTTCAGCTACCTGCAGCTTTGCCATTTTTCCATACCCTCACATCTCGGCTCGATACAGGGCAGCCACTACCACCTTCTGTTTATAGATGTGTAGGCTAATACTTAAGTTCTGGGAACCTGCCTTAGATCTAAAGTTAAGTACCACTCAACTGATTTGTTGCAGGGTAATGGCTGCCTTAGTTACATGGTCATTCCTGTTTAATTTACTTTCAGGTAGATGCCAAGGTAATCATAATGTCTAACCACCTCACTTCGCTCTTCATCTACCATGATCTTTCGTTTGAATAGTGAGGATGGGTATATTACCATTGCTTTTGTTTTAGTGATGTTAATGACCAGGCCCTTGTTGGTATAGTAATCCCCAAACCTGGTAAGCAATTTATGCATAGCATTCTCAGTCCTGGTAATTAGTGCAGCATCATTGGCAAATAGGCAGATGGAGACCATGTTGCCTGCGATTTTTGGGACATCAAGAGGGATTCCCAGACGTTAGTCCTCTACATTGTTTATAAATAAAGTGAAGACAGGTGGGGCTAGTATACACCACTGTTTTACCCCCTTTTCAATCGAGAATGAAGCAGCACATTTCCTCATTTTTCACATAACGTACAAATGTGGTATTATCCTGATGCATGCTTTTATAATTCAGTTCAGTTCAGTTCATAAACTTTATTCGGATAAACATTGTATCCATAAAAGTGCAGTATGATAAAAGAAGTATAAAAGACAAAAGAAGAGTAACAATAAATGCTAATAGGAATTTACAGTTATAAAACACAATGTCACAGATTTTAGGTTGTAAATAAAATGGAAAATTCATTATCAACAATTACAAGCTTATCCATTCATAACTTAAAATCTCAAGGGTTGAGCATTGTCTTACGTGCCCGAGTAGCAATTCTCAAAAATGTGCTTAAACGAAAAACAAGCTCTTCATCAGTCAAGGCAAGCATACTTAAATAGGCAGAATCCAAGCTAATAGGCCTGCTCCTATTAAAATAAGGGTAAAGAAGCCCCTTGCTGTATTTCATGTAATATTTACAGAAGAGCAAAAAATGTAGGGTTGATTGTCTACTAACCCCGTCACATGGGCATGGTACTAAATCAAGTTTCGAATGGTAACCAAGAGGGAAACACAATGCAAATTTAACTGTCCCTGCTCTCAAGCGAAATAGGAGGCACCTTTCCCAGTAACTCATAGGTAAAATAAGATAATTTGGTAAAGGGTAGCAGTGCCGCTCAAGAGACATATAACTAGAAACAGAGGGTTTCTTCAATTCCAGCTCGATTCTTTCTGTGCTGTGTAACAAATAGAGTGCGCTTCTGAGTTCTTTTTTGTGCAGAGTTTCGGCTTTGCTAGGATTTAAGAAAATACAGCCTTGATTAACGCTGCATAAACTCTGATAGCCAAGGAATATCCATCCCCTTCTCACACTTCAAACAGTCAGTAATAATGTCTCTAGTTAGAGTCGCTGCCTCATTCTTCCAGACCGATAACCAGAAAAGGGCTGGTCCAGCACGTATAAAATAGCACCTGTATTCTTTGGACGGGGGAAACTAAAAATCGAATTGATGGTCTTTGAGAACTTGCTCCTGGAATGGGTGAGGTGTTCAGTCCAGGAGCCGGTCGCAGCAAAAACCACCCCAAGGTAGGGGAATTTACAGGTGCTTATCAATTTTTGACTGCCAACAGTAATGGAGCTGAGCTGGCGTTTCCGGGGGCCGCATGACATTAAAAATTATTTATTAAAATTAACTCTTAGGTCCAAACTATCCATGTATTTAACAAAAGACTGTACTAGAATGCGCAGAGAATTTGGGGTGCGGCATATAAGAACCGCATCGTCTGCGTATAATAGCACAGGAAGGGGTTTCCCATTGATCATAGGGACGTCTTGGGTCATGGATACTAATGATTTATTCAATCCATTAATATAAATGATAAAAGAAGGGGGCCAAGACACATCCCTGCCTGACCCCCTTCCAACCTTAATGGGTCCTGAAACCTCTCCACCTCTGCCGATCCTCACTTGTGCCTGGAGGTCTTTGTGGAGATATGCCAAAAAATGGACCAAAGGCTCATCCAGACCATAGGCCAACAGGATAGCCCACAGCTTTGACCTATTAACAAAGTCAAAAGCTGAGGACAAATCCATGAAGGCCAAATAGACTGGAGAGTTCCGTGCAATGGTATATTTCCCAATTACAAGGCTAAGGTTGAGACATTGTTCGTTAGTGCCAACCTTGCTGCGAAAGCCTAGCTGGCAGGGCTCTAAAATACTACATTCCTCCGACCATTCCAGGATCTTATTGTATAAAACACTGCCCAATATTTTAAGGGTATTATCGATCAATGAAATGGGCCTATAGTTATTGGGCTGCGACCGATCCCCCTTTTTAAATATTGGGACAATAATACTCTTTGCCCAGGTGTCAGGTAACGGAGCATACATTAGATTATTGAAGACGTTCAGAAGAAGGGGGGCCCAAAAGTCCGGTTTCCATTTAATAAAATCTATTGGTAGCCCGTCAGGGCCAGGGGCCTTGTTCCCAATGCTCTGGTGAATAGCTTCTTCTACTTCGGAAAGTGTTATCTGAATACTGGTAAATGAACCATGCTCATACTGGTCAGTCTCCGATAGAGGGGTAGCATAGATTTTAGAGAAGTGGGTTTCCCAGGATTGACTAGAAATAGTGCAGCTGATGGGAGTTAATAACTGTCCCATAGATCGAAGATCCCTTACAGCAGACCAAAACGATTTACCCTTTTTATCAGTTGCAGCCTGCGATAGGGTTTCCCAGCGGTCCCTTAAGAGTACTCCCTTCCGGTTTTTAACTGCTATGTTATACTTCTGCCTAGCCAATTTCACATCTAAAGCACACCTAGGTTCAACTAACAATACCCTACGCAAATTCCTATTGGCCAATGAACATTCATAATCAAACCATCTAGGGCCCTGTTTTCTCAAAGATGCAGGCTTCGACACAAGGGTTTTAATAGCCAGACAGAGTTTAGAGAAATCATAGACTACCTCTGGATGCGGGACTTGAAATGACAAACAGGAATTAATGAGGGGCAAGTTATCCTTCGCTAGTGACTTAAACAAATCCCCATTGTCAATGCCCCTCCATATTAGTCTTAAATTGTCAGTCGATGGCATTAAGTCTCTGGCCCCGCATTCGGATGAGAATGCGGGTCGTGAAGCCAATCTCAAAGCTATTTTAATAGGGTTGTGATCCCCATGGATAGTAGCAACAACCTCTGCGGTAATTAGATAATCTGCGAGCAAGTGAGAGATAAAAACAAAATCTATTGTAGACGAATAGCCCCTGCCTCTAAATGTCGGATGGTGATTGTTAGTCGCATGTGATGTACCCATCTGATCCATGACATTGACCAGGTTATGCGAACTCAAAAACACTGCCAGCTCTACACCCCTACGGGAGGAAGGACTTAGATTATATGGCTCTGCGCCAAGGTGCGTATCGTTAAGTTTTGCATTGAAATCTCCTCCTAAAATAATCCCAATAATATTACCCGAACATTGCTGATAGTCTAAATTAGAGATAAAATCAAAAAGCTCAATGAAATTCTTGTTGGGAATAGAAAAGAAATCATTATTATAAAAATTTACCAAATGAAAAGAAACTCTTCTCTTGTAAAGTACAATTTGAAAGTTGCAACTGTTAGTTGGGAGTATCTTAAAACTTCCTCCAGCTGCTACATTAAGCCCAATAAAAAGGCCCCCTGATGGTCGGCCCAATTTATGGCGAGATGCCGCTACACTGATACAGTGAAACCCCTCAAAGTGTAAATCGTGTATGGCCCAAGTCTCCTGAAACATTACTATGTCTTGTTCTTTAACTAAGCGCAGCCAGTCCTGATCGTCAAGCTTAGACTGTAACCCTGCTACATTCCAACTAAGAATGTTCAAATCTGCTCCACTGTTAACTCTAGTTGGGGATCGCTCGTCATTATCAATATCGGTTGTTACTGTGATTACAGAGGAATCCTCCAAATGATGCTGCTGAAGCAGGTGAACAACCATCAATGGTGGTTGTCAATCCTGTGCATCTAGACTCGAGAGTGCGTCGAACCTATTGGTTATCAGAGGCAAAACGTGGGCATCCCTAGAGGGTTTAGGGGGTGGCTTGTAAAAATAACCCAAAGGGAGCGCACTAATACAGGTATTTTGCGTGGGGGATTGCTCAAAGATACTCAGTAAACGACGAACCATGTGGGGACTAGGGAAATTGAGGACAACGCAATCGCCATTTATATTCTTGGCAGAAGGACCAACCCACCCTACTCTTCTGACCATAAGGATATCGTTCATGTTGGAAGGATGAAACCCCTTATGTTTGCAAAGCCAATCTACAGACTTATTACGCAAATCTGCCCAAGACTCCCTTTGATCCCCAGCTAGGTTGGGAACCCCAGCCAAAACTAACACATAGGGACAGGAGGCAGGGGGTAAACTTAGCGCGTCAGTATTTGGTCTCGAACAGGCATTCCTAGGATAATTGGGAATATCCCTGCTTAAACTTATATCACTTGCAGGTGCGCTGGGGCGTGGGTGAGTAAGACAACTTCTTCCTAAGGCTAGGTTTGAATTGTCTATATTTCTTAGAGGGACGTCCTGTCTGTCCCTTTGTTTGCTATAGGAATTTAGCCCAGGGAATGCACTTATATTACTGCAATTTGTATGCAAAATAGCCGAAGTGGTATCTTTGTGGGAGACAGAACTAGGATGTGACTCTAGCCCAAGTATATTACTCATAAAAGATGGAAATAATCCACCCCCGCCAATATTTGGAACTGAGTTCACATTCCTGCCCATTAAGTTAGCCAATTCAGAGTTCAAACATTCAAATTTTCCCCACAATAAATTGAAATTCTTGTCGATTACATTCTTAATGTCAACCAGGGCATTTTCAATAGGTTTCAATGCAGAGGAGGCAACAACAACATCTCCACCAACATCTATATTAGTGTCATTATGGGCAGGGTTGGAAGAAGCATCAGTCTGTATGCCCACAGAAACAGAGTGAGTAACCACCGGGTTTATTACATTATTAACGGGTTGTCAACCTTTAGAATTTTTAGGCTTATTCATCCCTACATTCCTCTTTCTTTTTGCAGGTTTTGTTTTCACTTTAACGGTCCTTTGAGGACATGCTGCCCGTGCTCTAGTATTAATGCCAGGTACATCCGGGACGTCCGTATTGGGGGCTCCCGGGCATGGCAGTGATGAGTCTAGGGAAACAGAGCGTGCTTCCGTTGGCAGTGATTTATGGGGGGTTTCACGTGTTACACTGTCAGTATTCGGGCCGCCTAATGATAGACGGGAGTGTAGTGTTACAGGGTCCATGGACATGCGTCGCTCTGTCAATTCAATTTCATGGGTCAGCAGGGACTCTGCCCTCACAATAAAAGCGTCTAATGTCCCAGCTACTCCTTTGCGTTTACTCATCGTTCCAAGAACTCAGAACGGTCCAAATATAACACCGCAAGATGGCACACTAACAAGCAGTTTATAACAATTGGGTTCGTATTACCTTGAAACACGGATGTGGGGAATGTTCCCTTGATGATGGATATCAGAGAGGTGGCCCAGCCCAGCCTCTTCCAGCCCCTGACGGGCACAGACGGGCCCGCCCTTGGCCCGGGCTTGTCCCGCGCTGCGGGAGCTCCGACGCTCTTTTAAGCGCCTCCTGGCGCGTCCGGTGATTGTGGGCTGTGCGCTGCTCTGAGGCTGCTGGGCAATGGAGTCCGCTTCCCTCGCGGCTCCAAACAATGCAGGGACCCCAGCTCTAAAGACACTGATGCGGCAAGTGGCAAAGTGTTTTAAATGATCTCCCGCGCTGCAGGAGCTCCAACGCTGTTTTAAGCACCTCCTGGCGCGTCCGGTGACCGTGGGCTGTGCGCTGCTCTGAGGCTGCTGGGCAATGGAGTCCGCTTCCCTCGCGGCTCCAAACAATGCAGGGACCCCGGCTCTAAAGACACTGATGCGGCAAGTGGCAAAGTGTTTTAAATGATCTCCCGCGCTGCGGGAGCTCCGAAGCTGTTTTAAGCGCTTCCTGGCGCGTCCGGTGACCGTGGGCTGTGCGCTGCTCTGAGGCTGCTGGGCAATGGAGTCCGCTTCCCTCGCGGCTCCAAACAATGCAGGGACCCCTGCTCTAAAGACCATCATTGGCAAATAGGCAGATGGAGACCATGTTGCCTGCGATTTTTGGGACATCAAGAGGGATTCCCAGACGTTAGTCCTCTACATTGTTTATAAATAAAGTGAAGACAGGTGGGGCTAGTATACACCACTGTTTTACCCCCTTTTCAATCGAGAATGAAGCAGCACATTTCCTCAGTTTTCACATAACGTACAAATGTGGTATTATCCTGATGCATGCTTTTATAATTTGTAACAATGGATTTGCGACCCCCGGTCGTTCCAGTGTTTTCCATAGTTTAGAGTGATCAATTTAGTTGAAGGCTGACTTCAGGTCAATAAAAGCTAGGTATAGTGAAGTTTTATGAATAACAGTATATTTACAGCACAATAAATATAAGTGGCATATCTGCTCAACTGTCCCAACTTTTGATCTGAAGCCAGCCTACAGCTCTGTCAGTAGGTTTCCGTTATCTACCATACCTTGTAATCTATGGAGTAATACTTTCTCCAATATTTTCCCCACTCTATTCAGGAAGGAGATTGGGTGATAGTTTGATGGATTCCCTAGGCTACCTTTGCTATGAATTGGTATTATGATTGTTGAACACTAGGAAGCGGGTACACCACCACTATTTATGGCAGCGTTAAAGACCTTTGTCAAGACCCATGACCAGAAACTTGGGTCCATCTGGTATATATTTAATGGGAACAAAACGTGTTTCCTTTGGAAAAATTGCTACTCTAGTGCTATTGACTGTATATTCTATTATACGACGCACTCACCTACATTCAAACTATCCACATACATGGAGGGAACAGTATAATTCCAACCCCTTTGCTAGGGACTACAAAACAAGAATTAAAAAAAATATATCGATTTATTTCTTTGTTTGTTTAAAAAAGCATACGCTTAACAATACATGGGTATACAATATCTCTGTTACATCAAAATCTCATCAAAAAAGTACAGTAGAGACATACAAAAATCATTAAAAACAGATTCACATAAAAAACAAGGAGAGTACACATAAAAGACAGAAGACTATGTCATTGAATGAACACATCCGTGATTGCTTCATTTAAAGCCTGTGACCCGATACCATACATGAAATGAGCATTCAAAAGGTCCCAGTTTTCTCACGGATTGTGTTCTTTTTATCAAACGTCAACGAGTTTCGATGGTGCCTTTATATAGCCATCTTTTTCAAGACCGAGTCATTTGTAACTCTCATAGACAATAGATAAAAACCAGGAACAATTTGGACCACCTGAACAATAAAACACATATGTCAATACATAAAACTCACAAATCAAAGGGTCATATGGATAATTCTACCTAGTATCAAAAAGACTGGCCCCTAATCCCACCCCTGGTTGTAGTCAAAGCTCCAAATATCTTATACAATAGCGAATATAACATTCCCTATGAATTGCCTAGGCGGAAAATTACAAGGATCTTAACTGTTACTAAAAATTGTTTTTATATAGCAGGCTCAATAAACCATCTGGCAATTATACTGTTCTCCCCTCACTCATACCGTGTTTGCAAATTAACAGAACATATCACTTGCAACAACCTCACTAACATATATATATTATTTTTAACAGGTCATTATGATGTCTATAATTGTAAATCACCTTTTATTGTGATCAACTGGAATACACGATGAATCTAAATCTCTAAAAAGGTGATTTACAATTATAGACATCATAATGACCTGTTAAAAATAATATATATATGTTAGTGAGGTTGTTGCAAGTGATATGTTCTGTTAATTTGCAAACACGGTATGTCTTTTATGTGTACTCTCCTTGTTTTTTATGTGAATCTGTTTTTAATGATTTTTGTATGTCTCTACTGTACTTTTTGATGAGATTTTGATGTAACAGAGATATTGTATACCCATGTATTGTTAAGCGTATGCTTTTTTAAACAAACGAAGAAATTAATCGATATATTTTTTTAAATTCTTGTTTTGTAGTCCCTAGCAAAGGGGTTGGAATTATACTGTTCCCTCCATGTATGTGGATAGTTTGAATGTAGGTGAGTGCATCATATGATAGAATATACAGTCAATAGCACTAGAGTAGCAATGTTTCCAGAGGAAACACGTTTTGTTCACATTACTGTTTAGTACCCTATTCCTTTGGTATAAGGGGTCCCTCTCAACTTTTACAATATATTTAATGGTACAGCATCTGGGCTAGGTGCCTTGTTTTTTTCATAGATAATAGTGCTCGCTCATCTTCTGGTCTTAAGATTAGCAGACGAGCAATCTCCAATAGACCAGTGTTCCTGCAACCATGTCCATGGACTAATGGGCACTCCAGTCCCCCCTCCTTGTCCACCCTATACAGATTACTAAAGTAATCTTCCCAGTCCTTCGGACAAATATAATGGCTCTTATGGTTGTGGGTTCTCTTTCAATATTGCTAACTAATCTCCAAGAATACTTGGAGTTCTTCTCAGCTATTTCCTGCGTAAGTTCTGTTGACCAAATTTCTTGGTTTTTAGCAATTGCTTGTAAGCCCGCCTACGGGTCTGGAAATACATTTTGCTTTGCTTGTCAGTGTTGATGAATAAGGGCCTGTGAAACATGGCTTTTTTCCTGGTACCATTCCTCGTCATACCAGGTAAGTCTAAGTTTATTAGCTTGGCCTTGTATAGTGTGGTTAGCCAGGCATGCCCACATTAATTTGATCTCTATTAGCATTGCCTGAAAGGTGTCCAACATGAATTTATTTGCTACGTCCCCCCAAGTGCAGCCCCCCACCCCCCTGGGGGCCCGCAACGGGCCCCCGATGCGAAAACCGCATGCCTTTCCATGCCGGAGTCTCCGCCATGGAAAGGCATAACACCGCCCACATCATAATATGGATGGCGGTGCCTGCAAGGCACTGCCACCATATTATAGGCCTTTTCCGCCTGGTAGGCAATCGTGACGATTGCCTACCAGTGGAAAAGCAGCGGACGGTCTTTCCGTCCGCCGCGGTACTTCCCGCCATGCTAATGTGGCGGGGGGTAAAAGGCCATCCGGCGGGGTGTTTTGGCGGGCGGATCGCCAATGCCGGCCGGGCGGTGGCAATCCGCCCGCCATGCTAATAGGCCCCCATGTTTCCTGAAAACAACAGATATCAAAATTATTGACAAATTTCACCCAATCACCATTTTTGGCCTTGGTCCAGCGATCTTCCATGACACAATGTTTATATAGTTTGTGTCCTTATTATTAGAAATAGTTATTGGGTCAAGTGCATCATGATCAAGATCATCCATGCTGTGTATTCTTGCAGCCTGTGCATTTCAATTTCTCTCCTCCAATACTTTCCCCGTACTTCTACCACATAGCGCCTGGGATAACCATTCCCAATCTCAGTCAATATTTGTTGCTTGCACCTCTGTCATTTTGGCTCAGATTTGGATGATAGATCAATCATAAGTTGTTATGAATTGTAATATTGTGGTTTCAATGTCATTGGCTAGTAGCTGGTTATTAGTTAGCATTTTACCCAAGGTGGTAGATGTGTCTTTCTCTGGTTGGCACTGGGTCCCTTCTGCTCGATAGGTGGAACTATTAGATGATTTTACTACTGCCTTCAAATTTATATTATTTTTAAATGGTAGCACATGAATGGCCATTACATGGACATTTTTTTCAGAAATGTGAGCGTTGCTCTGCTGAAATAATTTTATTGAACTTGATCTCAGTCTGCATCTAAGCAGGCAGGAACAAGCAGATCTACTACCTAACATGGATAGTGCAAGAACATTTTTACCCCAAATAAATAGTACTGGGCAGTGGGAGAATAGATCACTCCAAGCTTACACCAGTTCAAACATGATAAATAAGCAGTCCTTGGAAATACATGCCGTCACCACAAGGACAGGGGGCCATGCTCGAAGGAAACCGGAGAACACCCTCACAGTTCTCATGCCTGAATATATATCCTGTGAAAGCACGGAAACATTAAATAGGGCAAATATTCTACAATCACTAAAATACATTCCAGAGTTAACATACTTCACGACAAAAAATCTAACCTGAGTACAATTTAAGGTCCTGAGTTACATTACTGCAAGATAATCAACTATAGCCACATGAAAGACTAGCGCGTTAGCACAAATGGTCGTGACAGAAAAGGCCCAATTTGCAAAATGTGGGATCAATGTACATGAACCCGAAGAGGAAAAATACCCATATATACTATCGGGACAATCCAGCGAAAAAATAACACAGACGCAGAGAAAGTCCATCCTAAGAAGTACAACTCTAGTAGATCATCCTAAACCATTCTCCAATTTGAGAATACGCTTAACACCTACAAATTCTGCAACAGGGCGTAAAATCACTGAAAGAATAAAAGTCAAACAGTGCATAAATGACCGGGATGAAGCAGCAATGAACCTGTTAGGATGGCAACTAAACTGCTTCTAGCACAAAGAGATTAAACAGGCCAATGGTTAGAACGGACAAGACCTTAAAAGTAATATCATGGAACATGTATGGGCTGAAATCAATGCTACACAACAGGGCTTCCCTTGAATTTCTACAGACAGGGAACCTGCTGTGTCTCCAGGAAATCTGGCTATTTTCACCACTGGTGAAGGAATTTCAACACCCAGCAAAAAAGTATAATTTGTTTGGAAGGCCATCTGGGGGACTATCCATATATGTAAGCCTCGGCATAACCATACAGTCAGCAAAATCCCCAATGAGCCCAGATATGGTCCAGGCCTTGCATCTGCAAGGCCTGAAAATGAATGGGTCCCCAATAATGATCCTACTGTTGAATGTGTACTTCAATTGCAAGGACAGCCCTTGACACGGCAAGATGAGGGAACTGGTCGATACACTAGAGAACTACTCAGTAATTACCCGAATTGTGGGATAATAATGGCTGGGACTTTAATACTCACAACCTGGGAATAGAAAAAGAGGCCACACTACCCAGGGACCGAGCTGGCAACCTGCTAAACACGTTTTTAAATACTCACCGACTACTCACCGACATAAATCAACTATTGATAATTTGTTTATGAACAATGTCCTCTATGAACAAGTGGTTGAATTCTCAAAACCAGAGCAGCAGACTAGTGACCATCTTCCACTTCTCACCGCAATCTCCCTGCAAACACATAGTCCTAAGTGTATTAACACCCTGGGTGCGTCCAATAGGGAAGAAATACACACGCTTTTGAGACGATTAAGGTGAAATAAAATTGACACATCTGGTTTGGAAGTCTGGAAAAACAATTGACTAACAATCAACAGCGACCAAACAGAGAGGAATATACTCCTAAAATGGTCAAATCTGGCATCAGAGCTGTACCACCTACTGCTAGGCAAACCAGCAAACTCTTGGTTGGGGTCCAAAGAAAGGGCGTGTTGTCAACATCAACCACGGTGAAAAAAAATCCAACAAAGTAAGAGAACACTGAGACAAGCTAATCGTAATTACAAACGCGCGGGCGACGAAATATCACACCGTAAGTGGCTTTCAGCCAGGAACACTCACAAGAGAAACATATGGAATTTAAAACAAACAACATGAAGAATCCCAATGGCAACATGACTCCAAGACAAGCAGAATTTTGGCAATACATTAACACTCTGTCTGGGCACGGCGACGACTGACAAAACAGAGTTTCAGGCCCTACATGGATCAATCATGTGAAAACTTTGTACTGCAAGTTTACCTCCAGCACCCTTCCACTCAATCAACTGCTTTCATCAAGTACCAGTCAGCAGAACGTTACTGGAAAAAAATGTGGGACAGGCCAAATAACTACTGAAGAAACAAGCGACCCTTTTGACGTGCACAATCGTGTGCTAACAATATTAAAGAACATCAGAAGTAACGGAGTCCCAACGGCCTAAGCGGATACCTATTCAAAGAGAACTAGGAGTTCTGGTCAACTATATTTACCCTGCTTTATCAGTTTTGCATGACCAATGCAACAATCCCCAAAGACTGGAAAGGTTCTCTACTACAACCGATTGACAAAAAAGGCGACACTGCAGTCCCAACCAACTATAGGATGATAGCCCTTTTGGATATTGAGGCAAAGGCATATGCAAGTCTCCTTTTACAAGAACTGCAATACTGGGCTAGCGAGGAAGGAATATTACCAGCATACCAATCAGGCTTTAGGGCTGGTGCCTCAACACTGGACAACATTCTAGTCCTAGCCTACCTGGTCAAACAGTCCATCCAGGAAAAACAGTGTCCTCTTTTTGCTTACTTCATAGACTATTCTACTGCGTTCGACTGTGTTAACAGGAACTTATTTTGGCAAAAGCTACAAAACTGGGGTATCCCAAGTATGCTGCTGAATGCCATCATCACTCTCTACACCAAAACCTAGGTACGTGTTAAACTAACCCGGAACGCAGACACAAAGAAGGTGTACACGGACCGAGGGCTGAAAAAAGGCTGCGTACTGGCACCTCTACTTTTTAATTTATATACTGCAGATCTTGGTAAATCAATATCAAATGCCAACCTGTTAGCACCAAAAATTGGGCAGACCAGATTGTTTTTATTGCAGTACACAGATGATATGGTCTTAATGGATTACAGAAAAATGGGTCTGCAAAGAGCACTGGACTCATTAAGCATTAACAATGACGCCAATGAACTAACAGCCAATGTCAATAAAACAAAGGTAGTGATCTTTGGAAAATATGCAAACAAACTTAAACATCATTGGAGATTGGGCAAGCTGAAAATAACCACAACATCTAAGTATAACTATCTGGGGGTCTGGATTATGAGCAATGGCAATTGCACCGCACATATTTCGACCACAGAAGCAAAAGCTAAGGTGGTGACTTACGCCCTGTTCAAACTCAACTCCAAATTGCATAGTCCAACTACTAAGCCAATCCGAAAGGTTATAAAAGCTAAGCTACAACCCTCAATCTCCTATGGGCAACTAGTCTTTCCTGGGGCATTGGTCAATATCATGGAGTCTGCCAACTATCTTATGTTTAAACAGATCTTCCAAATACCTGCCCACACACGGAATGCCTTAGTATGGTTGGAGTTCGGCCTAAGTAAACAATCTGACGAACACTGGGCATCGATTAACCTCTACTATTGAGGAATATGTGCGGCACCCTCAAATACTATGAAAGCAACCCTGAGAGTATTTTTTACAAGAGGCAAAAACCCTTGGCCACATTTTTTATCTACCGCCTGTAGTAAACTGCATCTTGACTTGTCCAACTGGGGAAATTTTATTCATCAACTGGGAATCTTAAAAACCATTTTAAAGAAACAAGTGAGACTTTTATCTAAGCAAGATGACCTGGGGCTTATAGAGACCTCTAGAAGTAATATTCAAACAGATTAAGCCTACAAGGACAGATTAAGCCAGCCAAATTTCAACTCTGCACTGAATAAATCAATTTTAAAACAAATTTTGTCAGTCAGACTTATGGTCCTGGCAATTAAAGAAATAAACGCTCGCTGGAAATCTCTCGAGATGGTCACCTCCTGTAGACTGTGTCACCAGTATGAGGAATCCTTGACTCACCTAATCTGTATCTGTCCACATTTGAGTCATGCATGTTGCACTTTATTAAAACCATTTTTTTTAAATACGGCATTCGCGCTTAGATGCAAAAACGTATCTTTAATTTGGAGACCCCGATGGAACTGGCAAGTCTAGCGAAATTTGTACGACAACTTCAAGCCCCGGTCTAAAGGCAGACCAAAGGTTAAAAACTTAATTTTTTTTTACTTTTATGTTTCATTGTATTATTTCGAAATCAACTAAATGAAATTACACTATGATGTTTTTACTAAAGAACTAATAAGGTTCTCGAAAGGATATATTGTGCACGGTTTTTGTAAAAATCCGTGTTAATTGAAACAAATACATTTATTAATTCATTCATTCAAGTAAAGAACGCTCATCAGAAGACTGTTTACCTCCTGCTTTTGGGACTGCTTTTGCCACCTCTGAGGCCAGGGGTAGCAAATGCTGGGCCAGGGTCACGAGGGAAAAGCCAGATGTTGCAGATGCAACCTCTGGCGACACATGGTGACTCCCAAATGATGTTCATAACACACAGAATGCTGCATACCCTGTAAGCCTCAGCAGCTTTATAAATGTTTCAAATGTTCACGGCTAAGAAATGTTCTATTTCCCCACCCTTTCCACTCCAGCTGAATGAACTCAAACTGACCCCTTGGCAAATAATCAATTATTATTGTAAGAAATAGAAAATGTATTCTTTCTTTGATACATTTCCCACAGGGAGGTCCTGCCACTGTCACTCCAGCTCCTGTTTGATTTACATGGTGGCAAATTGGCCCGCTGGCTTTTGAGTTGCTCTTCTTGCTGGTCATTCTTTCCATGTCAGTATCTCGGCTTTCAGAGTCAATCTGTCACTGGTTCCTGTTCCTTTGACCTGCTTCTGTTTCTGGAGTGTATTGCTTTTTGTTGCTTTAAGTGCTAGTTCTTCTCGGCTAATGTATTTTTCTCTTTAGTTGAGATTAGCGGATTTTGGCCAGGGGCAGGGCTATTGTCCTGGTTGGGCCCTTGACTTGTGTCTTCATCTGGTTCCTGAGATTTTGGCTTGCTTCACTCTGGTCCTTCTTAGCATGGGTTGTGTGGTCTGGCTAGTGTTGAGGGTAGCTCTCCTAGTGTGGTGGTAGGTCATCTCTCTAGCCTTTCTTGGCATGGATTGGCAGCTCTGACTTGTTTTGTGTGTGTTTATCTAGTGGTGTGCAAACAGCTGCATACAAGGTTCCCCTGCACAGGTTATTTGGGCTATGATGTCGGCAGCACCTTGCTCTTTTATCTATACTTTTTTCCACTGCATGTTCATAAACTCTTGGTGGTGTCTTGGATGCCTTGCTGGATGTCCCTTGTAGGGTGAGTTCACATCTTGCTTCCACATTGTATTTTGCCCAGCATTCCCATGTTCTGTTGATTTGGGGTGCTGGAGTTGGGTATCTGGCTTAGCACATCTCAAGTATATAAAGACTGGGACAAGGAAGACAGACAAGCTGGTAATGTCCTGATTATTTACTGCCAATCTTCATTACTCAGTCTCCAAGTATTCTTACTCCCCTAGTCCCTGTCCACGTTACCACCTACCCTGTCAGACAGGGAGGAGAGGGAAAAGCTATGAACAAACTAAGTGGGGGGAGTTGTAGAGCAACATGGAAAGTGTGGGGCCAGGGATTTGAGGAGGGAAGCAGCATTGAATAGAGAGAGCAAGAATGCACATAAAACTACTTCCTTTAATATAAGTAGTCAAAAGGTACACATCATCCAGTTAGAACAATTGTAAAGAACATTTGATCCATGGGAAGGACAAATACAAAAGAAATGTAAAAAGCCATTGAATCGTAAGAAAGTAAATGAGATTGTTAAGAAAGGCAAACAATGGTAAGCAATGGAAAGACTCAAAGACCACTGTAAATACTGGTGTTGCACACATATACATTTGACAACAGATTGCTAAAACCTGTCTGCAGGCAAGACTTAGAAAGCATATGTAAGAAGCAGTACAGACAGAATGGGCCCCAGGGGAGACAATTTCAGCCATTAGCTTTCATAAGTTTTTCATGACTTTTTCATTGCTTGAATGAGCTGTTCATATATGGCATGACATTTCATGGTTTGTTATATTTGTGTACCCACTGGTGATGGCGCAGAAGTATTTCTTTTGTTAGAACATTGGTGCAACACGATGTCTAGCTTGTAATTTAAAGTCAGTGTATATTCTTTGATGTATCCACTTTGCTGACATCATGACTTTGTTATGGCTTCCTTGTTTAGGAAATACATCCTGTTTGTCTTTGTAGTAGGCTGAGGCTGTAAACTAATCACTCCTGCAAGTTCATTCATTTTACTTTGCTGTCTTGATAGCATGTTGTAGAATCTTACAGCTTTTTTTGTTCACAAAGTAAACATATGTACATACAATTTCCTACACCTGCACCGAAAATGCTGGCCGATTGCCAAAAGTATCTACTAAGCTTTCAATTCTGGGAAATAGTAAAGTGCTCACTATTTGCTTGTAATGAGGGCCCACCATAAGCTCCCATATAGTTCCTGAACAAGGGGTTGATCACTTTATTGGGATTTACGATGTACCCTCCTTGGTAGGTCGGAATAAGGTGTCTATCTCCTGTTTGGGCACCACCACCCATTATTCCAGCTGTAAGAAGTTTTTGAGTCGATAGAATGGTTGACAAGGAATAAATCCCCAAGGCTGATGGGGTACCTCCTGATATTTCTAAACAAGAGGTTAATTGCTGGACACCCCTATTGACCTAGGTTTTAAATGCTGCAGTTAAGATTAGGACGATTCCCTCTTGGTCTCATTCTCTAATAACTCCTGTCTTCAAAAAGGGGGAAAAGGCTGACTTGCAGTGCTTTAGACCCATCTCCCTGAATTATTCAACTGTGAAGGTCTTAGGGAGGCTAATTCTAGGTAGGCTTATGGAGAAAGATAAACAAAACCACAGATCAATGCTTAAACCTGTACTTACTTATATAGAAATGTACAGTGGCCAAAGGCGCCAGTTTACATTTGGGATTTATGGATATGTCATCCTCTTTTGACAGGGTGAACACAAACAAGATGTGGTCACTAATGATGTATATGAGTTTTGATGTTGACTTAGCAGAGTTACATATGGACATGACTGCCTCAGTTAATCCAGATTGAGCTTGTACGGAGCAGTTTGAGGCCAAACCTGGGATCAGGGTTGGTTGTGTTTTGTCCCCTTTTCTTTTTATTTTTATTCTTAACCAACTGGAGGCCATTTCTCATAAAGGGGCCCATGACTTACCGTATATGTATGACAGAGTAATTTCTGTCATCTTATATGCAGACAATGCAGTTTGATAGCGCATACTGCCATGGACCTTAAGACACTTTTAGACTCCTTTAGCAATTTTATGTCCTCTCTTAACCTGCATACTAATTACGGTAAATCTCATACTATGGTAATTGGTCCAACAAATACGAAGACACAGGGACCTAAAGTGGGCCAATCTGAAATTTCAGGTGTATCATGTTTCTCAGTACTATTTGCTAAAAGAAGGTCTGCTTTACTGCATTAAAAAAACTCTTTCATGAGATCCTCCTCAGCCCTCTCTGACTTCGCAGCCAAACTAAGTAACAAACCTCTTGGAACCTTACTTAAGATCTACTCCACTAAATGTACAATGTCACTCCTGTATGGCAGCGAGGTTTGGGGGTTTCTGGACGTCAGTCGCCTTCAAGTAGTCGGAAACAATTTTTGTAGACCATTCCTAGCTCTACCATGAAGTACCTCTTCATATATCATTCATGAAGAGCTTGCCATAGCCTATATTGCCAATAAAATTGCTCTTCGTCCCCTGATGAACTGGCTATCTGTGTGGCTCAACCCTGAAATAGAACTAAACAGGGTAAACCTGAGGACTTTCTAGCACTTGAAGGTCTTACTGGGGAAGTATGTCAAATCTGGTTTTACATCACTAAGCAGATCTGAACTTTTCTTTGACACTGACTGGATCACGAAATATAATCTCACTAAGATGCAATCAAGCTTTTGTCAATATGAGAAAATTGTCTTGAGAATTTGTAGATCTGTACAAATTGGCAGTTCAAGCACGTGTTGTTGAAAACAACTCTATCCCTTGAGCCCTATTTGTGTATTGTTAATAATACTAATCATCGTCTTCATCTATCTAGATTCAGATTGAACTTGGTTCATACTGTATTGGTCTCACCTTGTAGAGGGTCTAGTGTAAAAGAGTTTTATCAGTATGGGATGTGATCAAGTTTCCACTCAGGATACAACACACTTCATTATGTTTGATGACTGCTATGTTGTTTTATGGAAAAATGTAATCTTTCCACTGTTGAAAAGTGTTAGACCTGACAGCCTTAGGGTGGATTTCCCCCAACGTTTTGCATGCCTCCCTTCATTTTTCTGACCTCATTTTTGCTGGCTTTAGGACTCTGTGCACTTTACCACTGCTAACCAGTGATAAAGTGCTTGTGCTCTCTCCCCAAAACATGGTAACATTGACTCATACCCATTTGGCATATTTAATTCACTTATAAGTCTCTAGTAAAGTGCAGTGCATGTCCCCAAGCCCAGTAAATTAAATGCTACCAGTGAGCCTGCAGCACTCATTATGCCACCCACTTTAGTAGCCCTCTAGCCATTTGCCCTTGCAAAGCCTGTATGTGCAGTTTACACTGCCACTTAGACCTGGCAAGATAAACCTCTTGCCAGGCCTCAACCTTCCCTTTTTATACATATGTGTCACCCCTAAGGCAGGCGCTGTCTATCCCGCAGGGCAGGGTGCAGTGTATTTAAAAGGCAGGACATGTACTTTTAAGACTTACATGTCTTGGTAGTAAAAAACTCCCAAATTAATTTTTCACTATCGCAAGGCCTATCTCTCCCATAGGATAACATAGGGATTACCTTATTACATCTTGTAAGTGTAATTCCCAATTGTGAAGAGATAGACTTTTCAAGTTTGGCGTCTCTGGACTCACAATTTAAAATCACAACTTATGGTGAAGTCAGATTTAAAATTGCAGTTTGCAAAATGCCACTTTTAGAAAGTTAGCATTTACTTACTTTAGCCATTTGGTGCCTGCTGCCTGTCTCTGTTCAGTCTGAGTTGGGTGACAGCTTGGGCTTTGTGTATTCCCCATTGACAGCCACACACAAAGTGAGCTTAGGTGTGTCTTGATGGACCATCCTGGGTGATGGGAGGGAGAAGCTGGACACAGCCTCACACGTTCACCTGAATAGGCTATGTCCTGTCCACACACAAAGGGCTGCATACCCCCTATTGTGAGTCTGGAGCCAGGGCAGGTAGAAAGGACCTCTGTGCACTTCAAATCTTTCTTTGAAGCCTCCCCCACTTCAAAAGAAGAACTGAGTATAAGTACTGGACCTCTGACACCATGACTTTAGTACACTTCTAGACCTGTGACCACTCTGCCAGGAAGAAAAACTGCTGTGCTGCTGGAAGGACTGCCACTCTGCTCAATTGCGGCTTTGCTGGACTCTTGCCTTGCTGTGGTCTTACCTTGCTGCCCTGCTGCTTGCTGTTCTCCTGCCTGGTGAGAAGGTCTGGACCTGCATCACTTGAACCCAGAGTGACTCCAAGGGCTTGCTGACTTGCCTCCTGATTGAAGTCCCAGGGATGCAAAAGATTTCCAACTACCTGCATCTGCATCTGGACTCTGCAAGCTATGAGTCAGGCCTGCCAAGTGGTGCCACCTCAGTCCTGGACCCGTGGAAGTGAGTCCTGAGGTGCTTTCTCAAGCCAACCCAAGCATCCTCATCGGAACCAGCGCATCTTTGCCTTTGGGTGGGTTGAAAGTGGCACATTCTGGTAAAAGCATGGAACGGAGCTGGTGCATTACACTCAGAATCGACACATCCTCTTCTGCCGGAGCTGTGGCTGTGCATCACATTTGGAAATAGTGCATCACACTCAAAGGATGCATCGTCACCATTGCATGGAGAATCTGGACGCATCTTGCCCACTGTGTGGCCTGACACTGACGCATCGTTTCGGCTGCATTTCACATCTTCTTCGACGTCGATGCAAAGCCAGATTGTGGTACTGTTGTTCAGTGGGCCTAGGTGGGTCCCTGTAGCCGGCCTGGGCATCATCGCGGTCAGCCTGAACGTTTGACTTTGCCCTGGTCCGGCGTGACCAGATAATCCATTTAAGCGCTTATTGCTTCTAATCGCTATTTGACATTTTATTCTTTGAAAATTTGTACCTCGACTTCTACTTGTTGGATTTTTGTCATTTTGATCTTGTTTTATTTATAAAATTATTCTTTATTTTTCTAACCTGGTGTAGAGTCTTTTGCAGTGTTTTCACTGTGTTACTGTTTGAAGAGTGGCACAAACACTTTACACATTGCCTCTTGAGTTAAGCCTGACTGCTCTGTGCCAAGTAATCAGAGGGTGAGCACAAAATAATTTAGCGTGTGTTGTGACTTACCCTGACAAGGATTGTGGCTCCTACTTGGACAGGGTGCATACCCCTGCCAACCAGAAACCTAATTTCTAACAAAGGGGATGAATTTTTATCATTACTATTCTTAGCTATATAGGTAATAACATATGTAATAGACACTTATCAAGAAATCCTTCCCCATCTAGAACTGAAATGGAATATACATGCTTTCACAGTCAGGTCATATATCAATAATAGTCATACTGTATTATAATAATGGCTAGTACCCCTGCTATTAGGCCATAGCTTTTCCCCAAACCAATGACAAGATGGAGAAATTTCTCAATCTTTTGATAAGAAATACATGTGGACATGTGTTTGTTTCTATGAAATATCCCATTTCCCTGTAAGTGATTGAACTAAAATAATGCTTTGTATGTACTTGGTAAATCTAAATTATAGTGAGCAATCTTAAAAAGGAGAGAAAATCGTGTGACAGAATCTATTGAAAAACAAAATTCATCATGTAGAAACAGGTGTTTGTTAGAGTTTTAATGCACAGGTTGGCACCTCTCAAATTAGCTAAATTATTTGCTTAAATTAATCTGAGGGAACGACTGTGTAAATCTACTGCATAAAACATAGCAGCCATTCTGAAAACTTAGAATGCCTGGAGAGGAGCTGCTGTGGTTGCCCCTTCTCTGTGTATCAATTATTTATTCAGTTTTAGTAGTATTTAACATATACATTAACATTTCAAGAAAAAAGAAAGGAAATCCAAATACAGTTCTAACAAGCCTGCCTTACACAAAACTGTAGTTAACAGTACTTTTACAGCTTCCTGTGAATACCAGTATAGGAAAGTGAGAAAGGAAGAATAAATGGATACAGAACATCCTTACCAAACCATCCATTACTTTTTAATTTTTCAGTGAACTATCGTTATAGAACCAATAGTGATGTTAGTAGTGTAATGAGTAAAGTATAGACCTCTATCAATACAGAACATTAACAAGGTGAGTTTAGGCAAGGCACTTTTTCAGATACAGAAAAAAATATGCAGCTGATCCGGCAGTCAGTAGAGTAGTCATTCATAGTATGCCATCAATTACATTTTTTTCAGCAAATCCTTGTGAGTCCATGGCAATAATTACTTGCATTGTATTAAAATACATATCTTAGCTACAGCAAACAGTGTGTCTAACCACCTCCTCAGGTGGTGGATTATTCCATATATTTCAGCTCTGTCATGCATTAAAATTAATGTTGAAGAAAGTTCAAAGACACAATGCTGTTAGTATTCGGCATGTTTCCAGTGTTCCGTCAGACATGCTGAAGGGTGGGGCATGACAATATCAAGTTTAGCATCTCTCTTATTGGCCTTCCACATCTCCAGCATGGTGAGGTGGTTAACTTGGCTAGCAGCAATTTCAAAGATGACAAGTGCAGATTGTGTAGTATCTATAAAGTTTTAATTTCGAGCAGGCTTCTCGCAATCCGCGATCATGAGCTTCCAGTGGCCAGGACCAGCTCTTGTTAGAGTATTCTGTTGATAAGTTAATTTTCCAAGTATATTTCTGGGGTCGCTGTAGGGGCTTAGAATGTTTTTTCTATATAAACATTTCATAGAGGCCAGAAAAAGTCTTCTAAAGTTTCTCCATCTTTCCAAATAGACATGTATAGGAGAATCTGGAATAGGGATAGGCATAGAGCTAAGTTTCAAGTGTAGGCACTATTTCAGTTCTCCATTTTTTTGTTTCACATTATTTTGAAATTTTGCTTGCAGTGTTTCAACAGAATTTATTTTATTGACCCCTAGGGAGCCGATTACGATGTTGGTCGGAAAGCCTCCAACCGCTAGTTGGAAACTTTCCAACCGCGGTCGGAGGCTTTCCAACTGACACGGTCGGTTTGTGGTTGGACTGCTGAATTACAATGTCATTCCGACGTGGCTCCGACTGGCTCTCTGAGTCTTCCGGCCAGTCAGAACCGCACCATAATCCTCTATGGATGGCGTTTCCGCCGTCGGGAATACGATGTCTGTTCCCCACAGCCTTTCCGTGCCGGCCTTTCCGACATAGAAAGGGTGTCGGAAAGCGACTTGGGGGGGCCCTTGCCTCCACAGCCTACGGTTGTTGGCGGAGGAGGTACCTACGGTGCCCCCCTGTAAATCCATGCACTGTGTGGCAGGCACCATGGGGTGCCTGCATCAGGGTGCAGGGTTTTACACACACACCCATTTCTTCATAGAAGCCTGTATTACAGCCAGTTTATGACCGTAACACAAGCTCCCATAGAGAAATTTGAGTATCCAACCGAACAGTGTTCAGTCGCATCGTAGAGGTCGGTCGGTTCCGAGACCAAGACGGTTTCAGTCAGAGGCAACTATGAAAGACATCGTAATGAGCCCCCTGGTAATTGATCAAGTTGGCATATTCCCTTTCCAATATATTACACAGCCTCTAATTTGAAGAGTAATATTGTTCCAAATTGGTGCCTGACAGTCACATTGTCTATTTATTTGTAGTTGCTTATGTACTACGATCCTTGCAAGTTCAGTTTCTCTAAGCAAAGGATTCAATGGGTCCAGAGATTCAAGTTCTGTGGAGAGGAATTGTGCCAAAAGGATCGACTTTGTAGAATAGTCCTAAATGCAGGGGCCGGAGGCCATCAGAAAATAAGTCCCCATATATAATTCTTGATAAGTTTATGTATGTGCTTGTTAGACCTGTCAGCCTTAGGATGGTCTTCCCCCAAACTTTTTGCCTCTTTTCCTCCATTTTGCTGAACTTATTTTTGTTGGCCTTAGGACTCTGTGCACTTCAGTCAAATATGCTTTATTCGGTTTGCCAAGAATCATCCACGCATACACATACAAAAACATGTATATCATTAAAAGTCTAAAATACAATTCATACAGTATAAAAGGTAGAGGGAGTAAAAGAGACCATTAACATTTTCTCACAGGATTAAAAGATATAAAAAAAGGAAAAAATGAATTATAATACCAAAGGTACAGCTGTATTCTTCTGACACAGCGTCTGTGCAAATCTAGCAGGGGACTAATATATCCTTGCTTAGCTTAGTGAGCGTCTAGTGCTATAATCTAATTGAAGAGAGTCACATGAACCCCAGCTAACAGAATTCAAACCTAAAATTGAAATAGTATACTCTTCCTATCACTAGAGTACAACCTTAGAGCATTTGTGCCAAACATTGGCTGAAAACCGACATATAGAAAAGACTATTGCTTCTTAGGTGTCAGGTTTAAAAATTCTATATGAGATTTTGTAAGAATTAACCTTCAGATTTAAACAGACAGGCAGGACAATTATTCACATTTCGCTTTCCTGCCCACTTTCTCGTAAAGGTTTTTAGTGGCAAGCTACCCCGCCGAAATCTCACGAACAGACTTTTGGCCGGGGGAGGAGAAATGATATCAAGAAAGGCTTCAAACTTTGGGGTAGGCTTAAATTCAAGGAACTGATCAATCAGAAAACCTAAAGAAGCAATTGCTAATTGTTGGTCATGCAGAAAGGCCCAATACCTAGCTTTCTCCATTTTTCTGACCTCGTTTTTGCTGGCTTTAGGACTCTGTGCACTTTATCACTGCTAACCATTGCTAATGATCTTCTGCTCACTCTCCTAAAACAAGGTTAAATTGGCTTATACCAAATTGACATATGTAATTTACTTTTTAAGTCCCTTGTAGAGTGGTATACCATATGCCCAGTAAATTAAATGTTGCCAGTGGACTTGCAGCACTTATTGTGCCACGCACTTACGTAATGCATTAAAACACGACCCAGTCCTGCCACTGCAACCTGAATGAAGTTTAAGCTGCCATGTCAACTTGGTATTACAACCATGTTACCAAACCTTAAACTCCCTTTTAATACATATATGTCACCCCTAAGGTAGCCCTAGGTAGTCATAGAGTAGGGTGCTGTGTAATTAAAAAGTTGGACATGAACTTTTAGGTTTTATATGTCTTGATAGTGAAAAACTCCTAAAATAGTTTTTCACTACTTTGAGGCCTACCCCTCTCATATGATAACAGTGGGGATTCCTTATTACATTTATTAAGCTGTAATTTTCAATTAGGATCAGGTAGCTATATCATGTTTGGTGTCTTTTGAATTGTAATGGTGTGAAAAATCAGGATCTGTTTGCAGTGTCCCCCTACTTTTTTCCCCCATGTTGACTTCTAGGTGTTGGTTTTATGACTCTGATTGTGCCCTAGGCTCTGTTACCCAGACCCAGGGCCTGTGCTCTGATGAAAAGTACATGGTTAGGTATAATTATAACTGGCAATGACAGACCCCTGTACGTCCCTAGTAATACAGCAAGGGAGATTCAAACTACCTATAAGTCCCTAGTATATAAAAGGGCAGGGAGGTTTAGAGGACCAGTAGATTTCCTGCACTAGAGTGTACACTGCTAAACTGCCTGCTGTCATTATTAAAGTAAGCCCTAGCTTGCAGGCTGTTTTTAAATTGTACTTATATGCAAATTCGACTTTGGAATTAAAGGTACTTCAAAGTAGTAATCTACCTTATTTTTACATATGGCACCCCTAAGGTTTCCCCTAGGTGTCCCAGGGGTAGGGTGCCTTGTAACTATAAGCAGGGACATTATAAAAGATGATTATAAGCCCTGTTGAGGGAAAAACTGCAAATTCTGTTTTTCCCCATTGTAGTGAATGGATCCAGAGGCTAGCATTGAGTTATTTTATTTAAGTATAAATATTGACAGGAGCCACCTAAAAATATACTTCAAGGTATCTAATTAATAGTTAAGATAAATCCAACAACTTGCCACTGTTAGATTTGTAATTACTATTACAGAAAATAAGTTAGTAAACTTTCTGTGAGCCCTAATCCAGCTTTCCAGCTGCCCTCTCCCGATTGGCCAGCCTTTCCCAGGCTGAGCCAACTCTGCTTGAAGAGGTTTTAAGTGTCCTGTCAGAGTAGACAATGGATTTCCTGTTGGTGGAGAACTTTAGCTGCAGAAGCCAAAAGGCAGAAAGAGGGTGGAGGAGCCAAACTGGTCTTCCAAGGGAGAATAACAGTTTGAGACCAGCACAGGCTGCCCCCCATATCGTGCACCCCCAGCCACACAGGAGCATAATTAATCAGATCAGTCAGGGGGTTGGAAGGGGTGTGTTAGTGAAACTTAGCCACACAAGTGGGTTGGCTTAGCCAGATCGAACCCCAAAGGAGAGACTTTTTCCATGTTGGATTTTGAAAGAATAGTGCTTTCTGGGACAAGAATATGCCACACTTTGGAGGAAGTGGTCATACACCTGGGTGGCAGCCTGCATATTATTGGTCGGGGTGCCCCCCTGCTTGACATCCAGACACTGTGAATAAATATGGAAGAGCTGCATTGCAAATCAGATCTGCTGCCTGAAACAACAAAGAGAAGAAGAACTGCCCTGTTGGAATCTGGAACTGCACCCAAAGGACTGCACTCTGAAGGATTGCACCTGATGTCCAATCTGGCACTTCAGCGCTAAGGACTTTGCCTTGCTTCAAGAAGGATTAAGGAGTAGACTCCCTGCAAGCTACAGGTTAACATAGCCCACCTGCATCGTCTCCACCAAGAGTCCCCATCCTGGAGTGCATCAAGTAGACTTTTAAGGCTCTGACCAGGTGCATTGTGGGAATTGTAGTCCTGACATTCGAAGGACCATCAAGGAGATTCCAGAACCTTAGGTTTGTGTTTTGAACACTTTGAACCCTCAAGCAGACCTTCGGAAAGAAGATCCAGACATTTAGTGAAGTTTGGGAACTTTTTGTCAAAAAGCTCCATTAGGTGACCGACTCGACATCTACCTTCAAACACAACCCGGCCTGGATTTCAGGTTCGTCCCACTGAAAGCTCCGGATCTCCAGACTTCCAGGATTTGGCCGAGGCCTCGTGGAGAAGCAATCCGACAACGTTGCATCAAAATCTATCTGCTGGAGCGTACTGCTCGAAGTCTAGAGAAAAATCCTCCAGAAAAGTTTCTAATTCTGAAGGTAAGTTTTTGACCGAGGGCTCCCACTTAGTGTGACCAAGGCTCCATTACGGTCGGCCTCAAACTTTGACTTTGTCCCTGTCAAGTGTTAATGTTGGGCAATACGATGCTGATGTATGCCATAATATATGTACATATATAAACAAAATTGCATCCCGCTTTTGAATTTTACAGATGAGGCCTCCCCCTCAACCCAAAAACAACAGTTGATGGACAGAATGCAGAACAATGTCATACATTCACCCCAGTACAGAGATCTGGGCCTAAATCCATCGTTTTTTTGCTCACCATGCCATTCCAGTTTGAACCCAGCCATATGCAAATCAGTCTTGACCCTGTGCCTCATGGGAACAGTCCAGCCCGAACTGCCAAGCCAGGTCCTCCCTGGACTAGAAACAAGCATCCTAGGACCGGTTTCGGGGTTTCACCCCTCTTCAGCCAGGATAGCTTGATTCCAGTGGCATGGAGAGCACGGGACCCACGTCTGGGCATACCCGTCCCACTCGGGGTGACAAATGCAAAAACAACAGTTGATGGACAGAATGCAGAACAATGTCATACATTCACCCCAGTACAGAGATCTGGCCCTAAATCCATCGTTTTTTTGCTCACCATGCCATTCCAGTTTGAACCCAGCCATATGCAAATCAGTCTTGACCTTGTGCCTCATGGGAACAGTCCAGCCCGAACTGCCAAGCCAGGTCCTCCCTGGACTAGAAACAAGCATCCTAGGACCGGTTTCGGGGTTTTACCCCTCTTCAGCCAGGATAGCTTGATTCCAGTGGCATGGAGAGCACGGGACCCACGTCTGGGCATACCCGTCCCACTCGGGGTGACAAATGCAAAAACAACAGTTGATGGACAGAATGCAGAACAATGTCATACATTCACCCCAGTACAGAGATCTGGGCCTAAATCCATCGTTTTTTGCTCACCATGCCATTCCAGTTTGAACCCAGCCATATGCAAATCAGTCTTGATCCTGTGCCTCATGGGAACAGTCCAGCCCGAACTGCCAACCCAGGTCCTCCCTGGACTAGAAACAAGCATCCTAGGACCGGTTTCGGGGTTTCACCCTCTTCAGCCAGGATAGCTTGATTCCAGTGGCATGGAGAGCACGGGACCCACGTCTGGGCATACCCGTCCCACTCGGGGTGACAAATGCAAAAACAACAGTTGATGGACAGAATGCAGAACAATGTCATACATTCACCCCAGTACAGAGATCTGGGCCTAAATCCATCGTTTTTTTGCTCACCATGCCATTCCAGTTTGAACCCAGCCATATGCAAATCAGTCTTGACCCTGTGCCTCATGGGAACAGTCCAGCCCGAACTGCCAAGCCAGGTCCTCCCTGGACTAGAAACAAGCATCCTAGGACCGGTTTCGGGGTTTCACCCCTCTTCAGCCAGGATAGCTTGATTCCAGTGGCATGGAGAGCACGGGACCCACGTCTGGGCATACCCGTCCCACTCGGGGTGACAAATGCAAAAACAACAGTTGATGGACAGAATGCAGAACAATGTCATACATTCACCCCAGTACAGAGATCTGGGCCTAAATCCATCGTTTTTTGCTCACCATGCCATTCCAGTTTGAACCCAGCCATATGCAAATCAGTCTTGACCCTGTGCCTCATGGGAACAGTCCAGCCCGAACTGCCAAGCCAGGTCCTCCCTGGACTAGAAACAAGCATCCTAGGACCGGTTTCGGGGTTTCACCCCTCTTCAGCCAGGATAGCTTGATTCCAGTGGCATGGAGAGCACGGGACCCACGTCTGGGCATACCCGTCCCACTCGGGGTGACAAATGCAAAAACAACAGTTGATGGACAGAATGCAGAACAATGTCATACATTCACCCCAGTACAGAGATCTGGGCCTAAATCCATCGTTTTTTTGCTCACCATGCCATTCCAGTTTGAACCCAGCCATATGCAAATCAGTCTTGACCCTGTGCCTCATGGGAACAGTCCAGCCCGAACTGCCAAGCCAGGTCCTCCCTGGACTAGAAACAAGCATCCTAGGACCGGTTTCGGGGTTTCACCCCTCTTCAGCCAGGATAGCTTGATTCCAGTGGCATGGAGAGCACGGGACCCACGTCTGGGCATACCCATCCCACTAGGGGGAAAAATGCAAAAACAACAGTTGATGGACAGAATGCAGAACAATGTCATACATTCACCCCAGTACAGAGATCTGGGCCTAAATCCATCGTTTTTTGCTCACCATGCCATTCCAGTTTGAACCCAGCCATATGCAAATCAGTCTTGACCCTGTGCCTCATGGGAACAGTCCAGCCCGAACTGCCAAGCCAGGTCCTCCCTTGACTAGAAACAAGCATCCTAGGACCGGTTTCGGGGTTCCACCCTCTTCAGCCAGGATAGCTTGATTCCAGTGGCATGGAGAGCACGGGACCCACGTCTGGGCATACCCGTCCCACTCGGGGTGACAAATGCAAAAACAACAGTTGATGGACAGAATGCAGAACAATGTCATACATTCACCCCAGTACAGAGATCTGGGCCTAAATCCATCGTTTTTTTGCTCACCATGCCATTCCAGTTTGAACCCAGCCATATGCAAATCAGTCTTGACCCTGTGCCTCATGGGAACAGTCCAGCCCGAACTGCCAAGCCAGGTCCTCCCTTGACTAGAAACAAGCATCCTAGGACCGGTTTCGGGGTTTCACACCTCTTCAGCCAGGATAGCTTGATTCCAGTGGCATGGAGAACACGGGACCCACGTCTGGGCATACCCGTCCCACTCGGGGTGACAAATGCAAAAACAACAGTTGATGGACAGAATGCAGAACAATGTCATACATTCACCCCAGTACAGAGATCTGGGCCTAAATCCATCGTTTTTTGCTCACCATGCCATTCCAGTTTGAACCCAGCCATATGCAAATCAGTCTTGATCCTGTGCCTCATGGGAACAGTCCAGCCCGAACTGCCAAGCCAGGTCCTCCCTGGACTAGAAACAAGCATCCTAGGACCGGTTTCGGGGTTTCACCCCTCTTCAGCCAGGATAGCTTGATTCCAGTGGCATGGAGAGCACGGGACCCACGTCTGGGCATACCCGTCCCACTCGGGGTGACAAATGCAAAAACAACAGTTGATGGACAGAATGCAGAACAATGTCATACATTCACCCCAGTACAGAGATCTGGGCCTAAATCCATCGTGTTTTTGCTCACCATGCCATTCCAGTTTGAACCCAGCCATATGCAAATCAGTCTTGACCCTGTGCCTCATGGGAACAGTCCAGCCCGAACTGCCAAGCCAGGTCCTCCCTGCACTAGAAACAAGCATCCTAGGACCGGTTTCGGGGTTTCACCCCTCTTCAGCCAGGATAGCTTGATTCCAGTGGCATGGAGAGCACGGGACCCACGTCTGGGCATACCCGTCCCACTCGGGGTGACAAATGCAAAAACAACAGTTGATGGACAGAATGCAGAACAATGTCATACATTCACCCCAGTACAGAGATCTGGGCCTAAATCCATCGTTTTTTTGCTCACCATGCCATTCCAGTTTGAACCCAGCCATATGCAAATCAGTCTTGACCCTGTGCCTCATGGGAACAGTCCAGCCCGAACTGCCAAGCCAGGTCCTCCCTTGACTAGAAACAAGCATCCTAGGACCGGTTTCGGGGTTTCACCCCTCTTCAGCCAGGATAGCTTGATTCCAGTGGCATGGAGAGCACAGGACCCACGTCTGGGCATACCCGTCCCACTCGGGATGACAAATGCAAAAACAACAGTTGATGGACAGAATGCAGAACAATGTCATACATTCACCCCAGTACAGAGATCTGGAACTAAATCCATCGTTTTTTTGCTCACCATGCCATTCCAGTTTGAACCCAGCCATATGCAAATCAGTCTTGACCCTGTGCCTCATGGGAACAGTCCAGCCCGAACTGCCAAGCCAGGTCCTCCCTGGACTAGAAACAAGCATCCTAGGACCGGTTTCGGGGTTTCACCCCTCTTCAGCCAGGATAGCTTGATTCCAGTGGCATGGAGAGCACGGGACCCACGTCTGGGCATACCCGTCCCACTCGGGGTGACAAATGCAAAAACAACAGTTGATGGACAGAATGCAGAACAATGTCATACATTCACCCCAGTACAGAGATCTGGGCCTAAATCCATCGTTTTTTTGCTCACCATGCCATTCCAGTTTGAACCCAGCCATATGCAAATCAGTCTTGACCCTGTGCCTCATGGGAACAGTCCAGCCCGAACTGCCAAGCCAGGTCCTCCCTGGACTAGAAACAAGCATCCTAGGACCGGTTTCGGGGTTTCACCCCTCTTCAGCCAGGATAGCTTGATTCCAGTGGCATGGAGAGCACGGGACCCACGTCTGGGCATACCCGTCCCACTAGGGGGAAAAATGCAAAAACAACAGTTGATGGACAGAATGCAGAACAATGTCATACATTCACCCCGGTACAGAGATCTGGGCCTAAATCCATCGTTTTTTGCTCACCATGCCATTCCAGTTTGAACCCAGCCATATGCAAATCAGTCTTGACCCTGTGCCTCATGGGAACAGTCCAGCCCGAACTGCCAAGCCAGGTCCTCCCTGGACTAGAAACAAGCATCCTAGGACCGGTTTCGGGGTTTCACCCCTCTTCAGCCAGGATAGCTTGATTCCAGTGGCATGGAGAGCACGGGACCCACGTCTGGGCATACCCGTCCCACTCGGGGTGACAAATGCAAAAACAACAGTTGATGGACAGAATGCAGAACAATGTCATACATTCACCCCAGTACAGAGATCTGGGCCTAAATCCATCGTTTTTGCTCACCATGCCATTCCAGTTTGAACCCAGCCATATGCAAATCAGTCTTGACCCTGTGCCTCATGGGAACAGTCCAGCCCGAACTGCCAAGCCAGGTCCTCCCTGGACTAGAAACAAGCATCCTAGGACCGGTTTCGGGGTTTCACCCCTCTTCAGCCAGGATAGCTTGATTCCAGTGGCATGGAGAGCACGGGACCCACGTCTGGGCATACCCGTCCCACTAGGGGGAAAAATGCAAAAACAACAGTTGATGGACAGAATGCAGAACAATGTCATACATTCACCCCGGTACAGAGATCTGGGCCTAAATCCATCGTTTTTTGCTCACCATGCCATTCCAGTTTGAACCCAGCCATATGCAAATCAGTCTTGACCCTGTGCCTCATGGGAACAGTCCAGCCCGAACTGCCAAGCCAGGTCCTCCCTGGACTAGAAACAAGCATCCTAGGACCGGTTTCGGGTTTCACCCCACTTCAGCCAGGATAGCTTGATTCCAGTGGCATGGAGAGCACGGGACCCACGTCTGGGCATACCCGTCCCACTCGGGGTGACAAATGCAAAAACAACAGTTGATGGACAGAATGCAGAACAATGTCATACATTCACCCCAGTACAGAGATCTGGGCCTAAATCCATCGTTTTTTTGCTCACCATGCCATTCCAGTTTGAACCCAGCCATATGCAAATCAGTCTTGACCCTGTGCCTCATGGGAACAGTCCAGCCCGAACTGCCAAGCCAGGTCCTCCCTTGACTAGAAACAAGCATCCTAGGACCGGTTTCGGGGTTCCACCCCTCTTCAGCCAGGATAGCTTGATTCCAGTGGCATGGAGAGCACGGGACCCACGTCTGGGCATACCCGTCCCACTCGGGGTGACAAATGCAAAAACAACAGTTGATGGACAGAATGCAGAACAATGTCATACATTCACCCCAGTACAGAGATCTGGGCCTAAATCCATCGTTTTTTGCTCACCATGCCATTCCAGTTTGAACCCAGCCATATGCAAATCAGTCTTGACCCTGTGCCTCATGGGAACAGTCCAGCCCGAACTGCCAAGCCAGGTCCTCCCTTGACTAGAAACAAGCATCCTAGGACCGGTTTCGGGGTTTCACCCCTCTTCAGCCAGGATAGCTTGATTCCAGTGGCATGGAGAACACGGGACCCACGTCTGGGCATACCCGTCCCACTCGGGGTGACAAATGCAAAAACAACAGTTGATGGACAGAATGCAGAACAATGTCATACATTCACCCCAGTACAGAGATCTGGGCCTAAATCCATCGTTTTTTGCTCACCATGCCATTCCAGTTTGAACCCAGCCATATGCAAATCAGTCTTGATCATGTGCCTCATGGGAACAGTCCAGCCCGAACTGCCAAGCCAGGTCCTCCCTGGACTAGAAACAAGCATCCTAGGACCGGTTTCGGGGTTTCACCCCTCTTCAGCCAGGATAGCTTGATTCCAGTGGCATGGAGAGCACGGGACCCACGTCTGGGCATACCCGTCCCACTCGGGGTGACAAATGCAAAAACAACAGTTGATGGACAGAATGCAGAACAATGTCATACATTCACCCCAGTACAGAGATCTGGGCCTAAATCCATCGTTTTTTGCTCACCATGCCATTCCAGTTTGAACCCAGCCATATGCATATCAGTCTTGACCCTGTGCCTCATGGGAACAGTCCAGCCCGAACTGCCAAGCCAGGTCCTCCCTGGACTAGAAACAAGCATCCTAGGACCGGTTTCGGGGTTTCACCCCTCTTCAGCCAGGATAGCTTGATTCCAGTGGCATGGAGAGCACGGGACCCACGTCTGGGCATACCCGTCCCACTCGGGGTGACAAATGCAAAAACAACAGTTGATGGACAGAATGCAGAACAATGTCATACATTCACCCCAGTACAGAAATCTGGGCCTAAATCCATCGTTTTTGCTCACCATGCCATTCCAGTTTGAACCCAGCCATATGCAAATCAGTCTTGACCCTGTGCCTCATGGGAACAGTCCAGCCCGAACTGCCAAGCCAGGTCCTCCCTGGACTAGAAACAAGCATCCTAGGACCGGTTTCGGGGTTTCACCCCTCTTCAGCCAGGATAGCTTGATTCCAGTGGCATGGAGAGCACGGGACCCACGTCTGGGCATACCCGTCCCACTCGGGGTGACAAATGCAAAAACAACAGTTGATGGACAGAATGCAGAACAATGTCATACATTCACCCCAGTACAGAGATCTGGGCCTAAATCCATCGTTTTTTGTTCACCATGCCATTCCAGTTTGAACCCAGCCATATGCAAATCAGTCTTGACCCTGTGCCTCATGGGAACAGTCCAGCCCGAACTGCCAAGCCAGGTCCTCCCTTGACTAGAAACAAGCATCCTAGGACCGGTTTCGGGGTTTCACCCTCTTCAGCCAGGATAGCTTGATTCCAGTGGCATGGAGAGCACGGGACCCACGTCTGGGCATACCCGTCCCACTCGGGGTGACAAATGCAAAAACAACAGTTGATGGACAGAATGCAGAACAATGTCATACATTCACCCCAGTACAGAGATCTGGGCCTAAATCCATCGTTTTTTTGCTCACCATGCCTTTCCAGTTTGAACCCAGCCATATGCAAATCAGTCTTGACCCTGTGCCTCATGGGAACAGTCCAGCCAGAACTGCCAAGCCAGGTCCTCCTTGGACTAGAAACAAGCATCCTAGGACCGGTTTCGGGGTTTCACCCCACTTCAGCCAGGATAGCTTGATTCCAGTGGCATGGAGAGCACGGGACCCACGTCTGGGCATACCCGTCCCACTCGGGGTGACAAATGCAAAAACAACAGTTGATGGACAGAATGCAGAACAATGTCATACATTCACCCCAGTACAGAGATCTGGGCCTAAATCCATCGTTTTTTGCTCACCATGCCATTCCAGTTTGAACCCAGCCATATGCAAATCAGTCTTGACCCTGTGCCTCATGGGAACAGTCCAGCCCGAACTGCCAAGCCAGGTCCTCCCTGGACTAGAAACAAGCATCCTAGGACCGGTTTCGGGGTTTCACCCCTCTTCAGCCAGGATAGCTTGATTCCAGTGGCATGGAGAGCACGGGACCCACGTCTGGGCATACCCGTCCCACTCGGGGTGACAAATGCAAAAACAACAGTTGATGGACAGAATGCAGAACAATGTCATACATTCACCCCAGTACAGAGATCTGGGCCTAAATCCATCGTTTTTTGCTCACCATGCCATTCCAGTTTGAACCCAGCCATATGCAAATCAGTCTTGACCCTGTGCCTCATGGGAACAGTCCAGCCCGAACTGCCAAGCCAGGTCCTTCCTTGACTAGAAACAAGCATCCTAGGACCGGTTTCGGGGTTTCACCCTCTTCAGCCAGGATAGCTTGATTCCAGTGGCATGGAGAGCACGGGACCCACGTCTGGGCATACCCGTCCCACTCGGGGTGACAAATGCAAAAACAACAGTTGATGGACAGAATGCAGAACAATGTCATACATTCACCCCAGTACAGAGATCTGGGCCTAAATCCATCGTTTTTGCTCACCATGCCATTCCAGTTTGAACCCAGCCATATGCAAATCAGTCTTGACCCTGTGCCTCATGGGAACAGTCCAGCCCGAACTGCCAAGCCAGGTCCTCCCTTGACTAGAAACAAGCATCCTAGGACCGGTTTCGGGGTTTCACCCCTCTTCAGCCAGGATAGCTTGATTCCAGTGGCAAACAGAGCACGGGACCCACGTCTGGGCATACCCGTCCAACTCGGGGTGACAAATGCAAAAACAACAGTTGATGGACAGAATGCAGAACAATGTCATACATTCACCCCAGTACAGAGATCTGGGCCTAAATCCATCGTTTTTTTGCTCACCATGCCTTTCCAGTTTGAACCCAGCCATATGCAAATCAGTCTTGACCCTGTGCCTCATGGGAACAGTCCAGCCCGAACTGCCAAGCCAGGTCCTCCCTGGACTAGAAACAAGCATCCTAGGACCGGTTTCGGGGTTTCACCCCACTTCAGCCAGGATAGCTTGATTCCAGTGGCATGGAGAGCACGGGACCCACGTCTGGGCATACCCGTCCCACTCGGGGTGACAAATGCAAAAACAACAGTTGATGGACAGAATGCAGAACAATGTCATACATTCACCCCAGTACAGAGATCTGGGCCTAAATCCATCGTTTTTTGCTCACCATGCCATTCCAGTTTGAACCCAGCCATATGCAAATCAGTCTTGACCCTGTGCCTCATGGGAACAGTCCAGCCCGAACTGCCAAGCCAGGTCCTCCCTTGACTAGAAACAAGCATCCTAGGACCGGTTTCGGGGTTTCACCCTCTTCAGCCAGGATAGCTTGATTCCAGTGGCATGGAGAGCACGGGACCCACGTCTGGGCATACCCGTCCCGCTCGGGGTGACAAATGCAAAAACAACAGTTGATGGACAGAATGCAGAACAATGTCATACATTCACCCCAGTACAGAGATCTGGGCCTAAATCCATCGTTTTTTTGCTCACCATGCCTTTCCAGTTTGAACCCAGCCATATGCAAATCAGTCTTGACCCTGTGCCTCATGGGAACAGTCCAGCCCGAACTGCCAAGCCAGGTCCTCCCTTGACTAGAAACAAGCATCCTAGGACCGGTTTCGGGGGTTCACCCCTCTTCAGCCAGGATAGCTTGATTCCAGTGGCATGGAGAGCACGGGACCCACGTCTGGGCATACCCGTCCCACTCGGGGTGACAAATGTAAAAACAACAGTTGATGGACAGAATGCAGAACAATGTCATACATTCACCCCAGTACAGAGATCTGGGCCTAAATCCATCGTTTTTTGCTCACCATGCCATTCCAGTTTGAACCCAGCCATATGCAAATCAGTCTTGACCCTGTGCCTCATGGGAACAGTCCAGCCCGAACTGCCAAGCCAGGTCCTCCCTGGACTAGAAACAAGCATCCTAGGACCGGTTTCGGGGTTTCACCCTCTTCAGCCAGGATAGCTTGATTCCAGTGGCATGGAGAGCACGGGACCCACGTCTGGGCATACCCGTCCCACTCGGGGTGACAAATGCAAAAACAACAGTTGATGGACAGAATGCAGAACAATGTCATACATTCACCCCAGTACAGAGATCTGGGCCTAAATCCATCGTTTTTTTGCTCACCATGCCATTCCAGTTTGAACCCAGCCATATGCAAATCAGTCTTGACCCTGTGCCTCATGGGAACAGTCCAGCCCGAACTGCCAAGCCAGGTCCTCCCTGGACTAGAAACAAGCATCCTAGGACCGGTTTCGGGGTTTCACCCCTCTTCAGCCAGGATAGCTTGATTCCAGTGGCATGGAGAGCACGGGACCCACGTCTGGGCATACCCGTCCCACTCGGGGTGACAAATGCAAAAACAACAGTTGATGGACAGAATGCAGAACAATGTCATACATTCACCCCAGTACAGAGATCTGGGCCTAAATCCATCGTTTTTTTGCTCACCATGCCATTCCAGTTTGAACCCAGCCATATGCAAATCAGTCTTGACCCTGTGCCTCATGGGAACAGTCCAGCCCGATCTGCCAAGCCAGGTCCTCCCTGGACTAGGAACAAGCATCCTAGGACCGGTTTCGGGGTTTCACCCCTCTTCAGCCAGGATAGCTTGATTCCAGTGGCATGGAGAGCACGGGACCCACGTCTGGGCATACCCGTCCCACTCGGGGTGACAAATGCAAAAACAACAGTTGATGGACAGAATGCAGAACAATGTCATACATTCACCCCAGTACAGAGATCTGGGCCTAAATCCATCGTTGACCCGAGTCAGAAATATGTGGTTAGGCAGACCCTGTGACCTAGGCCTGAAGCAACTGATTGACAGATCATAGGTGAGGGGACATGTAACCCTTAGACAATGCGCACTAACAGGAAAACCCAGATTGATCCCACAGATAGGTAGCGACTCCACAATGGTTCTCAGGAGATTGGTCCCAATAAAACATGTTTGGCAGGAGGGGTGCACATTCTCAAAAACACCATAAAGTCAGATGCCACAGGTAGTTAGTAACTCACAGCCAATCAGAACACAGCATGCACATTACATGCAGTGATTATGTGCTCCTCATGCCGGACATCTGGACACGTACCCATAGACCCTACAGTATATTCACTCACGAACGAGACCCATTTGTGCTTCCTATCAAACACCTGAATTATGGCCCTGTAACCAGGCTCAAACTTCTGTTGCCAAAGGAATGCATACATCGTTTTATGATGTTTTATGTAAAGTTTAAAAATGACAGCCGAAACCAATGTGCTTTGAGACAATCTTCATAACCCGACTCTGTTGCCTGATCTCCCGGACGGTGTATTAAATTAAACAACTGTACATGCTTTGCCAAACGCCTTGTCTTTCATTTTTACAAAGGTAAATTCATATTCGGGCAACACAAGTGCGAACAGATGTCACAAAGTGGCGCTTTATGTTTTTATGCACTGGAAAGTGTTTATCCTTTAAATATTCATATCTCTGGTTCCCTAGATTGGATTGTTGTTGTTTTGGTGTCTATTTGTTCATAAAAATATAATCTATTATTATAAATTGGAGTTGGATTTTTATTGTGTGTAGTGTCTTACTTAATCAATGTATTGGTGTTTTTAAATGCTTTACACACCTGTCGCCTGAGTTACGCCTGCCTATTTGTTGACAGCTACCAAGGGTTGAGCAAGAGAATAATTTATTGAGACATTGACTGACCCTCTTATTGTGTTTGTGGCCTTATTACTAGTGGTAAGTCACTACTTATCACTAATAATAGTCCACTTTTCAACAAATGGAAAAACCTATTTAATGGTAAAGTCACATTTTTGATTATAATTTTGAAAATTGCACTTTTAGAAAGTTGGCATTTGTTTGCCCTTAGCCCTTTTGTGCCTGCAGCCTGTCAAGGGTCACATGAATGGGTGTAACTGACAGTTACACTTTGGGAATTTCTCCCAGACAGTCACACAATAGAGGGATTAGGTGTGTCTGAATGAGCCATCTGCTGGCAGGATGGCGGTGGATCTGAGCACAACCCCACTTGCAACTGAATAGGGAGTGCTCTACCTTCACACAAATGACCTATTATCTCCAAGTGTCACTGCAGCCAACTTGGAGGCAGGGCATGAGAGTCAGGAAATTTCATGCACTTCAAGGGCCTGATTCACAGAACTAACTTACGTCAAAAACGTAAAGTTAGTACTTTTTGGTATTCACAGAATACACTTACTCATTTTGGTATTCACAGAATGAACTTACTCATTTCGGTATTCACAGAAGTTAGTAGTCCTAACTTTAGGACTCCTAAATGCCTTCTGTGAATACCGAAAGTCTTAAAGTTAGGAATTTTCTCAGTTTAGGAGTAGTAAAGTTAGGACTCCTAACTTTAGGACTCCTAAATGCCTTCTGTGAATACCGAAAGTCTTAAAGTTAGGATTTTTTCTCAGTTTAGGAGTAGTAAAGTTAGGACTCCTAACTTTAAGACTCCTAAATGCCTTCTGTGAATACCGAAAGTCTTAAAGTTAGGATTTTTCTCAGTTTAGGAGTAGTAAAGTTAGGACTCCTAACTTTAAGACTTTCGGTATTCACAGAAGGCATTTAGAGTCCTAAAGTTAGGAGTACTAACTTTACTACTCCTAAACTGAGAAAAATCCTAACTTTAAGACTTTCGGTATTCACAGAAGGCATTTAGGAGTCCTAAAGTTAGGACTACTAACTTCTGTGAATACCGAAATGAGTAAGTTCATTCTGTGAATACCAAAATGAGTAAGTGTATTCTGTGAATACCAAAAGTACTAACTTTACGTTTTTGACGTAAGTTAGTTCTGTGAATCAGGCCCTATGTCACTATGTAGAAGCTTCTCACACCTTTCAGAAGGAGGACACCATGGTATAAAAATAGGACCTCAGACACCAACTCTTTGGTACATTCTGGATCTTTGGTATTCTGCCAGGAAGAAGGATTGATGTGCTGCTGAAAGGACTGCCACTCTGCTGGATTGCGACTTGCTGCTGCCTTGCTGAATTGCTATCTTTCTGCCCTGCTGCCCTCTTATCTGGGAAGAAGGACTGGATTTGCAACTTGAACCAAGCACCACCAGAGTGACTCCAAAGGGCTAGTTACCTGGGCTATTTATCTGAGCCTCAGAGATATAAAAGGCTCCTTTCCTTGGACCCACACCTGAACCCAGCCTGAGTGAGTCCTGCCCCTCCAAATAGTGCTGCACCAATCCTGGACCCTTGACAGTGGTGCTGAAGGTGACCAGACAGCCAGTGCCCAAAAGCGGGGACTTACAACATTTTTGGCTAATATGTGCTTTGAGAACCAGGAAGAGACCAGGACCAATCTGCTCCCCTATCCGCCTGAGGTTCATCACCAGCCAGATTTTCTTGACAGCTTCTCCCACTAAGTTAGTTTCTGTAGCAGTAAATCCTGTTCAGCAGACCTGCGCCAAAAGAGTATTCAGCCTTGTGGAATTGTCTTTGGCTACTGCCCTCTGCCTCTTCCCACTGGAGATTTTTGGAGACTGAACCTAAAAGTCTTCACTGTAGCTTTGTCCCAGGGCTATCCAATGATAATATTCCCTCCTTGGATACCTCCAACAGCCTTGCCCTGCTGAAATTTACCTTCTCTTAACATTTTTCTCAACATTTATTTTAAGTCCGAAGGTAAGCGCTGACCTGGTCCAATCTACTTCATGTATCCAAACCGTGCGCCATCGCAGTCGGCCATTTTTTTTTACTTTGACCTAGTCTTGCATGCCTAGATGTCCACGGTTGGTGCTTTGATCTTACTAAAAACTGTAAAAATTCATAACTCCAGTTCTTTGAATGGATTTTTGCTGTTTCAGTTTCAAATAATTTATGAAAATGTACTTTATTTTTCTAAGTTGCTGTGGGATTTTTCTTGTGTTGTGTTTTTGCTATATAACTGTTTGTGTGCTACATAAGTATTTTACACATTGTCTTGGGGAGAAGGAGCGGACGTATCTAGGTGTACGGCAAGGGACGCTACTTGAGGCAAGTGTGACTACAGGGGTCCCTGAACCCTCTTCCCATTGGGCAATAAAGACCCTACATTGGGGTATCTAAGAACCACACATTAGGTTAGAGGTAGACACAGGTTGCAGTAACAAGGAGGCAATATTTAGTATTGTATTGCAAAACCAGGAGCCCGTCTTTTGTCCTGAAGAATGCAGCGGACTCATTAGATCCATGTTTCTGAAAGAACAAGAGCGACCCAAATGTCCTTGTGAACTGGGTATTGCTACTAAGCAAAAAACAATGTTCACAAGGAACTCTTTTGTAAAAAACAATATGAAATAAGCAAGAAAGTATGACTTGCTAGAATTAATAAAAAAAACAAAGACAAGGGATATGCCATGAGACCTTAATTGAATTCAGTCAGACAGTATTCCATGGGTGTAAATGTCCACAAGACAATATAACTCAGTCGTACTCACTTTAGCCGAAGTGAGTGTGATTTATTTTGTAATCACAGCAATCATAAGTACCACAGAAAGAATTTCAAAGATAGGAACTTTTTTTAAAAGGTATATACATTATGTACAATTTGTACGTGATTTGGTGAGCCCCAGTGGAGTGACCATAACCTAAAGGTGGTGTAGGATGAATTTTAAAGGTGACATAAGCGAAAGAAGCGGTTATTGGAAGTAACAAAAGGAGGAGCTTTTGGCAATTGTAATACAGTGACTTGTATTTGGGTTTTTCTTAGGCTCTCTCTTTATGAAGTCGACGACGTTTCGACCCTCTCGCGATACGGGGTCTCTTCAGGATGGGAGTGCTGAGTACTAATGAAGGAAAGATAGGGTAAGGCTAACGTGGTACATTACGAGAAAGTAGGCATGATGTTGCGGGCAATGCTAAGCACAGCTTACCATATGATGCACAGAGGTGTGCAAGAATGAAGGTCTTCCGGATGTAATTACCAATTCCAATGTTGTCCGGGAGAAGGAGTATGTACCTGTTGATGATACACATAGTGAGGGTGGCCAATCTAAAGAGTAGTGACAGTACTTAGTGAAAGGTAAGCAAAGGCATTGGCTTACCGGGGTAAGATCAGCTATGGAGTGCACCAGGGTGCGAAATCCATTGTAGAGAGGCAGGGTAGGTACAGTAGCCTAGTTAGATCTCAATAAGGAAGTCTCCGTAGGTCCGCTATAATCAATTAAGGGACCTACCGGACTGCTTAGGCAAGTGAAATCACTTTTGTTTCCATCAGGGATCTAAAATGAACAAGGCGGTGTCAGTATAGCAATGATCAACCATCGCGCGAATGTAAAAAGCAGGGCGGATACCAAAACAGGCAATTAATTCACCCGATGGGGGCTACGGCGATCAGTAATTGAATTACTATCGATTTGTCTATCACGAAGTGGGGAGTGTAAAGAAGGGAATCAGCGTTAAGGAATCAATAAGTTCCATGCCTAGTCCCCCATAGTAGTTGGACATACACGTCGTAACACTTACTTGATGATCGTGCGGCGATGCGTTGTCGTGCCGGGTCCTATAATGAAGACGCCTGGCGAGGACTGCGTTAATATTACGTTGGGCGAGGTCTTTGCCGGTTTTGCACATGCGCAGAAGGGACTCTGCTTTTTACTGTGCACCCAAAGCGGCGGCCATAGCTAAGGGGGGTTTTAGTATGTATGTATCTATCAGTGTGGATAGAAGTGGCGTTGACTTTTGGTTCCGAGGTGAACCACCTGTATTGATAGACATTCAACATTAACCGGTGCATATTTATGACGGCGATTTACATTTACCATGAAATGTTACAATAAGTACATTGTGCATCCTTGTGGTGATTATTCGTGAGGATATGGTGCTAATATGATATACATGGTGAAAGAAACCTAATAATACAGTAGAATATTAACAAGATTATCATCTGGATACCTCTATCAAAACAATGTTGGGGATACGATGGCCTGGATATGCGTAAGGTTTATACATAAACAATACATTACTAGATGGTCAAATGTAGTTGTATATCCACATTATAAGTCATGGGGATGGTAAGTGTTCAAGTGCCTTCATACGGTTCATATTTATGACGGCAATTATATTTACCTTAGCATATTACAAATAAATACATAGTCAATTATTGCGGTCATTTTTCATTGAGAGTATTGTGTCAATAAGATATACATGGTTGGAGGACCCTAATATAACCGTAGATTATTTACAGAAGTATAGTCCGGATAGTTATATAAATACAATTTTGGAGGTATGAAGGCATAAGAATATTTAGGGTTTATACATATATGGTAATATCTCGTAGTCTATAACCATTAGGTGATGGTAGGTTTATAGTTGTACGGGTATTCCTCCATTTACAATCAAACATTAAAACATATTGCAGGGAAACAGTGTTAGCAATCTGAGATCTACACCTATTGTACCTTTGTAACACAAGGTGTATATGTACTGGCAGTTTAGTTTAGGCTAATAAATCTGCGCCATTCCTCCAGGCTGTTTAACCCATTTCTGATGGAGTCACATTTTTCTATCCATTTACATTCTAGGGACTGTACAAAGGTACAATAGGTGTAGATCTCAGATTGCTAACACTGTTTCCCTGCAATATGTTGTAAATGGAGGAATACCCGTACAACTATAAACCTACCATCACCTAATGGTTATAGACTACCAGATATTACCATATATGTATAAACCCTAAATATTCTTATGCCTTCATACCTCCAAAATTGTATTTATATAACTATCCGGACTATACTTCTGTAAATAATCTACGGTTATATTAGGGTCCTCCAACCATGTATATCTTATTGACACAATACTCTCAATGAAAAATGACCGCAATAATTGACTATGGGGCCGATTCCAATCTCGGCCGGTAGTGCTCCGAATCGGATTCGGCTTTACCGGATCCGATTCGGAGCCCTGTTTCCCGACCGAACCGTACGCGGGTCCGGCCGAGCGAGTACGATGCAAAATCGGCGACCGACTCGTCCGGGCGTCCCGACCGCTCCGACCGACTCGCTCCCGGCTCGAACCGCTCCGACCGACTCGCTCGGACTCGACTCGCACCGCGCAATGGAGACGTTTCCCGGCCGGGTAAGTACGATGCGCGCCGCGAGCAGTCCGACCGAGCCGCGCACTCCGGCTCGAAAGAGCTGTCGGAGCCGTACTTTGGGGGTCCGTGTCGGACCCCCTGTACGCGTAGCCACGTGAGTCGCACACAGGGGGACCCATGGGTCCCCCTACCTGTGCGTGTACGGCGCGAATCGCTTTGCCGCGTACCCGCTGTAGGGGGCGCCCTTGTCCGACTCGCACCCATTGAGTCAATGGGAGCCCGCGTACGCGTTGTACGACCGGCTCCCATTGACTTCCATGGGAGTCCGACCGACTCGAGTCCGATAACATACGGCCGCATCGTACTCGTTCGGTCGGACTGCACGGGTCCGATTCGGTCGGAAATCTCTCCGGGTCCGGCTCGGTCGGAGAAATTTCCGGCCCGAATCGGAATCGACCCCTATGTATTTATTTGTAATATGCTAAGGTAAATATAATTGCCGTCATAAATATGAACCGTATGAAGGCACTTGAACACTTACCGTCACCATGACCTATAATGTGGATATACAACTACATTTGACCATCTAGTAATGTATTGTTTATGTATAAACCTTACACACATCCAGGCCATCGTATCTCCAACATTGTTTGGATAGAGGTATCCAGATGATACTCTTGTGAATATTCTACTGTATTATTAGGTTTCTTTCACCATGTATATCATATTAGCACCATATCCTCACGAATAATGACTGCAAGGATGCACAATGTACTTATTGTAACAAATGTAAATCGCCGTCATAAATATGCACCGGTTAATGTTGAATGTCTATCAATACAGGTGGTTCACCTCAGAACCAAAAGTCAACACCACTTCTATCCACACTGATAGATACATACATACTAAAACCCTCCTTAGCAATGGCCGCCACTTTGGGTGCACAGTAAAAAGCAGAGTCCCTTCTGCGCATGTGCAAAACCGGCTAAGAATTCGCCCAACGTAATATTAACGCAGTCCTCGCCAGGCGTCCTCATTACAGGACCCGGCCCGACAACGCATTGCCGCACGATCATCAAGTAAGTATTACGACGTGTATGTCCAACTACTATGGGGGACTAGGCATGGAACTTATTGATTCCTTAACGCTGATTCCATTCTTTACACTCCCCAGCTCGTGACGGCCAAATCGATAGCAATTCAATTTCTGATCGCCGTAGCCCCCATCGGGTTAGTAAATTGCCTGTTTTGGTATCCGCCCTGCTTTTTACATTGGCGCAATGGTTGATCATTGCTATACTGACACCGCCTTGTTCATTTTAGATCCCTGATGGAAACAAAAGTGATTTCACTTGCCTAAGCAGTCCAGTGGTTCCCTTAATTGATTATAGCAGACCGACCGAGACTTCCTTATTGAGTTCTAACTAGGCTACTGTACCTACCCTGCCTCTCTACAATGGATTTCGCACCCTGGTGCACTCCATAGCTGATCTTACCCGGGTAAGCCAATGCCTTCGCTTACCTTTCACTAAGTACAGTCACTACTCTTTAGATTGGCCACCCTTACTAAGTGTATCATCAACAGGTACATACTCCTTCTCCCGGACAACATAGGAATTGGTAATTACATCCGGAAGACCTTCATTCTTGCACACCTCTGTGCATCATATGGTAAGCCGTACTTACCATTGCCCGCAACATCATGCCTACTTTCTCGTAATGTACCACTTTAGCCTTACCCTATCTTTCCTTCATTAGTCTCCAACGCTCCCGTCCTGAAGAGACCCCGTATCGTGAGAGGGTCGAAACGTCATCGACTTCATAAAGAGAGAGCCTAAGAAAAACCCAAATACAAGTCACTGTATTACAATTGCCAAAAGCTCTTCCTTTTGTTACTTCAAATAACCACTTCTTTCGCTTATGTCACCTTTAAAATTCTTCCTACACCACCTTTAGGTTATGGTCACTCCACTGAGGCTCACCAAATCACGTTCAAATTGTACAAAATGTATGTACCTTTAAAAAAAGTTCCTTTCTTTGAAAATCTTTCTGTGGTACTTATGATTGCTGTGATTACAAAATAAATCACACTCACTTCGGCTAAAATGAGTACGACTGAGTTATATTGTCTTGTGGGCTTTTATACCTATGGAATACTGCCTGACTGAATTCAATTAAGGTCTCATGGCATATCCCTTGTCTTTGTTTTTTGATTAATTCTAGCAAGTCATACTTTCTTGCCTATTTCATATTGTTTTTTACAAAAGAGTTCCTTGTGAACATTGTTTTTTTGCTCATTAGATCCATGGGCAGAAACATGTCGACGACGGTAACAGTGGTGATGGGGTAATAGTTCCCTTAAACCACACATCCCAGATTTTAACATCAAGTAATACACCCAATGATTAAATGCAAATTGGGTTATTACATTGGTTTTTAACTCACTCTTCTCGCCGGCCCACACTTAAATAATTAGAAGTGCCTCCCTGTCTTCAGGTGTAGGCACGCTCTCGATCAAACCGAGTTTGTAGAGAGTGAGGGCTGACTATGATGAAGCATGACACCTGGTGGTATGTGAGGACAGCCCTTCACAATTTTTGACATGCCCAGCACTCCCATTGAGTAGTGCTATTAGGGACACGGAAACGTAAAATAACTGACTACAACTTTAGGGTAGCTATAACTGTGGGTACATAACAGGAAGTGACATCACAGAAAGGGGCAACGATTAAAGATTAATACTGTGGAATTGTTGAAGCAGCTTTGCAAGAAACTGATTACCTTGTGCGTATATCACTAAAATGGCCAACAATGTAAATAATAATCATAATAAAATAAGTAAATTTATTTTAAAGCTGTATTATGCGGCAATACATTTTGTTAATCAAACTGGCGCTAGCCTAGGTGTCTCCAAAACAGATATGATTGCTACAATATTTACTTATTGTTTCCAGATTAGGACATGATTAAAATTCCAAGTCAGATTGCCCCAGAACTCTACAATGGGACTTCAAGTGACACTCCAGCCCTCCCTTTACGCTAGTGAAGTTTAAGATAAGGCATATGGTTTTCAGCAGGCATAGGAGATTATCATAAACAGATACATGCACTCATCGGAGTGACCTGCAAAAACTGCAGCAAACAACAGAAAGGACAGATTCAACTTTTCAGCTCATTTACTCATTTCCTCTCATGATCCCACCCAGCCTTTTACCTTCTCTTGTCTCAATATTTTTGCTGGTTCTGCCCCCTTTCCATCAATCTCTCCCCTTTCCTCAGCCTCTTCTTGCATGTTCTGCTCCTCTTACATCCACATCTTCCCTACATATGCTACTGTTCACCTCACTTCTCCCTCTAGCCTCTCACCTTTTTTCGGCTATACTCTTCCTTTACATCCATCTCCCCCTTCCAGACTCACACTCTCCAAATGTCTTTAAATTTTTCCATGGATTCTGCCCCTCCTGACGCTATTCTCTTTTGCATGCTAATATATGTGGGCAAGCCACTGAAAACTTGAGCCGGAGTCCTGATTCTGGTCAGCTAAAGATCATCTTGGAACCTCGAGCCCAAAATGAGCTGAGCTTTCACAAGAGGCGACGTGGCCTAGTGGCTACAGCTGCCCACCATCCAACAAAAGGAGCCAGACTTCAATCTGTGTCTTGGCTCAGCATCCTGTGAATCTAGACAAATCTCTGTGCTGTAAAAAAATAACTGTAGTCTGTTTCTGTTCTGAAGAACTCGTATGCCAATGGCCAATGTTCATGCTATGCAAAACAGTCAAAATTACAATGTGGACCCTGCCTGTTACCCAGACTCTAGTCTCATGCTTCAAGAATTTAAGATGACGTGTTAAGCCTTAATGCCTTAAAGAGATGCCTATGTAGTGGCCAAATTGCACAGTGAGAAACTGAAAAATCTGAGAACAACCCCAGCTTCCCTGCTTGACCAACTTGTGTGATCCTAGGCAAATGCTTTATTTCACCAACCTCCATTTTGTTCATTATCGTACATTAGAGCAGTTTCAAATGCATGCAGTAAGGGTGTGTGCTGTAGAATACGTCTTGTGTTTGATGTAATAGACAATAATTTTACTGCATGTTCAATAAGGCTGTAGCCCACATATAGGGTACACATGAAACCTGACATGGCTCTTAGCCAGGGCCACTAGAATAATTTGATTTTGTGGTCACTGTGTTTTCCACATAATTAGGGATTTACCTCATAAGCCATCTGCTGCATAATCTGCAGCTTTTAACAAAAACGTTTTTTTTTCTAGCTCAAAAGGCAGTGGTTCGTAATTTTGGTTGCACCTAAAGTAAGTGAGACCATCTGACCATAGGAAGCGTACACCTGTCGGACCTTGGGTTGGGGTCAAAAAGATCAGGCAGAGACCATAATATGTTCCTGCCTGAAGAGGTAGAATTGTCGCGTGCACTCCATGCGTCCTGGAAGTAAGGAGTTCATTAATTTAGGTGCAACCAAACTAACGAACCACTGCCATTTCTTTTTCTGGCCTACTACTGTCACACCTAAATCAACAGATGTGTTTTGGGCCATGGACTTGTATTTATGGTCCACAGCCAGTTGATTTTACTGCAGCTGTTAGTTGTAGAGGGCGGTCTATTTCTGTACATTGGACTACAGGCTACCAGTGGCTTTCCATTATTACCAGACTATGCTCACTACGCCACATTGTCTTCGTAAATTTCCAACAGTGGATGCAGGAACTAATCCATTGATGTCTGATGGATGGGGGCATCATCTTGCGCGGCTTTTGTTCTATTTGACAACCAGACCTTTGCTCTTCAGATCCCTCTACTCGCCATTTGCTCACCAAGCTATCATTACTTGCCTAGCCTTGAAGACGTCCGCTGTTTTCTGCTGCTCCCAACACACTTGTACAGATGATCACAGATACGTTGCTTCTGTCTACAATAAATTACAGATTTGAAATATCTACAAGAATCCTTACTTTATGGACTGACTTTCTTTGGACTTCCATTGAGTGCTTTGGTATCTTTGCTTATATTGTCTACACAGTGGATGTTTGGACCAATGTGTGCTGGCACCCCTGGTATTAGGGTGTTGGGTATCATTATAGCAGCAACCCAAATAACCTTTTGATGATCCATTGATAGACACCTCCACATACAATTGCTCTAATAGGTGCGGTCTTAAAACCCCTACTACCAATTAGATTGTAAAGATTACAGCTGGGGTTCTCGTGGGACCTCACTAGCGAGCTTTCAAATTTGCTTGTTGCCTGCATCTGTTAGTCTCATATTCTAAACTGAAGAGGCATGTGTTTTGGAATCTTACTTTAGGTAGTGTCTAAATATAAATTTCAAATGTAAATTACAAGTAAAATAAATAAAAAATGAATTCTGGTGCAGTGTATATACTGGTCATAGAGCTGCAACTGCTCTGCTAATTTGTTTACTGGCTGGTATGCTGATGGATGCTGTGTCTGGATGATGTCTGGAGGTGGTCGACTTTTCTGCTTGGTACTTCACACCTTCTGAGTGCCTGCTCTGAAATAAACTGTCAAAATACAAAAACTCCCATTTCAATCACCTATTGACTCTCAGGTGGTCTGATCTAGGATATGAAAGACATTGCAAGAAGAGCAGTGGCTGAAGGGAAATTAATTATTGTCCCACTTTATATATGATGTCCTGCAGGCAGATCCAAAATCAGAGTGACAGTTCAAGAAAGCAATGGCTGGAGTGGGCAGACAGAATGCCCATCTCTATGTCAATTATTTATGTAACACGTAATATTCACAAGAGGTCAGGGGAAGAGCTAAAGGGAATTTTTAACACAGACCTACAATTCGATGTTTAAAGGGTATATTAATACAATTAGATATCCTTGCCTGATGCCCATTTAGCTTCATTCAATGAATAGAATAACAGTGTGACAGTGAGCTACATTATTGTTATAGCTGTGTAACTGTATTTCCTTATCCATGGTGAGCTAGTCACGCACCCCATAAGCCAATAGTCTGATTCTATTTAGAGGACAAAAATTGAGACTATTAGCAGAGCTGTGTAGAGTCTCTGTGCAGAAAGAGGGATTTGTACTTCAGGTCTGGACATTGACGTGCCATGAAAAACTTGACTTGTGTATCTTGAAGACATTTACAGCTCTGTAACAAAAATATTCCTGGAAATAAATGCTGTGGGAATCTATACATCTATCGAAATGCAAAGGCAGAAATTCTACCTTCTGTGAAATCAAGGATTACAATATAGCAGGTTGAAGATAAGACAGTTTTCAAAGTTTTGTGAGTTTTTCTTTTCATGTTTATTAACTACAATATGACTATCTGCATTGCTTCAGAATTCAATTCATTCAACTTATTTAGGTGTCCTCCACTATGGTTTTCCCTCCTTCCTCTCTTACATTGAGTGTTTGCACATGTAAACTTTAATGTGTATGAGTTGCTATTTTGGTAAGCGTCTGGATAATGTCATATATAAGGGGGGAGTAAAAACGTAGTTCCCCCTTCCTTAGTGTAAAAATGCAAGAAACCTTTCCCAGGGATTTGTCTCTGACCACCTTTCTGGATGCTCTCTATTGCAGATAATGGGCCAGAGAGTAGCAGGAAACAAGAAGGACTAAAATACCACTTTCATTATATATTATCTGAGTAGTATCTGGTTGAATCATTCTGTCGTTTTTCACCAATGATTCATAGAATTGTGGTTTTAAAATACTGTTATTTATCTAAAATGTAATGTTTTGTTTACTGGCTGCTATGAAAAGGAAAGCAAGAAAGTAATGCATAATATTAGCCCCGGGGCTTGACATAAAATGGACTTGCCAGAAGGCTCTCATTACAATGCGCCCAATATCTTATGCGATAGTTACCTCACCTTATAAAATACGAAACAGAGGTGTTCGTTATTTCTTCTTTTCTTTAGAAGAACATGAAACAATTCTGTTGAGTGCAGTTTTGCTATCTTTCCAGTTATCCGTACTAATTGCTATCTTTCTGGTCAAATATTCATATAAATGAGCCCCTTTGGAATTAACTAAACCCTCACAATCATAGTCGTTAACATAGGAACAACCACTAGGCCACAATATGGAAAGCAGATGGCAATGATCACCTTCTAGCAAGGACATAGCCTGCTACAAAAACATTTCAGCATGGTATTCAGATAAGTCCATCACAATATGGGATGGATCTCTTAGGCAGCTGGGCCCTATGATGTGGAACGTGATCCCCATTCACTTGAGCAAGATTCAAAACTATCTTGCTTTCAGGGAACTTAGGGCCTGATTACGATGGCGGTGAACCCGCCACCGGCAGGCTGCCGGTGGCGGGTTCACCGCCATCGTAAGGCCTTTTTCCGCCCGCTCGCCAGATCAGGATGGTGGGAGGTGTGCCTGGCAGGCGGAAAGCCCATCCGCCACAGGTGCGACATAGGCAATCGTTACGATTGCCTGTCAGACCCACCCCGCATCCACAAAATGGTGATGGTGCCTAGCAGGCACCGCCCGCCAGATTTGGATGCTGCATCCCCGCCAGCCTGTCTATGGTGGTACAACCACCATTGAAAGGCTGGCGGGGATGTACTTCGGGAGCCTGTTGCGTGCCCCCCTTGTGCAGGGGCATGGGGGATTTGCACTTGGGGGCAGTTCCCTGCACCACATGGCAGGCACCGCGTGGTGCCTGCCACGTATTGCAGGGAAATGCACAACATGCATTTTTACCATTGCGGTGGGTGCTGCAGTCAGCAGCACCCGCCGCAATGGTAAACATGTACAATACAACCGCCACAGTGGCGGTCGCATTGTAATGTCATGTGCGGGACCCCAGCCATATAGGCAGCCGGTCCCAATCCCCCAGACGATGGAGGATGGACTTAAGTCCGTCCGCCATCGTAATCAGGCCTTTAGTGAGGTAGCTGTGGTTAATGTTGGCGCTAAGATACTCCTTGGAAGTAAAGGTATTTATTTATTTGTTTATTTGATTTTGTACAGCGCATACTTTACCCAGAGGAGTCAGAGTGCTTTACAATGGGTGCAGACAGAATATCGAGTTGGAAATGTCAAACTACAGAAATATCGAGTCCTAAATATCGTGAGTTCTAAATATCGACAGCAAGAATATCATGGTCAAGAATATCGATTTTAAGGTAAGAAATATCGTTTTTAAAAATATAGGTGTTGGACTTGGCCCTTTTTGCAGGGTCATCCCTAAACTTTTTGCCTTTCTCCTAGCCTTTTTTCTGACATGGTGTTGGTGGTTTTAGGACTCTGGGCACTTTAGCACTGCTGTCCACTGTAAAGTGCGTGTGCTCTCTGTGTTAAATATGGTAAGATTGGTCTACACCTGTTTGGCCTATTTAATTTACCTGTCAGTCCCTTGTAAAGTGGTATCTCATATACCCAGGGCTGGTAAATTAAATGCTACTGGTGGGCTTGCAGCACTGATTGCGCCACCCACCAAAGTAGCCTTTCAAACCTATCTCAGGCCTCTGCCATTGCAGGGCCTGTGTGCGCAGTGTTACTGCCGCTGTGATGTGGCATTTAAAGTGTGTTCCATGTCCGTGACCCCCCTTTTACTACATGTCAGTCACCCCTAAGGTAGGCCCTAGCTAGCCCTTTGGGCAGGGTGCATTGTAGGTAAAAGATAGGACATGTACCTTAAGTGTGTGACATGTCCTGGTAGTGACAAACGGCCATTTTGGTTTTCACTACTGTGGGGCTGCCCTCCCATAGGAATGCATTGGGGATTCCCTGATAAGTGTTTCAGTGGTAATTCCTGATATGAGAGGCGCAGCGTGGTCAAGTTTGGTATATTTGGAATAGTGATAATAAATGCTGCGCAATGGTGTGCGCAGATTTATTATAACTATTTTAGAAATGCCACTTTTAGAAGTTGGCATTTCTGTGTGCTATGTGTCTGCCTGCATGATGTGAATTGCATGTCTGGCTTTTGAGTGACAGGGGCTGGGGAGGTGTGTGTGACTCCAGGAGGGGCAGGGTGAGTCAGCACTAGGCTGAATGGGACATCTGCATTTGGAGTAGTGGGAGGAGAAGTCCCTGGTCCCTGAATAGGATTGTGCCTGCCCTAGTGAATGCTGGCTCCGCCCCCCTGTGGTGTGTCTGGTGGCCGAGCCCCCATCTCCCAAAGAAGGGTGTGAGCACTGTAAACAGAGTGCTCCAGAACCAGTTCTAGCTGGTCTCCCCAAGCCCTGTGCTCTGCAGACAAAGGGAAATATAGTATAAATGTAGGGGCTGTGACCCCATGAAGGTTGTGCTGTTCCTGACATTGCTGGGGCTTGCTGCTGCTGGGGGCCCAGGAGGAACCGCCACAAGGGCTTGCCTCCCTGCTGGAGGGCCCTGTGTGCTGGCCTCCCTGCGCCCAACTATGCCCCAGGGACCTAAGGACTTTGGTTGCCTCTAGCGCCTGGTGAGCGCTATATTTTACTCTTCCCAGGAGAGAGGAGCTTTTATTTTGTGGCATCTACAGAGCTGGGCTGCATCAGGAGCGCTGTGCTTTATTTCTCTATTTCCCCAAAGAAGAGAAGAGGAGCGTGTGGGTCTTGCAGCGCCAAGCTGCACCTTGTTGGGAGGGAATCCCGACATGGGGATCCCCCCCATTGATGCCGTGGAGCGGGTGCCCACCCCGCATTCTTGGCATACCGAGCCGGAGCCCACCCCGCGTTTTTCCAAAGGAGAGCGAGAGCCTACCCCGCTTGTGTGTGCTCTAGCGGGTGCCCACCCCACTTTTGTGCATTTTTGAAGAGCGGGTGCCTACCCCGCATTTTGTTTTGCTTGTGATTGATGGCGGGTGCCCACCCCGCATTGCCGATGTGTTGGCGGGTGCCCACCCCGCACTGTGCCGCTGCTGAGAAGTCACCGTCGCGGCCCGATCCTAAAACCGGAAGTCAGGCACTTCCGCCTGATGGTGGGCGGGGCCGCGAGATGCGAGCAGGAGCCCGCCGGAAGCCAGGAGAAGCCGGGCTGCGTGCAGGAGGGAGGACGGGAGCCTACCCCGCCTCCCAGGGCGTCCTGGGCCGAACGAAGAAGTTTGGAGAGTCACGGTAAGCCAGGAGGAGCCTGGCTATGTGCAGAGCCGGTGTCCCTTTTCCCCGAGCAGAGCAGAGAGCCCGGTGAGTGGAGCCTGGTGGGGGGGGTGTCGAGGCACACTATTGGTGCTTTACCCCATAGTTGCTCCCCCGAGGCACAGAGGTGCCAGAGCCTCTTTGAGTTATTCACAGCGGTACCGCCATGGCGGACCGCTGCAACGTGGGAGTGATCCTTGTATAGAAAGTCCCAGTGGGGGCTCAGAAGGCACAGTGGTGCCAAGCCTAATTCTCCAGCTGCACCGCGAGAGAGACCGGGCAGCTGCAACGTTTGGGCGCAATTGTTGGGACCGATCTAGGGTTCCCAGGGCACCGTAGTGCCAAGGCATTTCCCCCAGCTGCCCCACCTGACAGTGGGCAGCTGCAACGTTGCGCATAATTATTTAGAGAATCCCAGTGGGGACCCAGAGGGGCCCAGAGGGCACAGGGAGTGCCAATGCCCACATTTTTGCCCGCACAGCTGCACCGCAATTAGCGGCAGCTGCCACGTTTAGGCCTGCGCAATTGCGCTCTTTTGGGATTCTGCTGCATTGGCAGCCAGCCCTGACATTTCTGGACAGAGGGCATTTGAACCCCAGCGACAGGCCAGTTGGCCAGGGGGTCAGTTTAGGGTGTTGGTATGGCGCAAGGCCCTAATGTGAAACCAATGCATAATGTGTTTATGCCCAGTTTTCAGGCCTACTATGTTTGCCTAGCAGGTTCAGACAAGATGCAATGTTACCAGTCATGGCTGGTTGTTTTACTGGAATGTGATGTGACGTATGTCCAGTGTTTAGGCATAATGTATTTAGGCCTAATGTGATGTTGCATAATGTAGCTATGGTGATGCCTATGACATAATGCGTTTATGTTTAGGATGTTTATGCATAATGTGTTTATGCTGGTGAGGCCTAATGCGTAATGTGTTTATGCTAATGAGGTGTGGGCCTAATGTGATTTATTGCCCAATGTCAGGCTATGATATCTTAGGATGGTGTCTGATGCTAATGTGATGATGCTTGGGTCTTTATGGTACCAGTAGTTACTGGTTGTGTTCTGCATTTACTTACCTGTTCTGATGGTTCTGACCATGGCCCGATTGGCCTGGGCCTGCATATAATCCCCTGTGAATATTGCCTAGTGCCATTTGGCACAGTGTATATGTGTGATTATGATTCTAATGTGTTTATGATAATACAAAGGCTATTTTTAATATAACCTTGTGTGGAGTTTCTTTTGTAGTGTGCCTAGTGTGTTGCTGCTGTGTGTGTGTGTTGCGCAAACGCTTTACACATTGCCTCTGGGATAAGCCTGACTGCTCGTGCCAAGCTACCAAGGGGGTGAGCAGGGGTTATCTTCAGCGTGTAACTCCCTTGCCCTGACTAGAGTGGTGGTTTCTGCCTGGCTTAGGCGCATGCCCTAGCCAACCAGAAATCCCATTGCTAACAATAGGTAATTAATATTGTTTGCAAAAATATAGGGGCTCATTAGGATGGCGTAGGGACCGCCAACGCCGGGCTGGCGGTGGCAGTCCCTCCGCCATCTGACTCCCGTTTCCCCCCGCCACATTAGGATGGAGGGGGGAATCGCTTTGTGACCACGTCGGTCATAAAGACCGCCATCCACGCTTCCGCCACAGGCAATCATCACGATTGCCTGGCGGAGCGGTCAGCATGGATAAAATGCTGGCGGTGCCTAGCATGCACCGCCCGCCAGATTACAATGCTGGCGTCAGCCAGCCTTTCCATGGCGGTAGAACTGCCATGGAAAGGCTGGCGGAGGCTGGGTTCAGGGGCCCGTTGCGGGCCCCCTCTGTGTGGGGGGAGGGTGTGTGTGCACTGGGGGGGTACACATGGTACCCCCCTACATTTCCATGCACAAGGTGGCAGGCACCGCGTGGTGCCTGCTACGTTGTGCATTGAAATGCACTACGTGGCACTTTTGCATTGCGGATGGTGCTGCAGCCAGCAGCACCGTCCGCAATGATGAGGGCCCTGGATGCGCCCGCCATAGTGGTGGGCACATCCTAATACACACAGCGGGATCGCGGCCTTACCGGCGGGCGGTCCCAGAACCGCAACGATGGTAGGCGGACTGTCCGCCCGCCATCGTAATGAGCCCTATAGTTGTGTAAAATATCAATTTTTTAGACTAGTGTTATGTATTTTAGTATATATTTTAAATGTATGTTTTTTTTTGTTTTTTTTATTAAGAGCAGTAAGAAAAACACTGTCTATTACACCATAATGCATACAAAAGTAATAATATTCTAAATTAGCATCGACAGATTAAAAGACATTTTGGAAAGATGCGTAAAAACAGAATTCTGTAGCAATTTATAATCCTTGGTATCCTATTTCTGCATGATTCATCGCCATAGATCTAAAAAGAAAATAACACGACCCTATTAGCAGCATTTTTTTTTAAAGTGCCTGTGCTGCTAGGAAAGACTATTTCAGAAATACCAAGAGAAAAACAGTACAAACATCCAGCATTTTAAAAAAAAACAATTTTTTTAAAGTGCATGTGCAGCTAGGGTTAAGTATTACATAAATACAGAGGAGAAGTCAATACAAGTGTCCAGGAACTCTATAAAGTGCAAGTGCGACAATCAGCATCAATTTTACTAAATACTGTACCGTCATTCGTTACTAACTACAGAGAATTCTTCAAACCTAGTCTAACTCAGCTATACAAAATTTCTGCCAAACAGCTCTAAATCTTACTGTAGCTCCTATACGTCTTGCGTAGGCCTCCTCAAATCTATAAGTCCTACACATTTTGCTGATCCATTGGTTAATCCTATTGGTTGTTTGCTAGTTTTCCAGTTTTGCAGCACCAAGGACCTGGCAACTGCTATAGAGATTATTACAAAATACTGTTGATGTTTCGTGAAGCATTTCACCTCTGGAGAGACACCAAATAAAACCAGCCTTGGTGATGGATCAATAGTTGACGACAAAAACTGAGAAATCATGACAAAAACCTCCTTCCAAAATTGCTGCAGCTTACTACATTCGTAAAATGTATGAACCCATCCTCCTACATCCCCTTCATTGCATCTAAAACATTGATTCGAACAAGTAGGAAACATTTTATGCAGTCTCTGAGGAGTATAATATGCTAGCCATCTGGATAGAAAATTCATTCTTTTATAATTCGCCCCTCGCAATGCTTTATTCGAGAATTTGCTTAATTGTCGCCATTCTTTTATATTAAACTTACAGCCTGTCTCTAAGTGAATTTTCTGAAGTTCTTTCGCAATAATCTCTTCATTATGAGCTTGCTGATGTAAAAGCCGATACCACACTCTCACACCCGTGACTTTGTTTGATATTTGCTTAGTTATTTGAAGCACGGTTTCACTCAGCATTGTATAGTTATTTTCGAGAAATTTCGCAAGCTGAAGATAGCTTAGAAAAAAAGCAGTATTTAAGTTGCCGAACTGCAGCCTTATCGAGTCCCAGGTAATTAATGTTTGATGGTTATCAAAATCACCAAGAAGGCCGAAACCTAATTCTTGCCATTCTTGGTAGAGTCCTTTTGACATCATTAAGCCTCCAGCTACACAATCTTGTATGGGGGTATAAGCATGATATGCTGGAATATTTCTTGAGTTCAAGAAATATTTTAAATGTATGTGATGTATTTTTTGTATAAGAATTGTTTATGTTTTTTAATATATGTGTTACAAATTTTTAGTATTTATCAATTTTATTTTAATTACATTTTACGCTTTTTAGTTCCGGACCGGGTTGTGGGTTTATAGGGGAATAGGGTGGGAAGTAATTTAAGTATAATAAATTAATGATTAGTTTTTATTTATTAATATTTATTTAATTGAGATTTTAAAGTGTTAATTGTGGGAAGTAATTTATTATTAATTAGTTATTAATTGTTTGTTAATCAATATTAATTAATTAAGTGCTAATTCATTATTGTAATATTGTAATTTTTTGGGGTGCTGGTTGTGGGGTTTATAGGGGTAAAGGGTGGGGAGTAATGTATTTGTAATTAATTAATAATAAGTTGTTAATTAGTATTAATTAATTAATTGAAAATTAAATATGGAAAATGTGTTATTAATTTTAGGTGTGGGTTGTGGCTTTTATAGGTGTAATGGGTGGGAAGTAATTTATTTTTTATTAATTAATAATTAGTTGTTAATTGATATTAATTAATTTATTGAAAATTAATTATGGAAATTGTGTAATTAATTTTAGGTGCGGTTTGTGGGCTTTATAGGGGTGAAGGGTGGGAAGTAATTTATGTTTAATTAATTAATAATTAGTTCTTAATTAATATTAATTAATTATTGAAAATTAATTATAGAAATAGTTTAATTAATTTTAGGTGCAGGTTGTGGGGTTTATAGGGGTAAAGGGTGGGAAGTAATTTATGTTTAATTAATTAATAATTAGTTGTTAATAAATATTAATTAATTAACTATAAATTATTTATGGAAAGTTCGTAATTAATTTTAGGTGCAGGTTGTGGGGTTTATAGGGTTAAAGGGTGGGAAGTAATTTATGTTTAATTAATTAATAATTAGTTGTTAAGAAATATTAATTAATTAACTGTAAATGAATTATGTAAATTGTGCAATTAATTTTAGATGATGGTTGTGGGGTTTATAGGGGTAAAGGGCGGGAAGTAATGTATGTTTCATTAATTAATAATTAGTTCTTAATATTAATTAATTAATAGAAAATTAAATATGGAAATTTTGTAATTAATATTAGGTGTGGGTTGTGGGGTTTATAGTGGTAAAGGGTGGGAAGTAATTTATGTTTAATTAATTAATAATTAGTTGATCATTAATAATAAATAATTAATTGATATTTATTCAGGGTAATTGTTTATATTTTTTGTGTGTGGGTTTTACTTTTATAGGGGAAGGGTGGAGAGTAAATTAATTTTACTTTTTTATAATTGGTTGTTGTATACTATTAGTTTTTGTATTGAAAATACGTTTTAAATGTGTAAATAATTTCTTTACAGTTTAATTTTAGCTGTGGTTTGTGGGAGTTATAGGGGTAAAGTGCAGGAAGTTTATTAATTTTTATGAGTTTTAATTTGGTTTTTATTTAATAATATTTCTTTAATTGGTAATTAATTATGTTAATTATGTAAGTACATTTTTTAATTTAAATGTGAGTTGTGAATTGTGTGGTGTGGTGTAAAAGGGTAGGACCTAAAAAAATGTATGAAATAATGAATGTTTTTGTTTCTAAATAATTTCTAATTAAAAATATTTATTTGTTTGAAAGTTATTTTTTCTTTTATTAAATATAATATTTGTAGGTATGTGTCATATGCATTTAGCATTATAATATGTTTTTAAAAATGTTAATATTAAATATATTTGTATTTTAATTTTTAACATATTTATATATTTTTTTATTTAGTTTTTTAAATATTTTTGTTGTGGTTAATATTTTGTTTGTTTTTCATTTTGAACTGACTGGGGTGAGAATATTAATTGTTACCCCGCCACTATCCAACACTTTCCCTACTGTTGCACTCACTGGAGTTGGAATAGTAATTTTTACCCCTCCACTATCCAACACTTTCCTAACTGTTGCTCTCATTGGAGTGGGAATAGTAATTTTTACCCCTCCGCTATCCAACACTTTCCCTATTGTTGCACTCACTGGAGTGGGAATTGTAATTTTTACCCCTCCGCTATCCAACACTTTCCCTGCTGTTACAATTATTGGAGTGGGAATAGTAAATTTTGCCCCTCCGCTATCCAACACTTTCCTTATTCTTGCACTCACTGGAGTGGGAATAGTAATTTTTATTCCTCCGCTATCCAACACTTTCCCTACTGTTGCACTCACTGGAGTGGGAATAGTAAATTTTATTCCTCCGCTATCCAACATTTTCCCCACTCTTGCACTCACTGGAGTGGGAATAGTAAGTTTTACCCCTCCGCTATCCAACACTTTCCCTATTGTTGCACTCACTGGAGTGGGAATTGTCATTAAACCCTTCCGCTATCTAACACTTTCCCTACTGTTGCACTGACTGGAGTGGGAATAGTAAATGTTACCCCTCCGCTCTCCAACATTTCCCCTAATGTTGCACTCATTGGAGTGGGAATAGTAATTTTTACCGGTCCGCTATCCAACACTTACCCTACTGTTACACTCACAGGAGTGGGAATATTAATTTTTACCCCTCAGCTATCCAACACTTTCTCTATTGTTGCACTCACTGGGGTGGGAATAGTAATTTTTACCCCTCCGCTATCCAACACTTTCTCTATTGTTGCACTCACTGGGGTGGGAATAGTAATTTTTACCCCTCCTCTATCCAATACTTTTCCTACTGTTGCACTGACTGTAGTGGTAAATTTAGGTTTAAGGATTTTTAAATAGTTTAATGTTTTAATTTATAATAGAATGGTTTTTTTAATAGATTTTATGTTATTGGTATATATATATATAATAATAATAATAATAATACCGACATTTGTTGAGCGCGAACAGCTACCTCCAAGGAGGTGTCCCGGCGCTAAAGTGACAAGTAACACGCGCGCGGCAAGCTATACTATTCAGATAATTTCTGGAACTCCAAGAAATGAATACTGCGGCACACCTCCAGACAGCATAAAGAGATTTATTTATGCACTTAAACGAGGCGTTTCGGCAAAGAGCTTTTATCGAGTAACCATACTGTGCCCAATTGCCTCAAGAAATAGTACCCACAGTTCATAAACATAAACAACATACTATCGTACTTTCGTACCTTTTTCCAGTAGTCCCAAATTACATTTTTTATAAAAATTCATTTAGCAATTCAAGTGTTAATTACAAATGTTCCATCTGATTATCCAGACATTGAAGCTATCATTGCATTTGTATTGCATGCCGACGTCTTTAGGGTGTTACATTTCTGCTACTTTGAATAAAGCTATACAATTCAAAACCAAGTGGTTCCTGTCAATGTAACATGCTGACTAAAATATGGAGCTAAATTCCTCCTGCTTTAAATAAAGCTGTCTATTAAAAACCAAATGGTTTTCACCCATTGCGCTGCCACATTTTCATTACAATTTCCTGCGCATGCGTGGAACATCACAAAACCGGCTACCATGGAACAATAAAGTGGCAAAACCTATTTATGACAACATTGTTCCTATATTGGATGATATTGTTGATTCCCTATTATCATCCAATTCATGCATGTCCCGGATAAAATCAATTTCATCCATTCGAAATCCAACTGTGTCCTCTATCATAGCCCCTCGATTTGTTATTGGTCTATAGCCTACAGTCATTTTGAACATTTTAAGCAGTTTTAGTTTTCTTATGTAGAGAAAGAGATCTATTCTGGTGTCCACATAGTTCATATCGCTCATGGGACAGAAAGATAGGCCCAATTGCAACACAGATTTCTCCTCATTTGTTAATTGTCTCGATGACAAGTTTATAATGGACTTGTCCGCTATTGCACTGTGTATTGTTCTCCACTTGCACTTACCTCCACCCCCTCTGTGATTAGTTATTCTGAGTCTTTCTTGGTTTCTTTCCCTCTTCCTCTTTTTTGACCTCTTCCTCTTCCCCTGCCCCTGGTCACCGGTTTCTCTGATGGTCCCTGATCTTTTTTCTGCTTCAGCATTTGAAATTTGTGTAAAAAGGTCAAGGGACGGGTACCTAAAGGGACCGTTGAATTGAGTCCTTCCGTATCCGAGCTCAGATCTGAGCTAGAGCCAGCTACGTACTGTGGAATCGAGGTATATACTGGATCTCGACACAAAAATCCCGAACGGCCTGAATGGAGGGGAGGAACTGACCACCCATATCCATTTCTTGCTGGGACTTATTGGCCAATATGCGTTGCAGAGAGGTGTAAAAAGGGGCGTGGCCTCTGTACACCTCTCTGCAACGCAGCCCCCTGGCGCATACTGGAGGTTCCTGGTGGGCTAGTTGGTCCCCAGGGACCCCCAGTATTCAAGGGGAATTACTTCCCCTTCTTAAAACGCGCCAGGGGGCGCGTTTGCAGAGTACTGCAGGGAGGGGGCGGGGCCTCCGGCACGATGCCGGTCGTTTTTTTTTTTCTAATTTTTTTAATGGGAGGGGGCTGCGTGCTCCCCTTCCCTGGGCCTGTATTGGCCCCGGGGACCCCATCCCCGGGGCATGCCCTCGATTTTTGTTTATTATTTTGGAGGGGGCTGCGCGGCCCCCTCCTCAGGCCATTTAAGGCCCCGGGGACCCCATCCCCGGGGCCGGCCTTGCCTCTTTAAAAAAAAAAATTTTTATTTGAGGAGGGGGCTGCGTGGCCCCCTCCCTGGCCACTTATGGCCCCGGGGACCCCATCCCCGGGGCCTGGCCTCTGGTTGGGGACTGTGGGGGGTCCCCAATACCCCCACAGTCCCAGCCGGCTCCCCGCCTCCTGCGCGAGCCGGACATTGCTTTCCACATGGGGAGCAGCTAACATGCTGCTCCCCATGTGGAAAAGCAATTGGGTTTGCATTTTGAAAGAGAGAGCAGGTTTCAAACCTGCTCTCTCTTTCAAAATGCAAACCAAGTTTGCTATGACAGGACGGGAGCCGCGAGGCTCCCGTCCTGTCATAGCAAACTACAGTGTCCCGGGGTAGGCACCCGGGACACTGCAGGAGCCGGCCCTGGGGGGTGGCGGTCCCCAGGGCCATCAAGGGCTCCAGGAGGGGGCCGCGCGGCCCCCTCCCTTGAATTGCACAGCTCCGGGGAGGTGGTGGTCCCGGGGCTCTGGGGGTCCGTAACGGACCCCCACATTTATTTTCTATGTGCCCCGGGGAGGTGGTGGTCCCCGGGCGTGTGGGGGGCTGGAGCCCCCCACACATTATTAAATTTTTTTTAAAAGAAGCCCCGGGGGGTGGCGGTCCCCGGGGCTGCAGGAGGGCAGGAGAGCCCTCCCGCACCATTTTTTATTAAGCCCCAGGGGGTGGCGGTCCCCGGGGCTTGGGGGCCTTAGAGGCCCCCATATAAACAATAAACCCACCCCCCGCATGCCCCCGGGACTTGGGCCACCCGGGGCAAATTTGCATCGAGCGCGGAGACCGCGCTCGATTTTCTCGGCGGGATTCGCGCACCCTGAGCGCATCCCGCCGATTTTTTTTTTAATGCTTTTTCTGCCCAGGGGTCCTTGTGGGACCCCTGAGCAGACCTAGGAGGTCAGGGTGTTTCTACCCTGCCCCCTTTGTGCGTTTTGCGCATTGTTTCTTCTTCTTTTTTTTTCTAATCGGCAGGATCCGCGCACCCTGAGCGCATCCTGCCGATTTTTTTTTTTTTTAAATGCTTTTTTCTGCCCAGGGGTCCTTATGGGACCCCTGAGCAGACCTAGGGGTCAGGGTGTTTCTACCCTGCTCCCTTTGTGCGCTTTGCGCACTTGTTTCTGTCCCTCGGTTCTACCGTGGGACAAAATGGCTGCCAACATTTCCTGAATCGGAATGTTGACAGCCAGCTGACAGCCAATTAGCATGCAGCTCGTGATCGGGACGGTGCGCGCTGGGTGCGCTCTGGGTGCGCGGATCCTCCGTGCCCATAGATATATATGTACTTTTACTTTTGATTTTCTCAGCAACTACTGAACGGATTTACACCATTTAACAAAAGGGTTCTTTCTGAACCAAGAACTACCTCTTTGCCAAATTTGGTGTAATTCCGTTCAGCAGTTCGGGCTGTAGCCGTGTCTAAAGTTTCCTATGGAAAAATGAATGGGGAAAACGCGTTTTGGGACCCCCTTTTTCTCAGCCCCCGCTTGACGAATCCCCCCGAGACTTTCAGGGTAGGAGCGGACCGGAGCGCCCCACAAAGTTTGAAAATTTCGCAAAGATACGTCAACCGGCAAGAGAGTTATTTCAAATAGAATGTCGCGGATTTCCTATGGAAAATAGGTCCTAACTTTAACTATCTACTGGCGACCGCCAGTAGATAATATACATATATATATATATGTAAATTTGTTTATAATTTTATAATTAGAAAATAAATTAAAATTAATAGATTAATAATTGTTTTAAAGTAAATACATATATATATATATTTATTATTATGTATGTGTGTTTAACTTTTTTAATTAAGTTTATTTGTTATATTTGTTAAAATTTATATTAAATCTACTTTTTTAAATTAATATTATTTAATATATCGATATTTTGTACAAATATATTTTTAACATCGATATTTTTTTCAATATTTTTGTACTTACCTGTTTATGTATAGAGAGTCAATATTTTTGCATTCTATATTTTTTCATCTATATTTTTTACATCTATATTTTTGACATCGATATTTTGTCAGTGAACCAGTCAGGGAATTATTGGTAACAGTATCTTTGTAAGAGAAGGGGTTTAGGTTCCTTTTTTTTTAAGATGCGGAAAGAGGTGCTAGTGTTTAGGTATGGAGGAAGTGAATTTCAAATTCTGGACACACTACCGGAGAAAGATTACGCCATAAATCTTTCCTTTTTGAAGGTTCAAGCAGTAAGTTTTCAGCATTATGTGAGGGTCTTGATCCACCTGAAACTTTGAGTTTGTTAGCTAGACAGTGAGGGGTGGAAGTATAAAGGCTTTATGGGTGAGACAAGCAGTCTTAAATATTGACCTGGCTTCAATAGGAAGCCAGTGAAGAGTTATCAGCATAGGCATGATGTGGTTGTTTCTTTTGGCCCCATAGATGAAGCGCTCCGCTGAATGAAAGGAGAAAGGTGAATCTTGGAGAGGCCTGCAAGGAGTAAATTGTAATAGTCAAGTCTTGAGATTACCAATTATTGAACAATGTTTTTCAGGTCTTGTGAATCGTCGGATACCCCTGAGAAAGCGGAGTTGGTAGCATGCATTTTTGGTCATGGTGTTAATTTGGGAATATAGGTTAAGGGGCATATTCACAAGGACTTATCGCTGAGTCATCGCCACCTTAACGCATCAAAAGTGGAGATAGATTTAACGCCGCATTCACAAGCGGGTGCAAACAGCAGACATCGCCAGTATTTCCGCGATAACTGCCGCAAACTTTACCTCCACGGGTGATACCACCAACTAACCCTAATGAGATGCAGAGTAGGCGTTTCCGTGCAAAAACACACGAAAACACCACTACACCACATTCACAACGAACTGCCAGATCTGCGATGCGAACCAAAAACAGGCGATAAGCCGCGGTAGCAGAAGGGATTTAACACCTGCCTTCTGCTGGTGTTAAGCAGGACGACTACCTGCAGCATGAAAGGGAGCCCAGGCCAGAGCCACATCTGAAGATCCACAGATGCCATGGAGACAATGATCATGCAGCTCGGAGACCCATGAGGGCCACAACACCCACCGCCACCACTCCCAGGCCCACCCCTCCAACCCCCCCCGGACAAACACATACCGTGCACGACACAAGAGCCACAAAAAGCGCATGATGCCGCACAATGACAACAAGAAACACACATGTATGGTCAGAAGAACGAGAAACAGTCACTGATCAATGAAGTAACAACCAAAACCTTTATTGAAATACAACACAAAACACCAATGCGGAAGACTCCTGTCGGCTCCGTTCGGGACAATCTTGATGTCACAGCCTGGAAAATAAAGCACCAAATCAGAACGTGTGTCATGCGCACATCAAAGGAGCGAGACACAGAGAAACAGAGAAGGAAAGAAAGGCAGAGAGAGAAAGAGAGAGAAGGAAAGGGAGAGAGAGAGAGAGAGAACGAAAGGAAGGGAGAGAAAGAGAGAGAGAAGGAAAGGAAGGGAGAGCGAGAGAGAAGGAAAGGAAGGGAGAGAGAGAGAGAAGGAAAGGAAGTGAGAGAGAGAGAGAGAGAGAGAGAAGGAAAGGAAGGTAGCGAGAGAGAGAGAAGGAAAGGAAGGGAGAGAGAGGGAGCGAGCGAGAGAGAGAGAGAGAGGGAGGCACACTGCCGCCCCGTGCACCCAGGCACCACTGCTCACCTGCTGCCACCGGTGTGTCTCCAACCACGTGCCGGCATACACTGCAAGCCACCAGGTCTGCAATCTGTAATCGAGGCCAAAGTCAATCATGGCAGAGTCCATCTCACTGCACACAGCAACAACGCCTGTCCGTCCCTGCGCACACATGCAGCCGCACCCTACCCCCTCCCGCCGGCCAGTGCTGGCTGTCCGCACTTGCGCACCCAGGCCCCACTGCTCACCTGCCGCCAACGGTGTGTCCACCAGTGGGCACACCACGTGCCCGTGCAAGCTCCAGGCTCCGGTCCCTCCGCCATAGCATGCTCCACATCATGTGGACCCACACCGCAGCCCAGCAGGTCCCACACATGACGCTGAGTCCTGAGGCATCAATGGCAGAGACCACATCAGTGCACACGTCATCATCGCAGGCTGCACACCCGCTCAGCAATTTCGGTGCCACTAACCCTGTGCAACCCCAGTCAGCGCCACGTGGTGGTAGGCCCGTGACGGCCACAAGGCTTTGGGTGCCACTAACCCTGTGCAACCCCAGTCAGCGCCACATGGTGGTAGGCCCGTGACGGCCGCATGGCTTCGGGTGCCACTAACCCTGTGCGCAACAACTCATGGGCCCTTTATGATTGAGAATCGTGGAACATCCGTCATCCAGTCACCATCGGCAGTGGGGAATGTGACGGTGTCGGCCCCTTATATTGGCGGGGTCACATGGCCTGTGACGCCTGTGCCGGATGGGTGTGGTGTGTGTGCAAACCCGCCCTCAGGGAGTGGTCGTGACATGCTGACAACTAGACCAGTGACCTGCAGACCACTAGCGTGTAAACCTGCGACTTGTAGCTATGTGGTCACCCCTCTCGGAGCATAAGCGGAGTGGTCTGGCCTGGCGTATGCCGGACCAGCGCAGGGCTTGTAACAATGACTCGGGGGCGCTGGGCGTGGTTCAGTCCATGTCCGGACAAGGAAGTGACTAATGCCTGTGTCCCTGTTGTAGTGTCTACGGCACCTGGAACGCAATCGGCAATGTAGCACACTGTGACTGGAATCCCACTAGATGAGCATCATTGACGTTAGGGGGAATCACTGACCCTACATTCGTCCACACATTCATACATGAATGATGAAAGACATGACACAGCAGTGCGTTTCTGGATGTTTAATGCACATCCAGTGGAGTTTTGCAGCTGGAGCAGTACAGGGCCATGCCAGCCCCACTTCACAAGATGGGCCCGTGGAGGGCCAGCCAGAGTCCATCGGGGAATGACAAGTACAGCGGAAGAGGAAGGGTACAGTCCGCAGTCTGGTCGCCGTGTCATTGGTCACCAAACAGATTATGGCAGTCCATGTCGAGGGCCAAGGTGAGTGCAGCAGAGTGTATTGGGGGTCAGTGGCAGGTCATGGGGCCATGTGCGGCACCAAGCAGCACCAGGCCAGGTGGCGGACATGAATGCTAGTGCCTCCTCCTGATCTCAAGCCCATCCACGTCCTCGGATGTGTCCTCTGCCCCACCTGTGTGCCACTGACACATCAGGGGCCGGAGGTGGATTGTCGTCCGCACTGTGTGGCAGTGACACATCAGGTGCCGGAGTGGAAATGCCTGCCGCACTGTGAGGCACTGACACACCAGGGGGCGGAGATGTGGATGGTGTAGGAGCAGCAGCATTCATCTGCGCCACGCCTTGTGGCAGCAATGCCATGATGAGGATATGCAGGGCATGGTAGATCCCAGCTACATTTTGCTGATGTGCAGCGGTGGCTGCCATCCTTTCCGCCTCCATCCGCACCATGTCCTCCATGAGCCTCCGCATGTGTGCCAGCTCACGGCTGAGATCGCTGGAGCCACTCTGAGCAGACATTTGTTCTTGTCTCTGAGTCATGACTCCAGAGATGTCAGCCAGGGCATGTTGGAGGCCATGGAGTGGCCTGTGGGTGTCCGTTAGGGACTGGAGGTGGTCCCTGATGGGACTCAGACACCCATGGATGGCGTCAAGTTTTGTAGCCATGAGGTCGAACCCCACCCGCACCTGCTCAGCCATCTCCCTCTGGACCTCCAACACACGGCGTTGGAAGGCCATGTGTTGTTCGGGGGGTCTTGGGAGACAGCCGGGGTTGTGGGTGCCTCCTGCTGGGTGGTTTGTGGAGTGGGTGGGGTCTCCTCGACGCAGCTGGGCTGCCCTGGTCCTGGAGGTGATTGGCGGATGAGTTCAATGATGTCTTGGAGGGCTTGGGTGTCGATGCTGGTGGTGTCCTCCTCGTCATCAGTGAAGAGTGACTGGGACTGCTCTGCAGGTGGTGTTGATGGTGAACCTGCAATGTGAAGGGGAGATGCTGTGTTACAATGTGTCCACATGTATGTAGCTGCATGGTACATGTTCACATTCAGACGGCATGGCAATGTACATTGTGACAGTCTGTAGATCAGGGCCATGATCCAGAGTCATTGTGGGTGTGCACTGTGCTCTGCTTGATTGTTCATGTGTGCCATTGTGGCCATCTCCCCCGTCCCCCCAGTACCTGGTGGCTACTCACCCTGTTGCTGTTGTGTTGTGTCATGTCGAGCAGTGTCCTGTCCCCCGACTCCTGCCACGGTCTCCACACTGATGACTATCGACACCAGCTCCTCCTTGTCATCCAGCTCCAGCTGTGGCGCTGGGCTCCCACCTCCAGTCTGCATTGCTGCCTTCTGGTTGCCTTCAAGTTTCTCCTTGGTTTTGCGCTTGATGTCAATCCATCGCCTCTTGGCCTCGTCCATTGACCTCTTGTGCTCTCCGACGGCATTCACCTTGTCCACGATGGACCGCCATATTCCATTTTTGGTGCCAAATGACACGTTGGAGGTGACGAACAGTTCTTGATGGTGTTCCATCACCTCCGTGACCAGGATCCTATTCTCCTGCGGACTGAACTTCGTCTTCCTCTTCTTCTTGTCCTTGCCCTTCCCTGTCCCCGAGGTCCCAGGCTGGTCGAGCGGGGTGCTTGTGTGGTTCCGCTCGTCCTCTGCGCCTGCTCCGGCTGCCTCCATGGTGCTTCCGGGTTGGTTATTTTGTGTTTGTGTGTTTTTTGTAGTTTTGTAGGGATTTTCCCGCCTGCCGTGTGTGTATTGCAGGCCGGGCGCTGCTTATCGCTGATTTCCTCATCGCGGTTTGGCCCATCGCATGTTTTTTTGCGTTGGGGTTTGGGTTTTTATTACCATCGCGGTTGTTGTATCGCGGACATTGTCCGCGTTTCCGGGAGACTATCGTATGGTATCGCCGTGTTATGAATTCCACGTTAACACAGGGTTATTTTCCCGCGATAGACTGCGATGTGTAATGTTGAGTTAACATTTTTTGGAGATGTTTAGCGCACATTCTTGTGAATATCCCCCTAAGTCTCTTGTCCAGGGTGACTCCTAGGGATAAGTACGCTCTATAGCTAATACATTACATTAATTAAAATTCATTTTCCTTGCGTAATACTCTTTGAAGCTCTTTCCTTTTTTTAGGCATATTTATTTGCGTATTGCAGAATGTTGAGCAAGTTGCATTTAACATCTTCAATATATTTATATCAAGTGGATTCAAGCTAGTTTTATCAATTTACAAATACGTGGTGTTTGTACAAAATACAGTGTTTCAATACACAACATTCAATATATCATTACTTGATACTAAGCTGGTTTTATCAAACTTGGGTATGCTCTACCGACTTTTCCATTTATTCCTGGCATAATCTAGTAAAGAGAAGACTATCTAATGTGTCTCCCCATAGGCTACCAACAATAAAACTTCACAAATGATGTTTGACAATGAAGAAAATTCAGAAAAATATCACAAAGCCTTATTATATGACAAACGTCCTCTAACCTCACTATGCCGCCTCAGTTTTTGGCAATTGCATGGAATTCTGACCCTGCAACATGCCAATGCAGTGTGGCATGCCCTGGTGGTTGCTGAAGGCAATTGTATTATTCTGAAGAGGTAGCATATAAAGACCATCAACTGTGGTCCTAAGAACACCTTGCATTTTACTTTTTACATTAGCAGTGCATTGGAGGTGTTACAAAGTGTTCTGAAGCTCTCTTTTGCTGAAATGCGATTCGAGTAGAAACCCCTAGCAAAATCGGGCTGTTCTCCTAGTCACCAGCATCTCATAGAAATGTGGTTAGAATCCAGAGATGTATGCATTGGCTGTGCGATAGGCTGATGGTGAACACCTTCTAATGTGAGCAATTGAATTGACTCTGTACTGAAATAAACAGAAGCCATTTGGAGAACTGGTGATCATATGCAGGCACTGTGCTACCTCCCCCATGTCATTGTTAGGCTCCTCATTGAAACACAAGGAGATGATGGACGGAGCGCTGAAACTTTTCAGACACTCACCCCCAGTCACAGATCTGGGTTGAATCCATCATCATTCTTTAGCTCACTTCACCACCTCAGTTCAGATCCAGCTATATGCAAATCGGTCTTGACCCTGTGCCTCATGGGAACAGTCCAGCCTGAACTGCCAAGCCAGGTCTTCCCTGAACCGGAAACAAGCATCCAGGGAACGGTTTCTGGGTAACACCCTTCATCAGCCAGGCTAGCTTGAATCCAGTGGCAAAGTGAGCAAGGGAACCACTTCTGGGCATACCCTGCCAACTTAGGACGAACAAAGCAAACACAAGGAGATGATGGATGGAGCGCTGAAACTTTTCAGACACTCACCCCCAGTCACAGATCTGGGTTGAATCCATCATCTTTCTTTAGCTCACTTCGCCACCTCAGTTCAGACCCAGCTATATGCAAATCAGTCTTGACCCTGTGCCTCATGGGAACAGTCCAGTCCGAACTGCCAAGCCAGGTCTTCCCTGAACCGGAAACAAGCCTCCTGGGACCATTTTATGGGTAACACCCTTCATCAGCCAGGCTAGTTTGAATCCAGTGGCAAAGTGAGCAAGGGACCCACGTCTGGGCATACCTGCCAACTTAGGATGAACAAAGCAAACACAAGGAGATGATGGATGGAGAGCTGAAACTTTTCAGACACTCACCCCCAGTCACAGATCTGGGTTGAATCCATCATCTTTCTTTAGCTCACTTCGCCACCTCAGTTCAGACCCAGCTATATGCAAATCAGTCTTGACCCTGTGCCTCATTGGAACAGTCCAGCCCGTACTGCCAATCCAGGTCTTCCCTGAACTGGAAACAAGCATCCTGGGACCGGTTTCTGGGTAACACCCCCCTTCATCAGCCAGGCTAGCTTGAATCCAGTGGCAAAGTACCCACGTCTGGGCATACCCTGCCAACTTAGGGCGAACAAAGCAAACACAAGGAGATGATGGACGGAGTGCTGAAACTTTTCAGACACTCACCCCCAGTCACAGATCTGGGTTGAATCCATCATCATTCTTTAGCTCACTTCGCCACCTCAGTTCAGACCCAGCTATATGCAAATCAGTCTTGACCCTGTGCCTCATGGGACCAGTCCAGCCCGAACTGCCAAGCCAGGTCTTCCCTGAACTGGAAACAAGCATCCTGGGACCGGTTTCTGGGTAACACCCTTCATCAGCCAGGCTAGCTTGAATCCAGTGGCAAGGTGAGCAAGGGACCCACATCTGGGTATACCCTGCCAACTTAGGGCGAACAAAGCAAACACAAGGAGATGATGGATGGAGCGCTGAAACTTTTCAGACACTCACCACCAGTCACAGATCTGGGTTGAATCCATCATCATTCTTTAGCTCACTTCACCACCTCAGTTCAGACCCAGCTATATGCAAATCAGTCTTGACCCTGTGCCTCATGGGACCAGTCCAGCCCAAACTGCCAAGCCAGGTCTTCCCTGAACTGGAAACAAGCATCCTGGGACCGGTTTCTGGGTAACACCCTTCATCAGCCAGGCTAGCTTGAATCCAGTGACAAAGTGAGCAAGGGACCCACGTTGTTCTGCACTCTCTCCATCAATTGTTGTTTTTGCATTTGTCACCCCGAGTGGGACGGGTATGCCCAGACGTGGGTCCTGTGCTCTCCATGCCACTGGAGTCAAGCTATCCTGGCTGATGAGGGTTGAAACCCCAAAACCGGTCCTAGGATGCTTGTTTCCGGTCCAGGGAGGACCTGGCCTGGCAGTTCGGGCTGGACTGTTCCCATTGGGCACAGGGTTAAGACTGATTTGCATATGGCTGGGTTCAAACTGGAATGGCATGGTGAGCAAAACAATTGATGGATTTAGGCCCAGATCTCTGTACTGGGGTGAATGTATGACATTGTTCTGCAGTCTGTCCATCAATTGTTGTTTTTGCATTTGTCACCCCGAGTGGGACGGTTAGAACCAGACGTGGGTCCCGTGCTCTCCATGCCACTGGAGTCAAGCTATCCTGGCTGATGAGGGTTGAAACCCCAAAACCGGTCCTAGGATGCTTGTTTCCGGTCCAGGGAGGACCTGGCCTGGCAGTTCGGGCTGGACTGTTCCCATTGGGCACAGGGTTAAGACTGATTTGCATATGGCTGGGTTCAAACTGGAATGGCATGGTGAGCAAAACAATTGATGGATTTAGGCCCAGATCTCTGTACTAGGGTGAATGTATGACATTGTTCTGCATTCTGTCCATCACTTGTTGTTTTTGCATTTGTCACCCCGAGTGGGACGGGTATGCCCAGACGTGGGTCCCTTGCTCTCCATGCCACTGGAGTCAAGCTATCCTGGCTGATGAGGGGTGAAACTCAGAAACCGGTCCTAGGATGCTTGTTTCCAGCCCAGGGAGGACCTGGCCTGGCAGTTCGGGCTGGACTGTTCCCATTGGGCACAGGGTTAAGATTGATTTGCATATGACTGGATTCAAACTGGAATGGCATGGTGAGCAAAAAAATTATGGATTTAGGCCCAGATCTCTGTACTGGGGTGAATGTATGACATTGTTCTGCATTCTGTCAATCAATTGTTGTTTTTGCATTTGTCACTCCAAGTGGGACGGGTATGCCCAAACGTGGGTCCAGTGCTCTCCATGCCACTTGAGTCAAGCTATCCTGGCTGATGAGGGGTGAAACCCCGAAACCGGTCCTAGGCTGCTTGTTTCCAGTCCAGGGAGGACCTGGCCTGGCAATTCGGGCTGGACTGTTCCCATTGGGCACAGGGTTAAGACTGATTTGTATATGGCTGGGTTCAAACTGGAATGGCATGGTGAGCAAAAAAATGATGGATTTAGGCCCAGATCTCTGTACTGGGGTGAATGTATGACATTGTTCTGCATTTTGTCCATCAATTGTTGTTTTTGCATTTGTCACCTCGGGTGGGACGGGTATGCACAGACGTGGGTCCCGTGCTCTCCATGCCACTGGAGTCAAGCTATCCTGGCTGATGAGGGGTGAAACCCCAAAACCGGTCCTAGGATGCTTGTTTCCAGTCCAGGGAGGACCTGGCCTGGCAGTTCGGGCTGGACTGTTCCCATTGGGCACAGGGTTAAGACTGATTTGCATATGGCTGGGTTCAAACTGGAATGGCATGGTGAGCAAACAAATGATGGATTTAGGCACAGATCTCTGTACTGGGGTGAATGTATGACATTGTTCTGCATTCTGTCCATCAATTGTTGTTTTTGCATAGGCTCCTCATGGAGCCATTTGCTTAACATTAATGGGATGAACCTGCATGTTTTCAGTAAGGGGCAAAGAGCTGAGAACCCAGAAACATACATTTCCAGAGATGCAAATATTGGGTTTGGCATATGCTAATGACAGTCATTTTGGACTATGCGTAATTGAATTAACTATGGACTACAATAACCAGAATGCTTTAAAGAAATTGTGCCAATATGCAGACACTAGTCTTCCTCCCCTCTCATCTTGCAGAAAAATGGCTACCTCATTCGATGCATCGGTATTCTTGGGAGTGGTACCCTAGCTGGGAGACTATAGTCAGCATTTTATGCACCCCCAACTTACTGGCTATTCCATTGTGCAGACAGTCAAAAACCTAGAAACTCAAATGTCCAGAGATGAAAGCACTGGCTTTGCCATACTTTCTACTCTGAGTAATTGAATTGACTATGTACTGCAATAACCAGAATGGACTGGGAGAACTGGCGCTAAAAGCAAGCAGTGTGCACACTTACTCCTTTCTGATCTCATGGACGATTAGGACTCTTGGTTTGGTCATTGTCCTCCTGGGGGCATCTTCAAAACTTTTCTGAAACACAAATGGCTGGATTTTCAAAAAGCCTGCTGCCAGACTAATTTAAAATGTAAATGAAATGGATGACACCAAATAGTTCTGCTAAAAACGACAGTACTCCCCTTTGCAGATTGCAATAAAGCTTCTAGTATTCATAAAATGCTTAATGACAAAAAGAAGCTGAGCGCCTGCCCATACTCATCATTGGTCACAAAACGACGAGAAAACTCCACTCTTCTTCCATTAATCTTTCTGATCACTTCACTTTCAGATGCAGGACAGTGATAAGCTGGAGATTAACTGTCAGAAGTGGCACACTGCAAAACATGCTTTAAATGCCTGCAGATGGTTTACAAATCTGTTTTACATTTCAATAGAAATCTCAATCACCGTGCATGAGGATGATAGAATGAAGAAACATCATCACTGCTTTGATTGTCCTAATGAATCTACATCATGAACTTCTCACCCCACTTGTCCCTACTTATGAAGGTGCAGTAAACAGTGTATTGGTCCTGGTTTCAGTAGTATACTCTTGAATTGCCCCAAAAAACAAGCATTGGTAATGCTTCAGCTTCGCCTGTAATAAATAATGAGCTGTTTTAATCAATCACCGTCTGGGACGAAGGAAAGAGCTCCCTGACAAGTATTATGGGAGTGGAGAGGATGTGGTGCAGTGGCCAGAGCATCTGGCTCAGGAGTTGGGGATCCCGGTTTGAGTCTCTGCTGTGCAACATCCTGTGATTCTGGGCAAATCACTTAGGGGCACATTACGATGGCATAACGATTGCCACCGCAGGGCCGGCGGTGGCGACTGTTACGCCATCGTACCGTGAAATACCCCCGCCATATTATGATGGCGGTGGGTATCGCGGCGGACGCAAAGTCCGTCTGCCGCTTTTCTGCCGGTCGGCAATCGTTACGATTGCCGGCCGGGCGGTGCTGAGCCACTAATATGGTGGCGGTGCCTAGCAGGCACCGCCAGCCATATTAGGATGTGGATGGTTGCAAGGCCATTCCATCGTGGCGATGCCGCCATGGAAAGGCTGGTGGGGATTGGTTTCAGGGGCCCGTTGCGGGCCCCCTGGGGGGGAGGGAGGGTGCACTTGGGGGGTACCCATGGTACCCCCCTGCAGTTCCCTGCACCAAGTGGCAGGCACCGCGTGGTGCGCGGAAATGCTGTGCATGCCCTTTTACCATTGCGGACGGTGCTGCAGCCAGCAGCACCGTCCGCAATGGTAAAAGGACAGGATGCGCCCGCCAGTATGGCGGGCGCATCCTAATTGGGCCGGTGGGACCGCCGCACGTCTGGCGGTCGGTTCCATCGCCGTTATGATGGCAGGCGTACTGATGTCCGCCCGCCATCATAATGAGCCCCTTAATGTCTCCATAAGTTGCTAAATCTGCTGCAAGACAAAAAAGCAAAAAGAGGCAAAACTTTATTAAAAAATAGTTCCACCAAAGCGGATGTTAACAGTATTTGGGCTACGGGAAATTGAGAAGAGAAGCAGATGATGAACAAGCATTGGAAAATGCAGGAAAATATGCTACAGCCAATAAAAATGGAGGAAAAGTAAGTAGCACGCACAGTAACCAATGAAAAGCCAGGAAAGAGAGGAGGCGGGATGTAAGTCCCTTTTAAGTTTATATTAAAACAATAGATTTCACAAGCACAGTACAAGCGCTGTGCAGGCGAAACCTAAAAACAGCATTGATCGGGAAAGCAGATAAGAGCAGCTCGTGTCCTTTCACCCGGAGGTGGAGAGCGGAAGGCAGCCAACGACAAGCTCCAGACTCGGTTCAACACCCCAGCTGTGAGAGCCCCGGCCTCCGACTGCATGAACAAAAGTAACGCACAAATACATTTCAGCCAACAATGGCAATGAAACATCCTTCAAAGGTTTCAGGTTAAGGGGGCTGTGAAACAAATTTTGTTTAACGTTAAGAAGCATAAACAAGCACTTTAAAATAAAAAAGAAGCTAACATGTCGCCTCCTGTCTCGCTTTCAGCTCCCCCAGCGCTGCTACCTGGCCGTGCACTGCTGCTCTGGGTAAGAAACGCTCATACTGCCTCATTAAACGTATAGCACTTTCCTGAGAACTGCTGATAAGGTCCCACTAAAGGTGCTGAGAAGTGCCAGCATCATCCTATCAAAAGTAAATCAGCTCAAAAGTACTGTTGTTGTCATATTAAAAGTATTGCAGCCCTGCTGAGAAGTGTGTACAGATGCCCTTATGAGAAGTGCCAATACTGTCACACTACAGGCATAGCAGCAGTCCTGAGAACGGCTGGCTCTGTCCGAGTGAAGGTACAGCTATCTGAAAAAGAAATGCTAGTACTAGTCTGTAAAAGCTATATTGTCTCTATAAGAATTACTGCTACTTTCCTCTGATACGTTTTCCAGTTCCACTGAGAAACTCTGGTACTGTCCAATTAAGGAGTAACATACCTGCTGAGAAGCGACCTTGCTTTCCTGCTAAAAATCCAACAGTTGTGCCTGTAACCGCTATAAGAGTCTTTGTCCAAATACAGCAGCCCTAAAGAGAAATTATATGTGAACAGACTGACCCAAAGTTAAGCGAAACCTAGGAACATATATATTATATAAAAATAATATGGCTCCATTTGTAAAGGTAATATTCTATACTTTCAGTATTCCCATATGTTAACAAATTCCATACAAAATTCAAAAGCACCAAACTTGACATTACAATAATGTTTGTACTCACGTAAGACAGTTTTTTCACATAGTTACATAATAAAAAGTGATAGTTTATATGATACAGTGCTAAGTGTAGAAGACTGTAAAACACATCCAAAGCAATTGAACGGAACAATTTGTTAAAGAAAAGGAAACAGCACTTCATTAAAAACAAGGGGTGAAAGTATTTATTATGGCAAAAAAGCCCAAACTGTTTATGACAAAATGAGGTCCTCAATATGATCATCAGTGTTTTGATGAGCGATTTGCAATATATTGATGTCTCAACTTTGGTGTATTAATCGGCAGGTCATGATCAGGATTGGGAGCAATTTAACAGTATATCTGAGTGTAATGTTAGATGTAGGGTACCTTTGAGGGAAAAAATATGAATTATACTCCCCTGCACTGAGCACACCGCTGAATACAGTAGCACCTTTTGGTATGCTCGTTATGAAAATATTGTATTATATGAATACATAGATTTATTCAAAATTCAAGTGAGTTCAGTGGTGCATACAGATTTTTTCCTAAACACATTATTGAAGTGACATATTTCTCCCATTAGAGGTGCAGCAACTTTGTTGATAATACAATATTATGATAAGGACAAACTATGCCCTTAAAATACGAATGCTTGTACCATTAAAATACTAATAGTAGGACTATTGTACTTACTGAATTACAATAGTATACTTACATAATGATAGTATCCCCATAAACTACAAATGCTATTGTACTTACGATGCAACACTAAGACAGTGACAATACTCTCCTTAAAATTATAGCAATCCTGCTGAAAAGTTTAACTATTGTCACATTAAAGGTGTAGCAGCACTCTTGAGAGGTGCCATTATCAGCTCATTAAAACAATAGCACCCCTCCTGTAATGTGGTTGAATTATCTCACAAAAAGTAGAGCATCTCTGCTACAGTGTGGCAGTAATATTCTTTCAGAGAGGCAGCACCTCTGCTGAGATGTGCTGGTACAGGGGCGTAGCTACCATTGGTCCAGCAGGTGCAGTGGCACTGGGGCCCAGAGTCCTAAGGGGCCCAATAAACTTTGACATTTGCTGTATTTTACTTCGCAAACAGCATTCAGAGGGGCCATTTTCCTTGCTTGCAGCAGGGTCCATGGCATTCATGCTTAAGTCCTGGCTGGTACTTACCTATTAAAAGCATATCAGCCGTCTACTACTGTCTCTTGAAATCTTAACAGATCTGCTGAGTAAGGTCGGTATTGTCCTATTTAAAAAGTGCTATATAATAAAAGTCCTATACGAGAATGCAACAGAAAACATTCAACAGAACTTGTCCCAAACCTCCCGCATCGCACAAGATACACCATTTATTTAGCGACTGTGGGGGATATTCTCAAGAACGTGCGATAATCATCGCCAAAATAGGTTAACGCATGTCTTCATATCGCCGTCTAGCTCGGGAAAATAACCCTGTGTTAACGTGGCATTCACAACACGGCGGTAACATGCGATAGTACCCCGATAACACGGCAAATGTCCGCGATAACACTACCGGGACGGCGATAAAAATCTCAACCCGAACGTGAAAAAAGTTGCAATGGGCCCAACCGCGATAGAAAAATCGGCGACAAGCAGCGGCAGGATTGCAATTCCCACCTCAGGCGGGTAAAATCACCATAAAAGCAGCAAAAAAAACAGAAAGAAATAAAAAAGACATAACAACTGCGAAGCACAATGGAGGGAGCTGGAGCAAGTACAGAGGACAACCCGAACCCCACAAGCCCCACGGAGGACCAGCCTGGGACCTCGGGGCCAGGGAAGGGCAAGGAGAAGAAGAAGATGAAGACGCGGTTCAGTCCGCAGGAAAACAGGATCCCGATAACGGAGGTGACACTCCCACCATCCAATTGCCATTGGTATAATTGACAGCACTAAATGTTGCACATACACTAGTTCGAGTGATGTGCCAATGCAGAGGAGTGACATGCACACAGGGAATGTGTCTAGGAATGAATTCATTTGCACATGCTGTGCCTGTGGTCATTTTGACCTGTCCCATGATTGCTAAGGACAGTCCCCATGTGATGTGCCTATGTGAAGAAATTGTGAATGATAGTGTCCCTTCGGGCTATTCCAGCTGCTGGTGCACTTGGGTGTGGTCCACCTGCCTCATCTTCATCATCATCGTCCGGTGCATCAGGCACTTGGATCCATGGGGCATTGGTGCGTACACATATGTTGTGCAACACACAACATGCAATGATCATCTTGCACACTATTTGCGGGCTGTACAGGAGTCTTCCACCTGTGATGTCCAGGCACCTGAAACGTGACTTCAACACGCCAAATAAGCGCTCCACAATGCCCCTGGTGCGTATGTGGGCCGCATTGTACTGCCTCTGGGCCTGGGTGTTCGGGGCTCGGAGGGGTGTCATTATCCACGGGCAGAGTGCATATCCTTGATCACCTGTGACAGGGGAGAGAGATGTGTCAATCGGTGGTACGGCATTCTGTGTTGGCAGGCTTATTAGTATATTGGTGTGTGATGTGTGGGACTTTGGGATACATGTCTGATATGTCTTGTATGTGGAAAATGAGCGGCATCCATGTGTAGTACATTGACTCACAGCTGCTCCTCACTCCCCCCAAGCCTATTTACTTGTGTGCACTGCGCGGTTGCAACACTTGCACTCCTAGAACACACCATTGTCATGACTGTCTGCGCATGTCTACAAGCCTGACAACGACACTGTGATATTGGCCGTTGAAGGTGGTTGGCCACGTGTGTGTAGGCCTATGGTCAGGATATGGACGGGAACAGAGACACGCACAGTAGTTGCCTTGGTGGCCATCCCGGAAGTGAACCACGCCCTGAGCCCCGGTCTATTGATTGCCACTCCTACACTGGCCCAGCCCACTCCGCTTACGCTTACAGGGGGGATGACATGGCTACATGTCCAGGGTCTACCCCACTGCCAGAGGTGACATGTTAGCGCCCACTGTCTACGACACTACAAACACCAGCAGTTTATGTCCACATGGACATGTCTGTGCTCTGCATAGTTAAATCTGTCCAGCACAACCCCACCACACTTGGCATTGTGTACATTCTGATTCATGGGTCACTTGCCTCCCTCGCACATACTTGGTTCCCGCCTCTCACCACATCCTGCTATTGTGTGGCAGAGGTGCCATTACGTGGATGGCTTGTCTAAATGTCTGGCCCCTGTTACCACAGTTCCATGTGTTGTCATGTCTGGTAGGTGGGCATGTTGTTTGGCATGTCGTATGTGATGTTGTAACGTGTGCATTCCCACAGTTGTGAGTTGTCTGATTGTGGAGTTGAGGTGTGTGATGTGTTCCGTTGATACTTACCGACGAGCAGTGCATTTCCGTAGGTGCCATCCTGGAAGCGCTGGTTGATGATGGACTGTTGGAAGATGTAGGAATCATGCACACTGCCTGGGTAGTTGGCGACGACGTTGGTGAAGAGTCCCCGGTGGTCCACTATTGCCTGCACATTGATATAATGCGTGTGCTTCCTGTTGCGGTAATTGTGTGCAGTGTCGGCAGGGGGCACAAGTAGGACATGTGTGCAGTCAATTGCCCCCAACACGTGCGGGAAACCAGCTATGGCGTAGAAGCCTTGCTTGGTCTCCAGCTGTTCCTGCGCAGTGTGGGGAAGTGAAGGTACTGGGGTACCAAGCTGATGATGGCATCCAAGACAGGTGTGGGGAACTTTGATAGGGCTGGCTGTGAGACTCCTCCGACTCTGACAGATGTTGGTTGGAAGGTACCAGAGGCCAACAGGTGCAGCACAGCCAGCAGCTTTGTCTGCGGAGGGATGTTGGTTCTCCGCTGTGTTGGTGCCGTCAGCCTGTGGGCAATGCGGAGGATGGTCGTCCTTTTGAGCCTGTAGTGGGCAATGACTTCCTCTGGCGTTAAGTCTCCGAGGCTGGTGCATTTTCGGAAGGACCGCTGTCTCATTCTGCGCTGCCTCGGTGGTAGTCCGGGGGGGGTGGTCCTGGGGGGGCAGGGGGTTGGGGGGTGGCGGTGGGTGTTGTGGGCCTCTTGGGGCTCCGAGCTGCATGATCAGTAGCTCCATGACATGTGCTGGTCTTCCGATGTGGCTCTGGGCTGGGCTCCCTTTATACTGCAGGTTGTCGTCCTGCTTACCACCAGTAAAAGGCAGGTGTTAAATCCCTGCTGCTAACGCACCTTATCGCCTGTTTTTGGGTCGTATCGCAGTTCTGGCTGGTCGTTGAGAATATTTCGAAGTGGTGTTTTTGTGTGTTTTTGCACGGGAATGCCTACTCTGCATATCATTAACGTTAGTTGTCTCTCTCATCCGTGGCGATGTTTTTTGCGGCAGCCATCGCTGGTATACTGGCGATGTGGGGAGTTTGCACCAGCTTGTGAATGGGGCGATAATTCTTTCGCCACTTTTGCTGCGCTAAAGTGCCGTTAACTCGGCGATGAGTCCTTGAGAATATGCCCCTGTGTTTCTTCTAACGCTGCTATCCACTATGAGTTCCCACACCCAAGTGAGTTTGTTTGCATTCTTTGACAGTTGGAGCTGCAAGTAGTTTCCTTGTTGGTAGCTGGCATTTTATGGAGAATACATTTGAAAAAACAACAATATTGCTTTGTAACCTATACATGTGTCATATCTGCCAGGCCTCCGGACTTTACAGAAACCTTCAAGAAATAACCAAAGAATCTTTTGTTTTAGATACTTCATCCCAGAAAGGAAACAACTCAACTCAGATGCAATCTGATTTAAAAGACACAAAGCTAAACATGTCATCATTTATGATGTGTTTGTGAATTAATTTCTCTATTTTACCCTCTAGGTTCTACCCTCACTTCATACACTGTTTTTATTTGTAAACAATTGCCGTTTTACGTTTCTTAACATTTCTTCTCTACCCCCACACTCAAAATTAACGCTCCTTCTGTTCTCTATCATCGTTACGAAAATGTCATCTTTTAGGACTGATTCTCACTGTAAAAAACTACAAATGAGTAAAAAAAGAAAAAATATGAGCGGTTTACATTTTTTTCAGTTTAGGTTTAGTATGATTGTGCATGAGCTCCAGCTAACATTTGTGAACAGATCTTTCCTCCGTCGAGTTGTAGCTATTAAATTCCATCCAAGATTGTAGTTTGTATTCTGTATTTATGGAGGAGGATATGTACCTGACAATCTTATTAAGTGTTTTATTAACGTATATGCATTGTTCTTTTTCTAGGCATGATGCCTGCCAAAGCTGCAGATGCTGCTCTCTCCTACATGAAGAATAGGGTACATGGCCACGGTGGTGTTATAGCTGTCAGTAAATCTGGAGACTGGACAGCAACATTTACTACCCAGCGGATGGCATGGGCAGCTTTTAAAGATGGCCTTTTGACATATGGCCTAAATCCAGGCGAAAACCTCCTTGAAGATATTGCCAATTCCAATTAGTTGTTACAAGCCTCTGCTATTCTACATGCACGCAGAGTAAAAAAGAATAAGATGGTGTAATGATGAAAGAGAGGTGTGCAAAATTGGTAAAGGTCGCCCTTCAGCAAGCTTGTTAACTATTTTGAAACTTAAGTAGCTTTCGCAACTTGATAAAGTTGCCGATATTTTCTTGTTGGTGAAACCCCCCCGACCCCGATAATGGGTTTTGCATGAAAAAACCTGGTAAAACATCGTAAAAATCATACTTTTTGCAGGAACATCTTTTCACACTATTTTGCAAAAACATATTCTGAAACATCTTTTTATTTATGTCAAATTCCCCCTGAGGTGAAGTTTTGAATGGTGGAACACTTGACAACCTTGTGGCGTTGAAATATTTGTCTTGTTCACAAAATTTCCCTGGCTACATTATTATTTCACTCACCACTCATTTATTGGAATTAAAATTTACCATTATCATTTTTAATTTTCTTAAATTTTCAAATTAAAAACACCCTTGAGCTATTGTTTAGCGTATTACTGACAAAAGAATGCTAACCTTTGTAAACAAATTTTATCTCGTGGAAAATCTTTCTAAATCATTATCATTAAGTGATGCTTAATACTCCATCAACACACACAGATTTTTTGTAAGGTATTATAGTAAAAGCTTGTTATTCCACAGAATTTTTTGTAGGAGTTTTAAGTAATGGGTATTCTCTTAGCTCAGGTAAGAGCTTGAGTTTGCAATGCCAGGATTCAAAATTGTTACTTGCAGGTCTCACTGTGGTCATCAGCAAGCACTAAAGGCCTTATTTAGAATTTGGCAGACGAGGCACTATGGTGGACGAGGCATCAGCCATAATTGTGATGAAGTATCCCATCCACCAAACTCTAAATGAGGGTGAGGTCTGCGTGTGCCAAAGGGACATATTGTCCCCTGCCAAGGAACCTGCATTCTGTCCCCATCAAATGGGTCTCTTGGAGTAGAATTATGTCTGGCTTCAACCTCTGCAGGCCCCCCTCTCTCCTGTCTTCCTAACGTGCCCATCACTCACATAACATGTCATCTGCCTGTATGCGCTCAAAATTATCTCAACTCAAAAAACCCCATAAACACCCCTTTAAACCACTTTTCCTGAATAAAAGCTTGTAACTGCTCATCCTCCGAACTGCAGAAAGGTCTGTTGCCCACCCACCCAAACTTCCCACAGAAAAGTAAACCTCTCTGCCCCCCTACAACTTGTAATATCTAAGTACCAACTCCCAAAGTCTGCTAGTTCGTCTGTGTGACTCGTCCGTCACTTTCCAGGTGACGCCGGGGTAACATAGTTGCTTACTTATAGTTTGAGCAGCTCTTGTCACTGATTATCAATTTGCAGGGTCCACTTGCCTCCTGGCCACTGGTCGTCACCAGCAACCCCCTCTGGTGGGCTTCCTCTCTCAATTGACAGAATGTGAGGTTTATAACTCAACTAAGAGTGTCTGCCGTCATTAATGTCCCTATATGCGGACGACATTCTATTATATCTTCTTGATGCAGCAAGTGATGTAGCCCTCATTGTGGAGGCTTTTTGGGATTTTGTGGGGTGACGAGATTGTAGATGAACTGGGGGAAATCATGTGTTTTCCCGCTTAATCGTGATGCTTCACTGCAAATGATACAACTGCGTGGAGAAACATTAACTTGGTTGATGGCAGCTGTTTGGTACCTTGGGGTTTGTCTTTATCACTCTCAACAAGATCTATTTGAGGGTAATCTACAGCAGGTATTTACTGCACTCAAATCAGAAATGCAGTTTTGGCAGCGGCTACTGTTGGCTCTAATGGGTAGAGTCGCTCTCACCAAGATGATTGTCCTTCCCCGTTTACTGTATTACTTTGTAAAGGTCTCGGTTTTCTCCCTTGACACGGCAGGGAATTTGTTCCAGGACAGTAATTTACTACAGATTGACCAGTTATGTCAGGATTATAACATTCTGCTGAATCAGTTTGTTCTATACAGACAGTTATTGGGAGTCCTTAGGTTGCTGTGGGGTGAGATTGATTTAGAGCCGCCCACCCATGCAGTAATACATACCCTACACACCATGGGAGAAGGACGGCACCTTATCGCATGGTTTTATAGAGCAATTAAAGAACATATTGGGGTCTCACTAACGGAACTCCGCAGGAATTGGAGGAGAGTGTGGGCGTCCCTTACACGTTGCGGAATGAATACGGGCACTTGAATCGCCTCACGTCATCTCCAGAAATGCATGATTTAAAAATATTCAATTAATGTTACTCCATAGGGCTACCTCACACCATCCCGATTGAACCGTATGTTCCCAACAGCAAATCTTAACTGCTCCAGATGTCGAGCCCTTTAGCAGACTTTAAAAGAATGCTTTGGTCATGCACTAATATAACTGAATTCTGGCACTCCATGCACACTGTATTGGCTACTGTCACAGAATTCATATTCCTCAATTCATGGGAAGCATCAGCAATGGGAATATTTCTCAGAAGGACGAGCCATAGTGTGAGGGTGCACTTTGCGAATCTAGCTCTCCTTTCTTGGGAAAGCGCCTGCTGACAGGCACTGGCGGGCTCAGCGGCCCCCGTCTTTCGCACGGTGGTTTAGGGACTTGCAAAAGTACTTACGGCTGAGAGGCCACCTGCTCGAAATGCATTGTCCCCTGCTCAAAATGCATCCTCCCTTGTTCAAAATACACAGTCTTTCTGGTGGATGGTCTGTTGTCCGTTGCAGGTTCCCCCTGTCCAACAAACCCCTCCTGCCTACTTAACTGCCTACTCATATAGAATGCTTGTGCGCTCTGCTTTGTTCTGCCCCTCCAAGTTGAAATTCCCTATGTTTTAAAAAATACTATGTGTCCAATCCCACTCAGTTAACTGAGGTAATATGATCCTGGCTCAGCAAAATATATTAACCTCTTTACTTGTGTTTAATGACATTATGTTGTATAGGAAGTGATGCTTATTGAATTGAACAACTATGTAATGCAACATTGATTAATTAAAAAACGTAATACAAAAATTTGAATAACCAAGAGTGTCTGCCGTCTTGGGTGTCCCTTCCCAACCTTGCCTTAGGAACAGTGCGAAGTTCAACATTCTGGCAACCATGGGACTAGGAGTGGCCCCTAGTGCAGGGGTACAACAGGGAAGCAGTGGGCCCTCTTAGCTGTGAAGAAGGCTGAGGAACATCATCGTAGATGTTTTGAATGAGCCATTACTCCAGGAACAGCTCTACTCTCAGTTTGTTCAGGAAGCTCAGTGATCCGGATGTACTGCCATCTGCCTCTTCCGCTTGTTCTTGGAGATGCACCGTCACCTCACTCAGTTCCCTTATTCACTTTTTCATGTGACCAATATCCGATTCCATCTGGGCTAACTTCAATTCCACACCAGTTACCCTATGCGCTAGATATTTGTGATCCATTCTTAGCGGCCCCAAATCAATGGCCACTCCATCAGTCTTGGACCCTAGGGTCCTTTTCATATCTTTGATTGCCCCTAGGAGTTTTCCAAACTGCTCTGTCTTTGGAGGGCCAGTTCCAGGTATTTAAGGGAGGGTTTGTCTCTTTCTCTTCTAGTGGTGGTCAGTGCTGCATTTCTTTTGCCAATGGGGCCTTATCAGTCTTGGGCTTCACCATTCTTAGCAATGGTGAGCACTCATTATTACAGTGAGCAGTCTCAAAGAGTCAGGTGCCAAAGCCCCAGGGTTACAACAGCCACCTTAAGGGCCCACTCAATCCCTGGTTGGGAATGGCCCTAGCGGAGGAGAAGAAAATAGGCCTTGAGGCAACCTCTTTTCCCTCCCGGGCCCCACGTCTCCTCTAGTGCATCCCTATATCATGACAATCTACCCTTACAAGCCCCCTCCTTGTCTTAAGATCACCAGTTGGCCAACCTAACTATTTCCAGTATCCAAGATAGCTTTGGCGTTTCTGGGCTACAGGTCACCGACTGGCACCCCACAATACGTTTTTTGTGAGTTCAAAGGAAAGGTTTTCCTCTCTTCCACTTACTTATGGCCCTTCCAAAAATGTCCTACAGTCAACTTTGTTCAATCTCAGAACAGGGTAACACACTGCACCCATCAAATGTGGGGACCGCTGACACTTGATGTGTTGCCAGGGACCTGTCCTCCAAGTTGGGCAAGTTACTGGTGCACGCATCACTCATACCTGCTCTGCCATGCATGGGACTCCCTTCAACAGATGCACCCCAGAAGTCCTGGATTGGTACTGCATGAGGGGGACAGATTACATTTCATAGTAGCCCTCCTGCATACAATTAACGTCCAGGATTCTGGCTCGTATTTCGAGCCCTGCTGTGTGCTCACAGTCGGCCAGCTGCCACTGCACAGCGTGTCCGGCTTCACTGAGCAGTCTCCATGCCGAGCCCTTCTGCTCACAGCACCTCCTCAAAAGTGTGGGGGGGATTAAAAAACAAGCATTTGCAATGCAACAGGTCTTGCATTTGCGAGAGTTTAAGCTATTGGCATTGTAAATGACAATGCCTTTTATTTATGTTTTAAAAACCAAAACATAAATAAAAGGCATTGTCATTTAGAATGCCAATAGGTCAAACTTGCATAAATGCAAGACCTATTGCATTGCAGATGCTTGTTTAAATATGTGTGTGGACAACTGATAAATAACTGCCCAACAACGAAGTAGGTACAAAATAGCAGCAGGAACAAAATGGTGACTGCTTCTTAGACAGCATTTGCACAGCTGCATTTCAAAAGAGCTCTATGAAGTAAATGAGTGAAGCGCTTTACAAAGCATCCAAATATATAAATAAGAAACTGTTATATTATTTTCCCTTTCTTTAAGGGATTTTCCTTGTAGAATTAAAACACACCTCTGTGCTTTGGCAGAAAAAAAAGCAACTAGGAAAAAAACACGGAATGCATGTATGTTGCATACTATGGGCCGGATCCAAATGAGTGTTCGAACATCATTGTACAACTGAGGGCGGAGACAGACTTAAGCAGCAATTGTCTCTCTCTCACTCCAGGCATCAGTTTTGTTGCTGCTGGGAGGTTATGACCAAAGCAGTCTACTGCAGATGAAATTTCCAAGAAAAACGGACAAAATGAAAAAATCACTGAAAATATGGATAACATAAACACAGGAAATCACCGGAGAATTTGTTCACATAATAAATATTTTGCTCCAGCCTACCTCTCTATGATCAGTGGTGCAGCCAGTGTCTCGTGGGCCCTAGTGCAAGGAAGGAAATGGGTCCCATAGCCATTTTTTGAACTGCAAAATACAGCAATAATCAGTGGACCTCTCAGGCCTCTGGGCCTTGGTGCCACTGCACCTGCTGCACCAATGCCTTTAGTTACGATGTTGACTCCTGGTGGATTTATCGCACTGGGGTCAGATCCTCTGCACAGCAGTGCCCTCCCTTTCCCTCCAAGACTCTCCATTCCTTCCCTCAATTGCTTGCAACAAGTTGCTGTCCAGCGCCGCGTTAAAAGTAAATATCAGTCAAAACCAGAGAACGCTTCTTCTAATTGAGAAACTCTCAATCCAGGGCAGGCTGGTGAGGCCTGAGCCGCAGCCTCTGAGGGCACCAATTTTCGCAATGGATGGAAACCAATTTTGCCTTCTGCGGAGCCCTGCTCAGGGTTCATTGCTCGCCAGGCTGGTGACAGAGCTCGCAGCTCGCCCGCTAACTTGTCAACGCCCATTACAGCATCCCTCGTGAGAGTGTCTGACCGGCACCTGATTCAAGGCTGGCCTGGGGAGATGTGTCCTCCAGGACAAGCTGTTCAATGCAGTCAGATGCAAATAAAATAAAATAAAGCGCGTGTCTCCCTGTGCGTACCCAAAAAAGAATGTGTCCTTCTGTAAGGTAACTGGTATACCTTTGGGTTGAGTTCCGCTATATAAAACTACGAAAAAACAAAATAACGACTGACCTGCAATAGGCAGATGGGAGGAGGGAAGAGAGGCCATCACACGCTGTACTGTGTGATGGCCAACTAAAATGATCTCAAAGTGAAATCGCAGGAAAGAGAACAAAACACACAAAGGAGGGACTTTGACAGAAATGCACCAATAAGAAGCCAGACACAGATAGTAACCAATGGCAGTTGGTGGGTTTTGCCAAACCCCACAGAACAGATATAACAGGTCAATCGAAGCTTGACCTAATGAATTGCTCCTGAGGATGCATGACTGTACTGCTAACCCAAAGTCACCAGGGCTGTGACCCCCAAGCCAGAGCAGCCCAGAATCCACTCATACAGACTGGGCTGCCATCTTGTATCCACCTCGCTGCTCACTGATTTTTTGTCGGGAGGGCAGCTTCCATATCGAAGCCTCCCTGGGTTCCGTGATTACGCAGTTTATGCCCCTAGCCGAAGTAGGGGTACATTAGATCAGTCAGGATCTCTTTGTAATCGAGGCCCTGCTGCCGGAGCTAAGTCGAGAGCATCTCAGTCTATTGTGGTCTTGGCCACTCCCCTTCCTTTTCAAGGAAAGTTAAATATTACACCTAATCTTCAGATGCCTGTCCATCATGACCACTGGTGTGAGTATGTGCATTAAACAAGTAGGGTACATTTATCTCCTCTCTGAATGACTGCGAGATTCATGTACCAAATATGGACTACTGCAAATCTAGCAAGTGAGAAACAATGAAAGTGAGGGTGGGTGTATAATCTGGTCTATAACCACTTTATTAAATTATACAGTTGGTTTTATATGCGTAATATAAGTTCAGTCGACTTGTTCTAACATTTACAAGCGGTCATTCTTGCATGCCTTGGATTTAGCCCGGGATCATCTTTTTCACCTGGCGAATCTACTCCTCTCATTTGATTATTGTAAACTGAGACCAAATCTCAAAGGTCTTTTTTGGTCTGTGCTAGCAAGATTTTAGAAAACCATGCATTTTTAACAAAAGTTAGTGCACAAACCAAATTTCCCATGCGCAAAATGTGCAGCATGTACACAAATCTGTCCCTAAACAAGGTTTGCACTCGCTGGCATGCCGGATATGTGGCAGGTGCAGAATACATCTCTCATTCACAAAATGCGCTTAGTAAGTACAGGAATGTGCAAAATGTGCTTTTGCAATATCTGCAGATAACTATATTGGGGAAAAGCATTGTAAGTCTGTGAGTCTAGTCTAAAATAGGAGCTACTTTAATAAAAGCAGAATTTGCTAACTCTCCCACCACGTTCACTCAATCCACATGTACTATCATATTCAAATTAGTCAATCTCCTAGCAATTTACATCTACTTTCTGACAACCGTATAGCTAATAATTATCTTCCTTCCAAAAGCTACATTTATTTTCACACATGCAACTGCAAACCATAGTCAGGATAAGTGATTGCTGGATTTGAGTGAAGAGTTATAATTTGGAAACGTAGTATAACGATCTACGGGGAGGAAGATATGAGCGAATGTGCTCTACATGGATCAAAAGCGTCTTAAAGGCCAATTTACACTCAAGGGTGTAACGCAGGCCCCCGCAGCCTCTGCGGCTCAGGGGAGTCCCCAGCCATTTGGAGACCCCATGCAGCACAAGTCTAATGAATCAGTGAGATATGGGAGACTCGGGGATCACATTCTTCCAGGGGCCCAATCGTAACGCCATTGATTCCACTTATTTTACTCAGTTGTTAGGGGGTCGTAGTTAGAAGGAGAAAAAGAGAAATCTAACCTAGACCACTGGTAAGATTGTATTATTCATTCCCCTATAAAGATTTTGCATGATAATCACCAAGTTTAATAAATTTATTTTATGGACCCCATATACCTATCCCGGTTTAATAATGTTGACTTGAAACTTTGTTATAATTTCCTCCTTGATTGCTATCTAAAGTGCAAATTAGAAACCATGCAAATATGTACTTTTTACTTAATTAGACATATTTTAATAATTGTAACCGTGCAATCGTTATTTGATACTGACTGTTTCTGCGTTTGTATTTGATGATCAGGCCGTTGAAAGGTACCAATAAAGCAACTCATGTCGTTCATTTCTCTGAGTGAAATCAGTTTTTAATGTTGATAACATATCACATGACATCGAATAGTCTTGCACGAGTAGCATGAATTGGGATAAACGCTCCTTAAAATGAAGATTGCTTAGTTTACATCAAAACTCTATTTACAAATAACAAATGCAATGGTTAAAAATATTTGGGTACTTGCCTGTTCCATTCTGCCCACATATTTTAAATTTAACTTCGAATGTAAATCATGTAGATTTGTTGGCCGGTTCATAAGATATGTAAGATATGTATTTATTTATATATTGATTTTTGTATAAGGCCAGGCAACCAGAGAATGCTGCATATCTCCCTCAAACACATTGCGTTCGAGTAATGCATATTAACAGATCGAATCGGATTTTGATGAGGCCGAAACATTTAGATCAACCACCCCATCTATTTACAGCAAAGCAGATTTAAAGGTATTTAAGATTGTTTGAGGGGTTGTTTGAGGCGTTTACTCTTAAAACATTTAAGAGACAAATCACTTAGCCTGACTGTAGATCTGCAGTGTACAACATGTGTATCTGCTTATGTATGGAGAGACAACAAGCAGTTCTCATAATCTAAAGCTGCATGCGGTTCTTTGGGAGACCTGAGGCTGCAGGTTGTGTGAACAGGCTGTTCTCAATGTCATACGTAAATGTACAGGAAACGTCTACTAATAACAAAAGAATTAAGTACCATTACCATTGTGGACGTGGGATGGGTCTGTGGATGTCAGCAGTCCCGGTTTTCCTCCACCATGAGGGAGGGGAATACATTAAGGAAGTGCTGTCAGAGGAGCTGTCATTTGCCTTGGTGTACATTTCATCATCACCTCTATTAAAGGTTAAATAGTAAACTGTTACACCAATCCTTATGGAGGGCGGAGTATGAGTGTGGCTGGATGGAGCCCTTGCTAAGCAGTTAGGGGTCGAAAATGGCCCCCTCTGCCTTGCCCCTTCCAATTGGCTGAACATAGTCTCTGCTGTCCCAGGTGAAAGCAATATGTGTGTGCATCTGGTTTTGCACAGTGGCGGCTCCTCTGCTAAGGTGGTGGAGTGTCGCCCCACTGCTAATTCAGCAGTGCACAAAAGAAAAAGAAAATGATAATAACATAACGTTATTGTTATTTTATTTTTCTATGCGGAGCTTGGAGCCAGGTGTTGTGGGGCTGGGCTCCGTGATGCCAAGCAGAGTGAGGAGTGATTTGCACTCCTCTAAGTGAGTATAACGGTTTGGCCGGCCCAGGCATCATGCGTGCTTGGCATGTTCTCCATTGGGCTGTGTTGCACAGCCCGTGTAGAACATGCCCAGCCGCCCCCGGCACTGCCTGAGCGTCTAAACAGCACGCTCAGACCAATCATGACACTGCTCCTGCAGCGTCGTGATTGGCTGGGAGAGTCCGGAAGCCTGAGTGCCTCCAGAGCTTCCTGCAGATGGTGAGGAAGAGGATGGAGGAGAGACGTGCGGCAGCGCAGCGGCGAAGGAAAAGGTATGTTAATGTTTTTATTAATATTTTTTTGTAATCCATTCCCCCTCGCCTCACCACCCCCGTTCCGAGGCAGCTACCACTGGTTTTGCACCTCTTTGCTAATGAGGGATGTGCACACAAACTTGTGGGGAATACCCATTTCCCCCCCTCTACTCAAACTTACCATAGAATTTGTGTAAGCTATGGGCTTGGTTTTCCTTTTGTGCACATCTTAAGTTGCAAGCAGGTTATAGAATTTAAAAAAGAGCAGAATACTAAATATGTGTATTTTTGTAGGTCTCACCTACTGACACCTTTAGCTGTGTGGTGAGATCTCTTGTCATCACACAACACACCACCGTACACAACACACTTCACATAACATACTCAAGCATAAATGTACATATACTGAAACGGCTTTTGGTCAGTCCTCTTCAGCTGTTGGTTTGTTTGCGGAAGCCTCTTTCAGGCTCCATGGGCTGTTCATCACATTTTTGTTTTTAATTGAGGGAAGCAAGGGCTCGGAAGCAACGCTTCATCTCTCCCCTGCTGACTTTATCCTATTGGCATTGCTGGCTGCAAGGAAGGTGTGAGTTGTGTTGCATGATGTGCTGTGTGTCAAGAGGCAGGAGCTAAGAGGTCACTAGCTGTCACCTTTCTCCAGTCCAGGTGACCTACTGTACCCAACACCAAAAAATGGATAATAGATAAAACACAAGCTGTCAGCCGCCATGGCACCTTACTCCTTGGATGTCTGCATACTTTGGAGGAGTGCCTCAAAGTTCATCACTCAGCCCCACCCTCTTCGACACATATATGATCCCTCAGGCCAACATTATTGCACACATGACATCAACATCCTCTTCTGCGTTGATGATACGCAACTCATGTTCTCTCTCTTGGACAGGATCCCCATCACAAGTAACAAGTTCAGTGTTTGAATGACGGAAGTCGCTAACTAGATGTGAGCCAACTGTTTCAAGCTCAGCACCTTCAAGACAGAAGTAGTGTTATTCAGCAAGAACACCTCACCATGGGACTCCAACTAGTGGTTGGCTGAACTCAGACACACACCAAGCACCTACACCAGGAACCTCGGAATACTCATGAACAGCAAAATGGACATGACCGCACAAGTCACCATCATCAATGCATCCTGCTTCCACACCCTGAAGATGCTGAAGAAGATCATCAAATGGCTCCTAAGCAACACAAGACAAACTGTCACCAGCAAGCTGGACAACAGAAACTTCCTTTATGCCAGGATCATCAAACAACTCACTAGAAGATTACAAACCATCCAGAATTCGGCAGCCAGATTCATCCTCAAACTACCACACAGAACTCGGATCACACCACACCTCAGGGAGCTCCACTGGCCCCTAATTCACAATATATTTGCCACCTACTTTGAGCAGGTGTTAAATGTTTGCAAGGATTCGTAAGTGGGGTTGGGAGTAAGGGAGTGGGGTGAGGGAGTAGGGGAGGAAAGGGAAACTTTTTTCTAGCATTTTATGGTGCTCCCTGTTAGAAGAAAATGGGAATGAGTCTTTGTTGCTGCTGCAGCCAAAGTTTCCTGCAATATTTTCAGCCAGTTTTTCCTGCCAAATAACTTTTCAGTATCTTCCACACCCAGAGAAATCAGGTGTAGAAAAACATAACTAGTGATCAGAAGGACTGAACTTAGTGCATGAAAGCATGCATTAATATCTTACCACCAGACTCGTAATATGGCCCTTGGGACCAGATGTACCACCATTCACTTTTGCGACTCACAAATTGCGTTGAATTGCGACTCACAATTTGCGACTCGCAGAAGTGAATGTACAACAGTGTCTCAGACACTGTTTGTGATTCCCAATTGGGTCGCAAATTGCATGCCTCATTAATATTCATGAGGCAAGCGCAATTTGTGACCCCATTGGGAATGGCTAGCACAACCAGGGATGGTGGCCTGCTGGGGTCAGCAGACCACCATGTCTGTGACTGCTTTTTCAATAAAGCAGTTTTTTTTAAAATGCATCCCGTTTTCCTTAAAGGAAAACGAGATACTTTTAAAAAAGAAAAATGAAACTTTTCAGTTTAATTTTTTAAGGGCAGGCAGTGGTCCCCGGTCCGCGGGACCACTGCCTGCTCTTAAAAAATATTTGCGCTCTCACTCACAAAGGGGAAGGGGTCCCCTGGGGACCTCTTCCCGTTTGCGAGTGGTGTACCATCTACTTGAAGTGTGGTCGCAAAACAATAGTACATGGCATTCAGATTTGCTATTAGTAAGGGACGCCCCTTCCTAATAGCGAGAGTTGCAAATGCTATTCTGCTAGTCAGTGTCTCGCAAAATAGCGTTTGTACATGCCAGTACCCATTTTTTACGGTCGCAAACGGGCCGATCTCCTGTTTGTGAGCACAAACAAGGGTCGCACATCTGGTCCTTGGTATGGTAGAAATTACAATAAATGAACTGCAGCCCCAATGAAATGGTGTGCATGGAATGTGGTACTTGTGCATTATTCCATCGACCTAAATCATTCAAGACAATTCAGAGTCAAGATGGAACTATAATTAGAACTAGAAACCTCTCCTCCCCAGACATTGACACATCTTTCTCGTCGATATGTTTGTTTTCCCTCTCTCTCTCTCTCTCTCTCTCACTCTCTCTCTCTCTCTCTCTGGCTCTCTCTCTACCCTATCGCTCTCACAACTCTGTCTCTGTTACTCTGGTTCTTTCTCACACCCTTGCCCCCTCCTTCCCTCAAGCTATTGTCTTCTCTCTCTCCTTATGTCTCTCTTCCACTTCTTAACCCCGTGCACCTCTTTTATTCTTTCTTGCTTACGATTGTATATCACAGTCAGTAGGTGAAGGTTTCCATGTAACACCTCGCCACCTTCTCTTTCTGGAGAGCTGGAATATTTGGCACTCACACAGCACTTATGACCACTGTATGTGTGTGAAAGAAATAGACATTCCAAGGTTTCCTACCTAGAGTGCACGGTTCTATTTCTAGGAGTGTAGGTCCCTGACCATGTGCTGGTCCGGGCCTCTTGCTCTCTCAAGAAGCGCCTCCCACGTCTGAGCACTCACACATCACATGTGCCAGGAACAATGCTGGACACAGCGCTCTGGCATGCAAAGGGGGGCTCGCAGCCTACGAAACTCTGATTATTCCTGTAAAGACGAAGCTTGGACTAAGAGTAGTCTTCTTTAATGTTTGCAAGAGTAAACTTTACTGCATAGACAAGGATGCATTCTTAGCTGTACACTTGGTCAGGATTTTCTTTTCAAGATGTTTTACCCAGGGCCCGACGTATTCAAGTCATATTAAAAACCTAACGGGCTTAAGTACCTTCAAGAGGGAGTCTGTAGGAAAGCGGTGTCTCTGTTTACTGTCATTTCAGATGTAAGAGTGAATCAGGGTCAGACTGGCCTATACGGCAGTCTAGCTTTCCCCAAAGGGCCGGTCTCACAGGTCGTGTGGGTCTGATTTTCAGCAGTTTAGTGGACTGTTTCATGGCAAGATAGGCCGGCTTTTACTATTGATTTCCCTGATATTACCACAGGCATTGTCTGCAGCAAACACAAATGCATACAGTCTCCCAACCTTGCAAAATACCGATATAGTCCATCTATACAAGTTCAAAAGTGGCCTGATGTGCAAATGTGGGCCCCTTCTGTAGCCACCTGGATAACTAATAAGGGCCACTTTTTGATGTGCAAATGTGGGCCACTGTTGTAGCTATCTGGATCACTAACCGGGGCCACTTTTATTTACTGTTTTTATTTGTACATTTTTTGTCCCAGTCCGATCCTTGACTGAATCCTGCTGGCAATTCATATACCTTAACTCGCTTCTTTGTGAGCAGGAAATTCAAGCAGAAGTACAAAAACATATATTTAATGTTTTATTTAAAAAGGAAGGAGTCCCCCTGAACATGCAGACCCATAAGTGTTTCCGCAATGGAGATATGGTGTCCGAGGTTGGTTCAGCCACAAAACTGGGAGCACATATAATTGATTTTACTTCGTTGTTTTAGATTAAAAAAACATTTTCAAAGCCAAAAGTTCTGGCTGTGATGTTCTATTGCAAGCAAACAGCATTTGTGCACGCATGTGTTTAATGCATTATCACATTAAAGCCAGGCCTATTAACTTTAATGCAGTGTAGCCATTCTAAACGGAGCACTATCCTCTGCTCACATCATATGTGCTTTCTCTAAGTTGCCGCCAGATACATCCTCTCCCTATCAGAGACACAAAAGTTTCAAAATATATTTTAATAAGAGATAGACAGAACTGATGACATGGTGTACAGCTTTGATTGTACACGAGCCTAGCAGAGACCTCAAGGTTGGAGACAAACTGTAGATGCACTATGACAGAAACGTTTTGCAATCCTATTACATAAGAGCCTTTTCCTCCATCCAGAGCCCAGGCTACATTCGACGAGATGTCCCACTGTAGGTGAGTACTCTGAGTAGTTGCCATGATCATTCGTGTTTTGTATTTTGTTTATGTATGTCTGAGCCGATACTTCTGTGAAATGCTAAGTGGTCAATGTACCTTTTCAGACTGCAATGAATGTACCTGATACATGGGTTGTAGTCTTCCCCTCTCTGAACTTACTGAATGATGTAGGTAGTGTAGCATATTGATGTTATACGCACCAGGACCCTTGTGGTTTTAGGTGGGCTCTGAACAGGAAATATGTAATATGCTGGGAAGTGTTAGGGTGTAGTTTTTGGGAAGGATGATGTAATGCTTGGTCGCAGCTCCTGTGTGGCGTAATACATTTGAATGCTCCAGGGCTGGGAAAGATGCTACAACTGGTGACAAGGGTGGGATACGTGCCCAAGGAAAACAAGACTCCTCTCCCTGAGAGTTTTCAATGATACAGCAAACTGCTCATGCGTGCCACGTGTGCCCAGAATCGATGCAAAGCAGTCTGCAACCTGCACATGAGGAGTCCAACCCCTACTCCAGGCCATACACAGCAGCAGACGAAATTGAAGGCCCTACAGAGGAGCATTTTCAACCCCCACAGAGGATCATATTCAAAACGCCTGATAGAACCGCCGACGAGGTGTACGATAGAGACGCTGCGCCCCCAATAGAGAACAACTAATCAAATTAAGCAAGAAATAACAATCGAGTCAGCAAGGTATGAGAAACAGAGAACTTACTCACCATCATGGGCGATTGAAGCATACTGTGATGTATGCTTCAAAGGCAACTTCTGCTTGCAGGAGTTGTTGGAGCAAGCCTGCATAGTGATCACCTGAACAGCCCGTGACAACACAACGGCGGCAGACGGGAGCGCAAAATACTATGCAGCTTTGTTCCTGAAGCCACCACCGCCTTTTACCACTTCTAAAAAGTAGAACATTGGTGCCAGGTGGGCTGCGTGGATCGAAACATCCAATGTCCTCATAGATGCGCTAGAGGAAGAAGATGACAAGAAGATCCTCAAATATTTGAAAAACCTTGCAGGTGATGGAGTGAAAGAAGCGCTAAAGAAAATCTCACAGATTGATGTAAATACCAAAAGGTAAAAAGCATTGGAGGCCAAGCCATTCCAATGTAGAATGTCGACTATGAAATGTATATCTTCAACAAAGCAGGACAACAGATTGGTGAAACAATGGATGTGACTTCACAGATGAAGTAGCGATGTGCCTAGGAGTCTTTGATGGCTGCCTTTTAGATTCGTTTAGAAGGTGCATGCTGAGAGAAACACACAGTCTAGAGAAAAAGCTGATGGCTGCAAGAGCAGAAGAATAAGCAGACTGACAAGCTGCTAACATGGAATCAGGAAAAGCAGACAATGAATCAGCATTGACCGTGAAAAGCAAGCACAAGCATAAACAAGATGCAGTTGAGTCGGCGTCTCCAAAGAAAACAAAGCTATGCTTCCAATGTGGATTTTCGTCTCCCCATGAAGATAAATGTTCAGCCATAGGAAACGTCTGCAAAGGTTGTGGGAAAGAGAACCGCTTCATAACTGTGTGCGGAGCTAAGGAAAAATCAAGTGTGCCACAACGGCAAGAGAAAATGGATGATGGAACATTCCAGAAGCATTCTCGCCTCACCCCCAAAACCAAAAAGCAACATCGGCTATGACAAGTAGAAACCAGGCAAAATCAATAGTTGTCAAGCTTATCGTACAAAGGTTCTTCAATATCACTATCGAGTACTAGTGAAGAAGGCCTGTGTGTACTGATGATATCTACCAAAGAATAGCGTGGACATGTGGGTTTGGCTGCCTGTAAAGAAGATCGCAGTTCATGGAAAATCAGCAAACAAAGTGGCACACTTCCTTTGAACACTGTCCCAAAATCACATTGAAAGTGAACGATCACCCAATAACTTTCATCATCAAAAGTGGTGCGTCGATTAATATCATGCCAGTGGAAACGTTTAACAGCCTATCCCCTGTGCCTCTCTTCACTCTGTCAGACATGAAGGTATATACCTGGGCTGCTTCTGAACCTATGCAAAGCCAAGAGTCGTTCACAGCGACAACGCTGCACAAAAAGACATTGTGCGAGCCACCATTCATGTCCTACAAGGGACTTGATTGTGTGCCTGTTTGCTCAATTTTGCCACTGCTGCTTACATGTGGTTGAATTGCCTCAACTACAACCTCTGGGCTCATTCTGAGATCGCAAGCCAATTCCCGTAGTTGTTTCATGGCATGGGAAATCTCAAGAAAATGAAAGTACAGCTTCATATCAATGAAGACATTCACCCTGTTGCTCAGCGGCACCGTAGTGTTGCTTTTCATCCACAAGGAACTGTAGAGAAAGAGTTGGAAGCACTCTTAAAACATAACATCATTGAACTCTCCAAAAGTCCCACTCCATGGGTTTCACCCATAGTAGTACTAGTCCCCAAAAAGGACAGTAGCTGCACCCTGGTCTGCGCATAGCGGACATGGTCACGCAATTGATTGGAGCCAAAGTGTTTGCCCATCTTGACCTGAATAAAGGATACTATCAACTCGAGTTGAAGGAGTACTGTAGGTACATTACTACCTTTTCTACTCATGTTGGTTTGTACATATATAAGAGACTGAGTTTTGGAATATCTTCGGCTGCTGAGATATTTCAGGATCTTATTTACCGAGTAATCCAACCTGTTACACATGCTTTCAATTACAGTGATGACATACTGGTTTTTGGGAAAACACAGAAAGAACACGACAAAACCCTAACCCAAGTGTGTTAGTTACTTGCTGATGCAGGTCTCACTCTGAATGCCGCAAAGTTTGAGTTTCACAAAACCAAAGTCCAATCTTTTGGGCACATATTCTCTGATGGGGGAATGACTCCAGACCCAGACAAGGTTCAAGCACTGTCATCCACATCACCATGCTGCGATCCTTTCTAGGCATGGCCAGTTATTGCTCAAGATACATTCACAACTTTACTACGGTAAGTGCCCCATTGAGAGACTTGACGAAGTGAAATGTACCATTTAGTGGTCTCCGAAAAGCAAGCAGAGTTTCAAAGACATTAAACAAGCAATTGAGAATGCAACTGAAATGACCCACTTCGACCCCAACTTACATGCCGAAATAATGGTTGATGCGAGTCCGGTCAGGATAGGGGCCCTCCAGGCTCAACACAATAGCCACCTAAATGCTCAGAGACACATTGTAGCCTATGCCAGTCGAAGCCTGTCTAAAACAGAACATGCCTACTCTCAGCCAGAGGAAAAGAGTCTGGCGTTGTGAGGACCTGTGAACATTTTCACATATTCCTCTATGTAAAATGATTCACTGTTATCACAGATCACCAGACGTTGCTCACAATGTTTGGAAACCCAAAGGCTAAGATGCCCCCTCGCATCTAGAGGTGTGAGTTAAGACTGCAAGAGTATGACTATGAGATTGTGCATAAACCTGGGAAGGCTCAAAACCCAGCAGATTACTTTTCACGAGCGCCACTACATCATCACAGTTCGACATCCCAGACATCTGAAGCATATCTCAACTTTAGTGTTCGATCCCACACACAAGTGGCTCTGTCTGTGCAACAAATCATTGCTGCCACCAATGCAAGTAAAGACATGACCATTTCAAAGACCATTTCAAAGATCTTACAACCAAACAATCATGGAGAAGTACCCAATCGATGATGTTGAATTCCAAAAGTTCAAAAATTGTTAGGATGAGTTAGCAGTCACCCAAGAAGGCGTAATACTGCGAGGCTTGAGAATTATCATACTTGAAAGCCTAAGACAGTGGGTCATCGAGCTGGCCCTTGAAGGACACCAAGGTATCGTAGCCACCAAAAGCGCCTTAAGAGATTGAGTGTGTTTCCCTCAGCTAAATGAGCGAGTTGTGAAGGAGCTGAAGGACTGCCACATTTGCAATTGTTTGTCCCCCAAGGTGAGGCAGCACCCAGTGATAATGTCTGACCTTCCTACCCATGCCTGGAAGAGGGTTGCCTTTGACGTTTTTGGCCCTTTAGGAAATGGACTCCACCTCATGGTAGTCATAGATGAATATTTGCATTTTCCTTTGGTGGAAGACCTATCTCGACAACCCATGACAAAGTCATATAATGACTTGATGACATCTTTGCAATGTGGGGTTTTCATGAAATCCTCAAATCTGACAATGACCTGTCCTTTAACAGCAAAGAGTTCAAATAAATTCTTGTCTGACTCAACGTCAAACACCAAAAGCGTACGCCCCTCTGGCCTCAAGCCAATGGTGTCATCGAACGATTCATAGGCATCCTCAAGAGGGTCATTCAACAACCGTCCATGGAAGGAATTGATCTGTTCAAGCCATGTGCCAGGCCCTCCGGTCCTAAATAATCAACTCTCACTCCACAACTGGTGAGACTACAGTCACCTTGCTATTTGGGGGAGCCATCAGAACAAAACTACCTCAGTGGACCCCAGATTCAATCAATCAATCAATCAAGGGCTTATAAAGCGCACTACTCACCCGTGAGGGTCTCAAGGCGCTAGATTGATTAGTGAAAACTGAGAAGGTTCAAGACACTGACGCAACTTGGAAAAGGGAAATGAAAACATATGCAGATCAGTGTCACCCTTCCCAGGAAACAGTCTTTGACAAAGGAGACTGGGTACTGGTTAAACAGAGACACTCCTTTTGCCACATATTTTTTACAGGTCGTGGCGTGTGAGGGACATATGGTGACCACACATCATCCTGGACAATCCATCACTAAGGACCTATCACATTTTAAACACCTACCACTGTAGTCTATTTCCTATTTCCCTAATAGGCTCTGCGCATTGGAATAATATACCCTATAGGCTTGACATAGGACTGAGGTCGGTATGTCCCTATCGAGTATATTAAACTTAATTACTTGTGCCAGCTAGCTCAGAGGCCACTAGAAACTCCTTGAGAACTAGAAGGGAGTAGTTTCTGGCAACCGCATAAACATGACCACTTTGTTTCCCTTTAGAATCAGAACACGTCTCAGAATCGTGGAAACAATAGATAACAGTTTCATCAGTCAATCGTGCATGCTTAGTTTCCGCAGAGTTACACAGAAAGAAAAGATGGGCTTTTCAATAAAAAGGTTTTATTGAACAGTCTTGTTTCTCGTGTAAGAGATATGTGCTGTTATGATCACAAGACAGTATGCAAGATAAGTAATGTACAGCGTAAGCAGTAGAAATAAATAATACTGCGCTAGCATTATCTTTTTAGCATATATTCACGTACATAAATAACATGAGCTAAGAATGTGAGTACTCATACGATGCGTCTCTAAGCTAGTTCTACCCCGATGTACCTAACCTAGTCTAGGTGTAGGGAAAGGTAAGAAGTAGGTGGAGTATTCTCCAGTATGGTATACTAAGAGTATGTTTAAGTCTAGTATGCCAAGAGTCCCTCTAGGTTCTAGTCAGCTCCATACCTTGAGAATGAGAGAGGTGGGAATCTCTTGCCGGATCTGGAACTCTAACACCCCGCGAAGGGAGTCAGAACACTGGAAGCTGGATTCTTCTGCGTGCAGGAATGACAGCGTCTTCTCAGTGCGTCAGGCCGGGATACGGGCTCCTCTGAAGTCGAGGTCTCCTCTAACTTGCTTGGGCAAGGGAAGGTATATTTATACCTGATAGGTGCCTTGGAATGTTAGCATTGACGTGAAGTCGGACAGAGGAAGACGTCAGGAATGAACCCTCAAGGTATAACGGTTCATACATAATAGATGAGTTCTTGGAGAAATCAATAATCCTGTGCTAGGGGAACTCCCGAGAGCTTAAGGGTCTGGTTTCTAAGAACTCGTTGTGACGTTAGGGTGGACGGATGTCGGTGACCATGCCTGTATTTGGAGTGCACGGCTAATGCCTAAATAAGGACTGGGATTCTATGCCTATATAAGGGCAATGCGAATTGTGCCTATATAAGGACATGTCTCAGGAAAACCTATATACGGACACCTAAAGCGGAATACAACACCCACTCCACTTTCGAATGAACGATAATACTAAATGCTAAACATTAAATGCTAAACATTAAATTGAGTACCACATGTTGCTAAAAACATTTCTAAAAGCATATTAGAAGAAGTTTAAAATGAAACTGTTGAATGCAATTGGTACTGTACATTTAAAGCATTGTTTTCATTCTAAGCATATAATAGAAATAAATGCACATGAATGAATAAACAGAAATATATGCATATGATGAAACGGTTGATAAGTTGTCAAAAATCAAAAGCCATTGCATATCATGGTATTAAATGAAATGTTAGACAAGTAAGGTGACAATGTGTCCCTGGAAGAGTTCAAAGAAGTCCGTTTTATAAGACTAGTTCTACTGTAAGCAGATTGTTTTGCCATGTATTTTCAAAAATTAAAAAAGAAAAAGTTCAATTCTGGGAAAAGTTCCAAGTTTTGAAAATATGAAGGCCAAACTTCATTGCTTCCCTGGTACACTGTGAGCCGAATCAAAGTCAGTGTATGGGTCTGGTGTAAACATGAGATCATCTACTTCCGTAGCCAAAATATCATCCACCGAAGTTGGTGACACTTGGAACACCTCGTTAAGAAGGTTAATTGCACAGAGATGAGAAACATCGCCTTCAGCAGAAGATGCAATGTTCACGTCCGTTGTTACCTGTGTGCCTGTTGATCCATCTCGTACCTCAGCAGCTGCAGGAAGCGTCTGTGAGATCTCAATGAATGCCGTCATCAGGATTGGTAGCCTCTGGGGACAACACAGAGCATGGGCCGTTATCGGGTCCAGCAGAGTATCGATATCCGTTGGCATGACTGATGGGAGTGTTAGACAGGTGTCTAGCACGCATTCTTCACCGCAAAACAGGCAGCGTAGAACAGGTAAGATGCAATCTTGCCAGATTGGTCTGAATGACAGGAACCACGTTGTATTAAGTTCCCGTGAGACGAGGCATGCCCAAAAGCTGTACTATTCGCTCACTGCACTTTTGTTCAAGGAGAGCTTTCTCCACATCGCTCGGAGTGATGTTGGCGAATAGGTTTGCCATAGCGTAATAGTAGGAATAGAAATAGAATTCCTGCAACAAGTGCTAGAATTAACGGCACACCACCAAACACCAAATGTGCGAAGTTTGGGATGATTCCGAGGACAGCCTGGAAAGGTGCTAATAGTCCGGAACAGATGGTCTTAAATACATGTACAATTCCGCTCGTATCAGACATGTTAAAGATACGTCCCATCATTTCTACGAAATGTATAGGGCAGTTTGTACGAATTAAAGCCTGTATCTCAGCCGTAAGTCCTTGCAACTTGTAAATCATAGATTTCTTTGGCCGAGGTCAGAGGCACTGTTTGTTGTATAAGCATGGCTTTCATTCTGCTTAAAGTATCAAATCGTATAAAAGAAACATTCAATGAAGGCCATAGAGGCAACTCCCTGACTGTGTCTATTGGGGGGAACAATACTTGCATACAACAAGTGACCCTGGAGTCCACCGTTACCAGATATGGGATGCCTGGAAACATGCCACAGCAACTCTGATCATTCAACATGAGGTAACTCCCATTAGAAAGTTGGCCAAACGTTGGATTAATCACAGTAGCTGGTGTACCCTGCTGGTGGCAGGACAAATTTGCCACAGAACCATTGCAAGCCCAGTGTAAAGAAATGTCCTGACAAATTAGTGAACCGCTTAGTGCACTTTCACAGTGTGTACCGCTCAGAAACACTTCACGATCCCCACTCCAACATCTGTATGTGTAGGGTAAATTCCAGGATGTCTTAATGTATTCTTTACCCAACCTTTCATATTTGCCTGCTTGCATTTGTTTGAGGCAATACTGAAACTGAAAAGTAGTGACAGGCAGAGTGATTTTGCCATGAATAAGCCATTCTGTAGCTGGTTTTTCTGCCACTGTGAATGGTAATTTTTCCAGTTTTTCAATGCTCAGCACTGTATACTTTGCTCCTCTTTGTGCCAGTTTGATCTGTTTATCAGTTAGATTGTATTCTGCAAACAGAGCCGACGTGTTGATAAAACGCCAAGGCACATAGCCCGCACGCAAAGATTGCAGCGTCTAGCTTAATAACATAATAGAACGTAACTGAGATTGGCCTTGTTATAACATGGCTAAATCTTGTTCCAGTATGTCTATAGCAGAGGATACAATGTTGTCCAATGAATAAATTCTGGATGACAAAGTTGTTAACCCGTTGTCGACCACAGTGAGAGTTTTCTCTAAGTTAATACGATCAAGTTCACGTATTCGTTCTGTGGCCTCTGCCTGTGAAACCTTCCATGCTTCATTATAAGCAGCATAGATGCCGGCATATATGAAACGTTTTTGACGCGGTTTTCTTAGTCCAAGCAAGAATTCCCTAAGGTCTGCGTCTTCTTTAAGTAAAGATAAGTGTTGTTTCACATCCTTAAGTGTAGATTATTGCAGCCAATCGAGGCATCAATTTTCCTACACTGTATGTTGTTACTACCCCCGGATGTTGTCTTTGGATGTATCGTGGGTCTGGCCTATGAATAGTAAACCCTGTGTTTTATTCAGGAATCTTTCTTGACAGATGTTTGTGTCTGTGGGCCAGATCAACCATTTTCTCCAATCAGGATTTGTTCTGTTGATTTGTAGTATTGTGTCAACTGTAACCGCTGCCTGTGTATTGTTATTACTGGCAGGTGTTGGTACAGAAGGTGTTTTCATGTCTTTGATCTTTGGCTAAACCAAGGCAAGACGTTTGTTGCACAGTGTCATTCAAAAACATTATTTGCAGAGGGATGATACAGGTTCTAAACAAAGCTTCTATCCCCTGCACTTGCTAATCTTTAGTACCCCAGACAGATTTTGTGTCTATTGTGTCTTTCCACAAGTCGAAACCATGTCTAGACAGTTGGGCAATAAATGCTGCAGAGTAAATCTGTTTTGTATTTGTTAACATGATTTTCTGTCCTGTTTTGTTTACATTTTTATAGTAAAATGTTTCTGGATCAGATGTATTGTATCCTGAAATATATGGAAACTTTTTAGCAAACGTTTTTGAACTACCTTTTGGTGGTGTAGGACAATTCTCCCATTGGTTAAACATAAGCACATTTCTAGGTGTTGCAGACTTATGCAAAAAATGATGACCATAGTGGTTATAGCAATACAGCTGTTCATAGTCTGATGAACCCTCTAAATATTCATTATCAGAAAATGCAGCAGACTTTTCTAGGTCAAACATCATATCATTCACAGTTTCAAAGTCCCAATCATCAGAATAGGTACTGGATGAAATAAAATCACTTAGTGAAATCTTAAATAAATGTGGAATGTTCAAAAGTTCTGTAGGGCTGAAGATATCGAAATCTGTTTTGTCCCACACTATACCATCCTGTATAGGAATGGCTGTGATGTTCACTGCTGACAAGTCTCTTGCTTCACGATGGGATGATTTGTGAGGTTTTAAAAGTAAGTTCACATCTTTACTTTCAATGTCCAAATGGATGTATCTGCCATTTATAAGCACGCTGATAGTCATAACCAAAGCTAGCCAAAGCAGAAAGAAAAATATTCCAGAAATAATCCATAGTTCAATCCATGGTGAAACCAGATAAGTCTTTCTCAAAAAATGAAAAAAGTCTTGTACTTGTTTAAAAGTTTTTGATGCTAGCGACGTTTCAGGCTCACTCAGATCCTCAGAAAACGTATCAAAGTTAATGACATAGCCAGAAGCAGATCTGTCAATTGTTGGAATTGCATCAGGATTTGTAGAAATCGCTGGAACCAGTTGATCACTTGTTACATTTGTGTAGACAGGTGTATTTGGACGAACTGTTACTTGAGTTTCAAGAGGGATGAGTTCCATAGCATTGTTGCTCAGTCCTTCATCTGTTACTGCTGAATTCTCGATGGTTATCAGTCTTTCAGTCTGAACCTCTTGGATAGTAGCGAGAGGAGTGCGTCTGCTACTAGGTCGGAGTCCACGAGGCCTACTATTTAGGATTGGCCACATACTGTGGTTTGATGAGGTCGATTGACACAAATCTTTTCTCCTTTTTTCCAGCAAGGGGCGGCAGAAGTACTGTTCTTGTTCCGTGTTTGGCCAGGACAGGTACTGGTTGTCTGTAAGAAGGTCCAAATTCCTTCTTGTCCGCAATCTTCTCTCTGACTAGATCCCCAACTTTTGGAATCCAGACAGGCCTTGCTGGGACTGCCGATTTTTCCCCAGTGGTGGTTGGCTGCAGGAACACGTTGCTTTGTTTCGATCTTAGTTCATTTAGATCCTGTAAAACAGCCAAACGATCTTTGATATCAAAGGGTTTATTTTCCACCACTGTGCCTTTACATTCGAGATCAGGAACCCACATTCTTGTCCCAAATAGGACCTCATATGGAGTGACCCCCCTAGAGAACTTCTTGGCAAATTATTTATTGAGCGTTGGACCCCATAAAGATGTTTGACCCACCCATCACCCGAACCTAATACCCTAGCTGTTATAGACTGTGTTATGTCCCGATTTTTCCTTTCCACAACAGAATTTCCCTCAGGATGAAACGGAGAGGAGTACCGCAATGCAACGCCCAGACTGGCCATGGCTTCTTTGTAAGCCCGAGAGCTAAACGCAGGGCCCTGGTCAGAATGTAGTGTGCCTATTGCGTATGTGCCGATAAAGACTCGCAAATCTTTTATAACAGTCCGAGCGTCAGCCGAGCGCTGAGGCCATATCCATAGGAACCTTGACTTAGTATTTGTGGGATTGCATTTGTCCTAAAGGACGCCTGTGCGTAGATAGTCTAATGCTGTCTAACAATGGTGTCTGTACTGCGCAGGCTACTTCGTAGCATGGTGTCTGGTGGCATTCTGCATCACGCTGTACCTTACAGTCTATGCAGTCATTGATGAAGATGTGAAACTGTGTATTCATTCCAGGCCACCAGTACATCTCTTTTAATGTCAATATTGTTTTAGAGATCCCTTGTTGTGACAGACCCTCCCCCAGATGTGCTTCATAAATCAAAGCTGCTCTACCTTCCATGTTTGGAATTACTCTATCCCCCACTCCAGTGATTCAAGCAAAAGGAACGTTGTTCGCATCAATTACATAAGAGTACTTGAGTGGAAACTTTTTTGGTAATGCTGCACCACTGCCTTTGCTCGTAGCATTGACAGCCAACATTATCTCACTGTCTATTCTCGTTTTTGAACGAGTGATCGCAGCTACGGAAGCTGTCTGAACAGCCCCCTTTGCGGCTTCGTCAGCCAATGAATTCCCTGCAACGTGAACGCCATCACGTTGATGACTCAGCGTGTGTATCACGTGAGCCTTTGGTAGTTTGTTTTTTAACTGAACTACTTGTTCCCAAAGCGTTTTATGCTTTATTGTCCCACCTTTTGCATCTTTGAACCCATTTTCAAGCCAATTTTGCATATATTCATTATACGACTGCACACAGTAGAAAGAATCGCATACTATTAGTGTGGGGAATTCACGATCTGTACTTTCAAGTGCCAGTTTGAATGCTTGTAGTTCAGCTCGCTGAGCTGTACAATCTCCTAGAGATTGAGTTATAGTGACCATTGGTCTGAAGTTACCATCGCGCATGTGACCTTTAACGATTGCGCACGCTGCACTGTAAGCTTGCTTACTCCCTGTAGTGGGTTGTGCGGATCTGTCAGTGTAAATTATAAATTCATACTGATTGAGAGGCAGAATTTCAGTGGGCAGAGGACATTCATGTTCATATTGCAGGAACGCTTGTCAGGATCAAAAACATATTCAACATCTGTTGCAGCAAGAGAATTAACCCATTGTATCCATCTAGGATGTAATGCTTTTGCATTTGGAATGCTCGCTTTTGTGACCACCTCTAAGGCCGGTACTGGGGTTACGACAATAATGCGTTTCCCTTGGGCTAGAGCTCTTTCTTTTGCTACAGCGGTTTGAACTGCTGTCAGTATTTTTTCTGTTGAAGTGGAGCGCATTTCTGCTTGTGTATACAAATGTGATTTGTATGCTATTGATACTTTTTCACCCTCATTAAATGTTAAGTAGGTGAATCCGCATTGACCCGAGATTATTCGGATCACTAAGTTGCGTTGACTTACGCGTGTTTGTAAGTGATTTGTTGCTAACATGTTAGCTTGGAGTGAACGCAAGATTTCTGTGTGTTCATGTGTCCAATTTTTGATTGAAAAATCAGGTTTGATTAATGCGTAGAGAGGTTTAACCCTTTCTGCGTAATTTAGAATGTAAGTTCTTTCAAAATTTAGGAAACCCAGGATGGATTGTACATTTTTCAGCGTTTTTGGAGGTTGGAGCAGCGCACACCTTTCTAAAAAGTTAGCTGCCAATCTTTTGCCTTCACTTGAAAGCTCATATCCTAGAAAAAGGACATTGAGATGGGTAATTCTGGATTTTTTAAAGTTGAACTTATAGCACTCAGAGGCGAAGCCCAATATAATGGTACTCACCCTGTTCAAGTGCCTATCCAGGTCATCGTCTGTCAGATAGATGTCATCGACATATGACAATGCCTCATTATCATAAATTTGTAGTAACTCTGTTACCCTCGCTGAGAATAACCCCGGGCTGTTCTTGAACCCTTGTGGGAGTCGACAAAATTGACGCTGGGTCCCCATTATTGAGAAAGCTGTTAAGTACCTGCTTTCAGGTGCTATGTTTTGACAAAAGAAACCATTTGAGATGTCCAATGTGGTTTTATATTTTTTACGCACAATGTTATTCATTAATGCTGTACTATGTGCATTTTGCACTGCAAATGTTTTAGAACAAGTGTTTAAGTGTCTGTAATCCAAAACTAGACGATATGTATTGTCTGGTTTAGAGACAGGAAACAAGGGATTGTTCATTGAAGAGGTGCATGTTTCAATCACCCCTTGGTATTCAAGTTGATCTAAGATCTCCCTGACCTGTTTTTTAGCTTCTTGCTTTATTGGGTACTGCCTTTGTGCAGTAGGTTCATTTTTTAAATGTATTTTATGGTGAGGTGAGTCCTCATCCCATCCTACATGATTTTTGTATAATGCTGGGGCCTGGGCAACTGCCCATTTCCTGGCATAAGTATATTTTAGGTGAATTGGAATATGGTTGGAGAAGGCAGGCATAATAATGTCCTCACCATGTGGGCACTCCCTGACAAATTGTGGTGGCCAGTCTTTTTCTGCTAGAAGTATATCATAACCCCTTGAAAGTTTCTCCCAAAAGAGTGTTTTCACCTTTCTTGGTATGTCTCCCTCCATTCGGAGTGTTATTTCATATAACTTTTGTGGAGTACTAACCCTGGTGTCCACAGTCTCAACTGTGATGTACTCATTCAAGTCCACTGTCTCCAGAAGTTCCTTCAGGTTCTGGCGAGCTATTGTGACTTCTGCCGCACTGTCCAGCATTGTCTGAGTCCATTCTCCCTTCTTGAGTTGTGTTCTCAGTATCCTCGGCATGTCTGATCTTCAGACCTGCTACCTTCTTTTTGAGAATTGAGGTTTTGATTTATTTTTCGGAACGTGTTTGTCGTCTTTCGATTTCACGCGTTCTTCTCTATGTTCTGACCGTCCTCTTCTTTCCGATGTCTGTGACGATATCTGAAAGGTACGAGAGGAACGTGTATCAGTATCTTGATACCTGTCAGGTTTTTTAAATTATCCCTATTCCTGAGGTTATACCTCCTTTCAGAGGGCTCCTTTTGAGGAGACCTACCTCGGGATTGAGAACGTTTCTCGTTTGAATTTTGTTTATTAGTTTCCCACTTCTTTTTAGAAGATGTATGAGTTTGTTTAATAGAGTCCTTCTCAGGACTTTCAGATAGTTTTGGCTTCAATGGTCTTTCATCCAAACTATCTCTGCCTAATTCTGCATAAGATTGTTCTATTATTCTGGGTAGTTCAGTTTGATGTTCTGTAACATCAAATTCCCTTAATCATTGGCGGATCACCACTGCTGCTGCCTCTCCTTTAATATTAGATAATATTATTGTTGAGACCTGGTCGAAGTTTTTCAGTAATTTCATACCTAAATTCAGAGCAGGCTCTGCCCCGTATTCGTTTTGAATTTGTTTCAGGACATCTGGTATTACTGCAATTGACGGAACACCATGTGTTTTAGTATAGATGGAGGCAAAGACTGAGCCCCAAGTGGTGCAGTCTTCCAGTTGTGGTGTGATCCCCATTGGTAAACAGATTGTTAGGATTCTGTGTTTCTCATAAGGGCTAGTATTAGGAAATACTGCTTCTATTTGAGTAATTTTTTGAGCTATACAGAATGGAATTTGCTCACGTTTTGTGGGCATTTTACCCATGACTGTGTATAAAGTCTGTGGAGTAATTTTTAGTGTATTCCCCTGTTGAGGAGTTTGATTTGGAATGGTCAATGGTGGTTGGACTGTGAAAGTCCGCATGACATATTGGACCAATTGTCTGTAAATGTTTATTAACTCTGTAAGTTGAGTAAGTAATTCCTCGTCTGACATCTCTTCAATGTCAGGATGAGGTGTGTAGCCGGCTAGAATCGGCCATGTTGCTCCTGGTCTACCCAGTGGACCGAGCCTGGTAATGTTTCTGTGATGTTTTAGGGCGCCTTTAAACCAGAGCTGATGCTCCTGGTATGTTAGTGGAATTTCAATATCCTCGAAAGGAATATATTCCTCTGGTGGTTCATCTTCTTTGTAGAAGTGAAACAGTTTTGTTACTGGATTTGATTCAGGGAATACTATCCATGAATAGAATACCTCTGTCTGAAAGGATTTGTGTGCCTCTATCACGAAAACTGCTCTACCGCCTCTTGGTGGTAGGCCGTGTTTTATAAGTTTTAGAGTGATGGCTCTTCTTAACTTAAGTTTGGATGGATGTCTATAACACCCTCCTCGGTTTCATTTAAACCTGTAAAGTTAAAAACTGCTACGACTGGATCAGCCGCAGCTACACCGTCCCCGGTGTTATTGTCCCCACGTGTGGACATTTTGTTTTTTTGAAAAATGTAGAACAAGTTTCAAGGAAACAAAAGATAAGGTGCACAATATTTTGGAACACTGTATCCTTCAACTTTGAACAAACCAAGCAACTAATATATAGGGGGTTTGTCCTATTTAGTTTTGGCGGATATTTAACCCTACCCACTCCAGACGTCTTATGGAGTATGTAAGTAGGGGTCTCTGAGAGAGAAGCACGACTGAGTTACTCAGTATCTAGCGTTAAATTACTGCCTTACCAAACGTTTGGGCGCCATGTAGTGTAGTTCCTATTTCCCTAATAGGCTCTGCGCATTGGAATAATATACCCTATAGGCTTGACATAGGACTAAGGTCGGTATGTACCTATCGAGTATATTAAACTTAATTACTTGTGCCAGCTAGCTCAAAGGCCACTAGAAACTCCTTGAGAACAAGAAGAGAGTAGTTTCTGGCAACCGCATAAACATGACCACTTTGTTTCCCTTTAGAATCGGAACACGTCTCAGAATCGTGGAAACAATAGATAACAGTTTCACTCAGTCAATCGTGCATGCTTAGTTTCCGCAGAGTTACACAGAAAGAAAAGACGGGCGTTTCAATAAAAAGGTTTTATTGAACAGTCTTGTTTCTCGTGTAAGAGATATGTGCTGTTATGATCACAAGACAGTATGCAAGATAAATAATTTACAGCGTAAGCAGTAGAAATAAATAATACTGCGCTAGCATTATCTTTTTAGCATATATTCACGTACATAAATAACATGAGCTAAAAATGCGAGTACTCATACGATGCGTCTCTAAGCTAGTTCTACCCCGATGTACCTAACCTAGTCTAGGTGTAGGGAAAGGTAAGAAGTAGGTGGAGTATTCTCTAGTATGGTATACTAAGATTAAGTTTAAGTCTAGTATGCCAAGAGTCCCTCTAGGTTCTAGTCAGCTCCATACCTTGAGAATGAGAGAGGTGGGAATCTCTTGCAGGATCTGGAACTCTAACACCCCGCGAAGGGAGTCAGAACACTGGAAGCTGGATTCTTCTGCATGCAGGAATGACAGCGTCTTCTCAGTGCGTCAGAGCGGGATATGGGCTCCTCTGAAGTCGAGGTCTCCTCTAACTTGCTTGGGCAAGGGAAGGTATTTTTATACCTGATAGGTATCTTGGAATGTTAGCATTGACATGAAGTCGGACAGAGGAAGACGTCAGGAATGAACCCTTAAGGTATATCGGTTCATACATAATAGATGAGTTCTTGGAGAAATCAATAATCCTGTGCTAGGGGAACTCCCGAGAGCTTAAGGGTCTGGTTTCTATGAACTCGTTGTGACGTTAGGGTGGACGGATGTCGGTGACCATGCCTGTATTTGGAGTGCACGGCTAATGCCTAAATAAGGACTGGGATTCTATGCCTATATAAGGGCAATGCGAATTGTGCCTATATAAGGACATGTCTCAGGAAAACCTATATACGGACACCTCAAGCGGAATACAACACCACAACACTTGTTGAGTCCTGAAACCACTCGTGAGGTGATACTGCCAGCAGTTCCAGCTCAAGTGCCAGAGCCTACGTTGCCGTTGTCCGATCAGGGTGGACCTCGATCACCTCAGATCACCTGAGCCAGTGAACATATGCGAGCACCTCCCCGACTAAATAAGGAAATGTGATTTTAGTGATGTCTGCCTCTTCTTTTAACAAATGGGGAGATGTAGCATATTGATGCTATACGCACTAGGACCCTCATGGTTCTGGATGGACACTGAACAGGAACTATGTAATATGCGGGGAGGAGTTAAGGGTGTGACTAATGGGAAGTATAATGTATGCACAGTGTGTCAGTGTATTCTGAAGAATAAAGTATTGCTTGACCGCAGCTCCTGTGTGGTGTCTTTTATCTTGCTCTAGGGCTGGGGAAGATGCTACAAATACCACCAGTAGCAAGATTTATGTGTTATCAACCCACTCTGGTCATTCTGTCATCTGAGTAGATATCTTTTATAACATGGTCTCTAGCTTTGCACAGTCATATTGTAATACTGTTTTCAATAACATCCTTCTGCTTCATCCACAGACATATTTATTATTGTATTTACTCATGTTTTCGATCTCAGAGGAATGAGATCTTAGTAAGTATAAGTTACCACTTTGGAATAACTCTACAAGGGATGCCTTACCACACATGGGTGAAATGAGTGAACTTGGTTCAATGCACCAGTAGTGAATGTGAAAGACAAATGACTGTATCCCTGCAAAACACTATTCAATGTGTAATTGCTTGTGGGTTATTGTTGCAAAGTCATGCTCGTTCCCCGGGCACCCCCATTTGTTTGCTGACAGGTACTGATGGTAACTGACTCTGACTGTCCCTGGGCTCTGCCTAAAAAGGCCCAGGGCCAGTGCTATGCTGAAAAGACACTTAGAATACAGTGGAAAAGCCTACATGCACTTGGGTACACTATGGATAAGGGTACTCCTATGATTAGCATGACCTCCCTTATAAGGCCCTAGTACATAATAGGGCATGGGGATTAAAACTACCTTTATGTCCATAGTATATAATAAGGCATGGCAGTTTAGAGGCCAGTAGCCCTTTCTGCGCTTGCATATGTGCACTGCTGAGGCCTGAGGTCAGTTTAAAAGCAGCCCTGTGTTGGAGGGCTGCTTTTGAAATGCAAATTGTGACCAAATTTGACTTTGGTGTTTGGGGCACTTAATAATTAATAAACTACAATGTTTTGGCATATTAGGTACCCACAGGGTCTCCCCTAGATGTCCCATGGGTGGGGGTCAGATATTTATAAGGAGGGTCCTTATAAAATGTTTTTTTAAATGCCTTGGGGTTTGTGAAATTGCACATTTCACTCCCCATATTGCAGTAAAGTGCTTCCCAAAATCGACTTTTGAGCTAGGAGCACTGTGGAGTGAGGATCTGCAATATGTAGACATATTCAGAACCCCTAAAGTCTCCCTAGGTGTTCCAGGGGTGTAGGGGTCCTGTAGATATACGCAAGGTCCTTATAAAATAAGTTTTATAATCCCTGATGTTGGAGAAATGGCCCAGTTCATTTTTCCCACTGCAGATCCCCAGCCACATAGTTTGACATGGCAAGAAGGTATTAAATAATAACTAATGTTAAGGATGTCATAAAATATCATTCAAGGACTTCCTAGAATAGTATTTATAAATCCAACAAGGTGCTATAGTTGAATCTATCCTAAAAGTTACAGACAAGAAGTTATAAGATTTTCTTGTCTGTAAGCCAAACTTCAGCCTTCCAGTGGTCTGTCCTGATTGGTCAGAGTTAAGTGGATTAGCCAGGCTGCTTTGATGAGGTGATAGGTAGCCCCTAGGGTTAGAGAGCCCTTCTGGGAGGGCAGGGTTCTGCTACATAGGAATGCCGAAGCAGGGGAGGGGACGTAAACAATAATCCTCAATAGAAGGAGGAGACAGGCAGGAGAAGCCAGTTTCATTTACACCCCAACTCTTTGAACCCAGACAGATGGCAGGATTAAGTAAGGAATGAGCAGATACAAGGGGGAGGGACAATATGGAGATGAACCATCTCTGCTGAAAAATCAGCCATGTTGAAAGTTGGAGAAATGGTGTTCTCTGGCAGACTATAGTGCCACACTTTGGAGGATATGGCCATACTCTGGGGTGTTGCCCTGCACCTCATTGGACAGGAGTGCCCTCCTGCCTGACCCAGAGAACTTGGAATAAGTATCTGAGAGTGGCAGAGCCTCTCAGATCTGCTGTTTGAAACAAGAAGAAGGGTCCAAGCTGAGAAGTTTGATTTGCACCAACCAGGCCCTGCACTCTGACTGGCTGTGCCTGCTGCACAATATGGAACTACAGCCCTGTGGACCTACCTTGCTTCATAAGGACTAAAGCGTGGACTCCCTGCAAGCTACAGGTTAACAGAGCTCACCTGGACCATCGCCACCAAGAATCCCCAGCCTGGAGTACTACCAGTAGATTTGTAAGGGTTTTGTCCAAGTGGATTGTGGGAATTGAAGTCCCAAACTTCCAAGGACCATCTTGGAGATTCCAGACTCTTGGAGTTAGTTTTGGACAGTTTTGGACCCTCAAATGAACTTCAGAAAGAAATTCCAAACGTTTGAAGAAGTTTGGAGCAACTTTGGAAAAAAGCTCCAGAAGTGGACCGACTCAACCTGACCAGCCAAGCTGGTGACCCTCAACAACCAGCCAGCCTGCCGGCCAGGTTTGTCCCGCTGAAAAGCTCAGGAAGTTCGACTTCCAGAGTTTGACTGGGAGTTGGTGTAAACCCCGTCTGGCGAACCCTCACAGAATCTGGCCTGGTGAAGAGCATCGAGGGACCCCCTGAAGAAAAAGCTCTGTAAAAGTTTCTAAATCCAAACGTAGGAGAGGGGACCAGGACCAACCACGAGAGTCAAGCCGCCCACCTTTAATAGCGAGCTCACCTGGATCTCTGCTTCTTCCCGCTGGAAAGCTCGGGAGGTAGGACTTCCACAAGTTTGACCGGGAGTTCATCACAAGGCAAGCCTGTCAACTCCCACCAAATCTGGACTGGCTGAGAGCTCCGAGGGACCCTGGGAAGAACAGCACCAGAAAAGTTTCTAAGTCAGAAGGTAAAAACCGTGATGGAGACCTACTGTGAGGGGTAGCCTTGAAGGGCTCCATCGCAGTCGGCCTGAAACTTTGACTTTGTCCTGGTCTAGTGTGACCAGATGTCCCAATAGGGGCTATAGGTTTCCATGTGCTGTATAGTGCTAAATATTTAAAAATTCATATCTCCATTTCCCTACATTGTCTTTTTTTTCTTTTGGTGTCATTTTAAAGATAAAAATATTCCCAATTTTTATAAACTGGTGTTGAATTTGTATGATCTGTTGTGTCTTAATTTTGTACTGAATTGGTGTTTTTAAATACTTTACATAGATGTCTTTGAAGTTAAGCTTGTCTGCTCACAGCCAAGCTACCAAGGGTTGAGCATGGGAATCATTTTCTAAGACCTATTCTGAGCCCTATATTGTGTTAGTGGTATTATTTCCAGTGGTATATGCATATTTACCACTACTAATAATCCACTTTCCAACAGTTACCAACAATCCCAGAACAGGATCAGGGGCACTGTGGAAACAGCAACAAACCTTATTTTGTTTTTCACAGTATCACACACACTGTACTAAGAAGAATGAACATTTTCTGTTAAAAGTATTTATTACTACAGGAACAATCTGTTTCTCAGTACATCTAAAACAACTAAACATAATAGTATAAAAAAATCAACAAGACACGTTATAAACAACGAGAATAATATGAACATTTCTAGCATCGTTAGAATGCCATTAAAATGCCATCTAGAACCTAACACTTGAATGCCTACTTCTATGCACAGTACTATGAGAGCACGAAAGGCAGAGCAACCTGCAGTCTAGAGTTTCTTAGGTAGAAGAGAAACACTTCATACCTTGTTGACAGCAAAGGCTGTCTTTATCAGTGGAGGCATCAAGACAGTGTTCCCCATGAAGGGCAAACACCCACTGTGGCAGCAGTTAGTCGGTCTTCCTCCGAGACTTGGCTTTATCAGCTTCAGGTGAGATGTAGCATCCGCGAAGTGTGAAGAGCGCTGTCAGCAGGTGAGACCGGCTCTGGCAGAATCACAGGTGATGATCTGGGTGAAGGGCCTCTCCTGACAAGTGGTCAAGTGGCAGTCCTTATAATCTAAATCTTATCAGAAACTGAAATTTCGGGCATGAGCTTAGTAATGTCTGGCATAGATTATGTGCCTCGAAGAATGTGTCACAGATGTTTCCTTATACACATATAAGGCAAAAGGACTTAAATTCGGACTACATTATATTGGCAATATGTCTGTATGTGTTCTTATTCAACCTAGGCATGCTGAGTAGACATTTGACCCAGCTGAATGTCGCATTAGATGTTGTATCTATGTCATTAACTAAAGAACTTGATGCTATCACAGTTCCTAGAAAGAAAAGGTCTGGCTACAACTGCATTTAAAGGCAGACATGACAATGATTCTGCATAAATCAGGGAATATGATGGCTTTCATTGTCTGAGTTAAGGAAGATGGCAGCCTCCATGAACTAGATGGAGTCGGGGCCTAAATAAGATGGAGTCAGACCTTAGGGACTTTATGTCAATTCTACTCTGAATTATAAGTGGATGTGACTTGCGGCTTAGACACAGGCTTCTGCAATGGATGTTTGGCCTAGTGAGCTGTCTTGCCAGCCCTATAGACCTAATTTGCAAAGCATTTTCTGTGAGTGGTTGAGTCTTACTACTGATGTAGGTCTGACTTGGGCCTGAAGTTCTAGTAACAAGATACACTCTGCTCCAATGCAAAGGTTTTCAAAACCTTGCTCTTGAACCACTTGTTCCAATCTGGGAACCTTGTTTTGCCACTCACCAGTCTCTATCCCTGCCTCTTGGCACACTCTTCACTATCCCTGCCCCTCACTACTGCCAGTATGTAATTAACAATGTATGTCTGACTATGGGAGTGGCCTGACACACTATCGGGTATTTAACATGGGGTTGCATGCTTTATTTGTATTTAACACTCTATATAAAATTTACTCTATAGATAGGCTGGTATAATGGCAGCTGATGCCTCCAATCTTTGGCCACCACAGCCACCCAAATGATCAGGACCTCGGAGCTGATCCTCCCTTCCAACCTATCCTTCAGTTTCTCTCCTTATTAATATGCTATTTTAGGATAGTGAGTTCACTAAGTAACTGTATTCACTAAGCATTTAGTGAAAAAAGCAGAAGGAATCCTGACTCCAAAAGAGTCCTGCTGACAGCAAAGGACTGAACAGTGCAGAAGACCTCTGTAGAGAGACACAGTGCCTAGAAGCCTACACTGAGAAGCTATGGGGTGCAGGACTGACAAGAAGAAGCCTTCCCAGCAGTTGGAGAAAAGTAGGACTTAGTCATAATTTTCTCCTTTGAGGTACTGTGACAGAATGTTGAGGTTTACCCGGGCAGGACACATCCTAGGTGGGTAAAGAAAACAAAGTTTATCCCACTCAGAGCTTTTTGTTGCGCTGAAAACTGTTTTAGTGTACCTCAGAACGAAGGTCTCCTACTGTCCGACTACAATGTCAAAACTTGCCCCCTAGAGTATTATGACTACCAGAAAAGTGACTGAGGCTGAAGATTACAACTTGGACCAGGGTAAGGTGGCAAATTTATTTGATCTGTGAAGCTATCTCGGCAGCTATAAAATGCAGGTTTGTTCTGTTCAGAGCTTTTGGTGCTAAAACCGATGACTTCTGTGGAAGCTCGATGACAACATAACCAACTCTGAGGAACACTCACTTGTCACAGCATTGGACCAGGAAAGAACATGACTTCTATTTGTGAGACTAAGTCAGAAGGTAAAATCTTTGACCAGAATGATATGCTTGGATTCTCTGACCTCTTCTCTATGGCAGTAAGCCTTCAATAACATCTATGTCCCAGTAAAACACGAACAGTGACTTCTGGTTGCCTCTTTACTTTTTCATTGTGCTTTTTACCTTAAAAAAAATCATATCTCCAATTCCTATTAACTTGTTCTAATGATATATGCCTTTTGACATCTTTAGCTGTTTTCTGTTAAAGGCATGCGGTCTACTATACAATACATAGAGTTGACTTTGAAGCAGCAGTTGCTCATAATTGAATGGCTTTATTGTATACCATAATGTTATGTTGTTTATTTTATGGCTTTCCTACATATTGTGTTTGACCCGCCCCTGTAGCTTTGCTGCTTTACATTGCTTCGGAATTAATGATTTGTATCCTTGCACTAGTGACATTAGGGGTCTCTTCTTGCTTTTCTTTTAGCCCTCTACAGGGACACCGGTTTTCTTTCCTTGCTCTCTGCCCCGTCAACTTGTTTTCCCTACCATTATATTTTCCACTCTTTTTCTACTTTCACCCCCTGTTTATTGCTCCCCTCTCCTGCAAGCAGTTTTTAACTGTTTTTGCAAATTACTTTTGTTAAACATGCCTCACTCTCACACTTACTCTCTCTGTCCATCCCCACCATGTCACCAGCTCATCTGTAGCTCCGCCACCCATCCAGATCTGCATCCTACTCCATGCCTTTAAAAAAAAATATATATATTTTTGAGTGCCTGGTAGCTTCAAAGTGCTACAGGGCCTCTTACTTATTTAGGCTACAATGTAAACAAGCATAGTGTTTGCTTATTTTAACTACACATGGTATAAGGAAAAGACAATGCAAAATATCGACTATGCCACATTGAATGTACTACTATGCCAAAATAATAGCACAACCATAAGACCAAACATGGAAATCTTAATGAGTAGTTGTGCACATCCAATAGAGTCTTAACTGAATAAAATATATATACTATATTGTATTGTCTTTTATGTACTAAATAATTTGAGGCTATGAATGATGTGACCAGGGTTTTTTTTTATTATTGCCTGCATTTATATATTTTTTATGAGTTTTTATCTTTGCACTTTTATGGTTGTTCTTCTTTCAACCGAATAAAGCTTATGAATCAAATAAAATATATGCATTTTTGGCATAAAAAGTAAAGGAATACGTTTTAAGGTATATGTGGCATTGTATTGATTCCCTTTTTATTTTTTAAATACTTTTTTATTTAACTTTCTCAGAACAATACAATACATATAAATTGTTTATGAGCATGCGTTGAAAGCAGCATTCATCTACACTGGGAGATACATATTCTAACAGGAGGGTGAGAGCACACTGCCTCAACTTGCCCCAATGCGTCATGGTAAATGAGGTGCATGATAAAACTTTCTTCTAAAGTAGTCTTTCATTTTTCACCCTTGTTGGTGTAGCCTGTGCTGTGTAACTCTAGACAGGTGTTTCTTTATTCATTCCTTCATCTGTAGAGAACAAATCATTTTGGGGGTGCTGGAAATGCTTCCCGAATTCTTTTCAGGTTTCTGTACAATCTCCGGGTGCAGGTGCATTAACACATGCTCATCAGCTCAGTAGCTCAAGTGAGCCTTTTCAAACCGAAGGAGGGAAGGAGTACACTGCCTCACATCACAGCATTCAATTTTCCACAATGCATCATAGTAAATGCAGTGCATGATAAAACTTACTTCCGTATTAGTCTTTAATTTTTCACCCTTGTTGGTGCAGCCTCTGCTGTGTAAGTCTAGACAAGTGTTTCTGAATTCATTCCTTCATCAGTAGAGAGCAAAAAGTCATTTTGGGGGTGCTGAAAATGCTGCCCCAAGTCTTCTCAGAGGTCCTTACCTTCACTGGGCGCAGGTGCATTAACACAAGTTCGTCAGCTCATAGCTCAAGGGAACCTTTTCAAACAGAAGGAGGGTGGGGGCACACAGCCTCACATCCCAGAATATACGTATTCTAAGGCATTGTATTAGCGCGCACACGATTGGATATCATCCTGAACCAGAAAATTGTTACAACCTAAAGTATGGTGGCAACATATACTAGTGCTTGCTTTCTTGATGATGCTGAAGTAGTGTTGCTAACTTGAACATAATGTTTTCTTGTGACATAAAAGAGAACTATATATTTATAAAGCTCACAGTTTAACATTTGAACACATTTGTCACAGTGCAGAATTGATTTAAAGAAACAAATGCATTCTCATTAGCTTACATTATCAATTAGTCAACCACATGAACTGGATGCATTTATACATCTTGCAGGAGGTTTGCAGTGACTTTTGTTCACTCTTGCAAACCACAGAAATGCTATATGAACACATTTAAAGTTACTTGCCTCTTTTCCTTCTCTGCATCATGATTTAAGCAGTAAACAGTATATCAAATATTAAAAATATGACTGCTAATGTTTGTGGATGTTGGCCATCTGCAATGCTTTCAACCAATGGAAGCAATTGATGACACTTTAACCCTCTCTGGCCAATCCAAGTAATGCCAACACTTGGAAAACCCAAGTCCCTGTCAATGCTACTCTTTCTATCACACTTTCTGGCCCAAACACATAACTGTGATCCACACTCTAACCATTTTGAAGACAATGAGCAGTAGCACACAGGAGAGGGCTGGAGCTGAATGAGGTAGTTTTTAAAATGAAAGGGAGTTAAATAGAGGACAGGACCTGGTTTAAAAAAGGACATATTTCATTGGATAGTGTAAATATGTTGGTAGTTAAAAATACGTATTGATTTAAAAGGTAAAGTACATAGATCTGTGATTGGCTCTGGTTAAATAAAAAGAAGTTATGTTATTTTGGATATACTAACATTTTCAAACACTCAACGCTAGTCCTGTAAGGCGCTGCTCGGAATTACAGCCTACTGTTTTTATCACGTTAGATTTTAACTTCTGTGAGCTTTTAAATTTGTTTAAACCTTGCTATTTGCACTGATTACTTATCTCATAGCGCTCTTCACTCTCTGGTCCTCCACGGTGCTCCGATTGAGAGGAGAGAGTGCCCCGTCTCTTCTGGGGATTAGGCTACGACGGTCGCCATCTTTGTGGTTGTGGTTGGTGGTCCAGCTCAAAACTGCATTTCTGGGCGGGGCAAATATTTTAGAAGGGAATCGGACGTGCAGAGGATGCTAGTCCTGTAAGACGCTGCTCGGAATTACAGCTTACTGTTTTTATCACGTTGGATTTTAACTTCTGTGAGCATATATTTCACATGGGATTTCGGACATGCAGCGGACGTGCGCAGCGGGCGCCCCGCTGGTGCACCAAAGGCGCGCCAAAGGGAAGCCCGTCCACGCTAAGACTGCGCCAAACGCCAGGGATGCTGCCCAAATTTTCACCCGTTCTAGGGAACGCTGCCGTTACTCTGGTAAGGACCTGCATATATATAATAGTGTTAGGAAGTGAAACGGAGACACAGTTGAGGTGGCAGGAGTTGTATTTATTGCGGTACAGAGAGCCGTCCCAGCTGGTACCAAACCCAGGCTGTAACTGCCATGAACAGAACACTCAGGGCAGGACGTCTGCCAACACTCTAGATGACATCACAGAGTATCACATCACCACACCTCCCCTCTTTTGATAAAATAACTATGGGATAGAGGAAGGGTACAATATGTCAGAAAGAAAATGAACTGGTGAGTACAGAAAGCAGGGTGAAGAGCAAAGTAATTAAACTTATACATAGTCTTGTAATTTTCGTGGTCTAACCGGGATTCTGGTGCTTCTCCTAACGCCATCCCCCCCTACAACATCTTGATTGTTTTCACCAGTTTCAGAATGAATACAAGGATCTTTTGCGACACGGGAAGTACTCCACCAACTTCCATTAGACAACTTAACAGCATTCTTACGGATTTCTACAATTCGTTGTGATTCTAGAAATTTAGACAAACCTTTTCTTACTGAGTTTGGATTTTTGACCCTGACCCAATCTCCAACACGGAGTCTAGGAATTTCTTTTGTGGTGGAGAATTGATGAGATTTAGAACAAGCTTCAGTCGAAGTTTTCTTGGCAGATTCCCACATACACCTCATGTTGCAACCTTGATGAAATGATTTGACCATCCAGAAGGTATATACGCTGGAGGAAGCTTTTCTACCCCTCATAAGTTCGAAAGGAGAAAAATTGGTAGCAACGTGAGGTGAGGTGCGATAAGACCAGACAAGATCCTTCACAGCTTGAAAAACACAGGACTTTGATCTAAAGGCTGCTTGCTCACACTCCACTACGACCCTGTTGAACCTCTCAGTTTTGCCGTTGCTTTGTGGATGGTACAGCGGAGTCCTGGTGTGTTTGATGCCACAAGAGTGTAGAAATGAGTTAATTTCTTCTGAAACGAATTGAACACCATTATCGGTCAAAATTTCCTCGGGATAACCTTCCCTGAGAAAGATGGCATTCAAACAGTTAATGACACTCTTGGAATTGGGTGTGGTAATGGGTTCGACCTCCACCCACCTGGACAGATGATCAATGAGTACTAAAAAATATTTGGAATTGGAAGGGAGAACATGAAACGGTCCAAGAAAGTCCATACCAAGTCTTTGCCAAGCTCTGCCAGGCGGGGGTACAGGAGATTCAACTGTGCCTTCGAGTACCAAGACTTTGTCACTGGCATTACAGCGTGAACATTGCCGAACTAGATCATTAATTTGCGTGTCCATCCTAGGCCACCAGAAGTCAGCTCTGACTTTCCTCTTTGTGATAGTTGCTCCCAGATGACCAGAATGTGCGGATAGAATGATCTTTTCTCGGTAGGAAGAGGGAAGAATGAGTTTATCGCCTCTGACAACTTTCCCACCTTCCATTGAAAGTTCATCACAAACTTTCCAGAACATCTGTAGATCTGCTGAGAGACACCTCTCTTTGGGCCAACCTTTCTTAATTAAAGAAGCGACTTCTTTGAGAATGGGATCCTTGTCAATCTCCATAATCCAATCTTCTTCTGCAAAGGACAAGTTATCTTGGCCAATAAGTGCTACGAAACACTCTTCGATGTCAGTTTCCCATTCATGTTCATCGGTGTCTGAAATAGGGAGTCTTGATAGACAGTCCGCTCTACAGTTCTTTCCACCAGGGATATATTCTACAGTGAAAGTGTATTCTAGGAGTTTCGTGGATAAACGTGCTAAGCGAGCGGTGGTGCGTTTGACGTTTCTCCCAGAAAGGATATCAACTAGAGGGCGATGGTCAGTCTTGAGAATGAAAGATCTGCCCCATACATATTGTTTGAATTTTTCAACACTCCAAACGCAGGCTAAAAGTTCTTTTTCAATAACGGAATATTTCCGTTCAACAGGACGAAGAGTCCTGGAAGCAAATCCCACTGTGTGTTCTTTACCATTGGCATATTGTGAAAGGACAGCTCCTAGACCGTACTCTGAAGCGTCAACAGTGACAATGGTTTGCTTTCCTTCTATAAATGCTTGAAATGCAGGAGCTTGAACTATGTGGTCTTTGATCAGCTGGAAACCTTTTTGACACTCCTCGGACCATTCATAAGTTGCTCCTTTCTTTAGTAGCGCCCTAAAGCACTCTGTGGTCTTTGCAAAATCTTTCATAAACTTAGAATAGAATTCACAAAGACCAAGAAAGGACATAAGTTGTTCCTTATTTTGGGGAGAAGGTGCATCAACTATGCTTTTTATTAGACCAGGTCTGGGCTTGATGCCGTGTTCAGAGATGACATGGCCTAAGTACTCGATTTCTTTAACTTTGAAAGTACATTTGCTTTTTTGTAAGGTGACACCTCTGTTTGCCAGAACGTTGAATACTTGGTCAATGACAGAGTCATGCTCGTCTTCACTTTTCGTGAATATGAGAATGTCGTCTTGGAAAACAACAACGTGGGGATTGTGATGGAACATCTCAGTCATTAATCTTTGGAATACGGCAGCAGCCGATGCGAGACCAAAGGGAAGGCGACAAAATTGAAATACACCATCTGGAGTGACGAAAGCTGTAAGGTGTCGGGACTGAGGATGTAGTTCGACTTGATGGTACGCAGCCTTAAGGTCAAGTTTCGTGTACCAAGAAGAGGAACCTACTTTGGCTATGAGGTCTTCAATGCGTGGGAGGGAAAGCCGTCAACCCAGATGGCTTCGTTAAGGCTCCTCAAGTCGACACACATCCTCAGGTCCCCAGACCTCTTCTTGGCCAAAACAATGGGTGAAAGCCAGAGAGTAGACTCAACCTTCTCGATTACACCCTGGTCACATAATGTTTGTAAATGCTTTGAGAGGTCACCTCTAATGCTCAAAGGTACATTGCGCAGTTTATGCTTGATGGGCACGGCATTTTCTTTAATTTTAATGAAGTGTTGGAAGTTCGTGATTTTGCCTAGGCGGTCCTCAAAAATATTGCTGTACTTGTGTTCCCAATCATTTGTGGGTTGAGTATTGGGCTTAGAACCAGTATCACTAGTGGTAGAAATGTAATTGTGGTTAGATTGATGGTCAATAAAAACTGGATTGGGTGAACCAGGTTTGATAGTCAGCCCAAACTCAGCTTGATGGATAAGACCAAGAACATTGATCCCACGTTTAGCCACATATACCTTGCCACTGATGACTACTCCAAGAACACTTATTCTAGCCCAGAAGTAGCCTAGCAAATCAATCCTACTTCCTTCAAAGGCTACAGTAAGTATGTCAGGAGGTAACAAACTCTTATTGGACCAAAATGTTATGTACTTGTCATGAGACACAATCGTGATGCGTGCTCCTGTGTCAACCAGGAGTTGAATATGACTGGTCTCAATAGTAACATCAACTTCGGGATCTGGAATGTATTGCATAGTACGTTTGTCAGAACAGTTCTTGACTATTACCACATACTCTTGGTTCGTGACATCATCATCATATTGATCATCTTGATCGTAATCATTAAGTACACATCTTACACTTCTTCTTCTTCCTCCCATACAAACTTTTGTAAAATGACCCATTTTCCCACATTGGCCACACTGTTGGTTAATAGCAGGACAGTTTTTGAAGGAAGAAACATGCATGGATGACCCACACCTATAACAACTCATTCTGAAATTAGATTGTCTGTTAGGTGTGTAGGTTTTTCCACCTCTATTCAGTGTGAAGTTCCTCCCACCTCTGAATGATCCTCTAGAGGTGTTTGGAAAAGCAGAAGAAGAAAAGGGAATATTTGTAGAAACGGCACCAGATATACTGGAATTGGATAGAGCAGATTCAAGTTGCTTGGCATCTTCCATTGAGTTTTCAATGCTCTTTGCAATGTCCACTGCTTCATCTAGAGTGGGGTCTTTACAAGTGAGTAACTTTTCTTGGATCTTTTTGCAGTAGCACCGTGCCACGAGTTGGTCCCTTACGAGTTGAGAAGTGAAATTGTCGAAATCACATTTTGCAGCAAGGACTTTTAAAGCTGTGATGAAAGTGTTTATACTCTCATTAGGTTTTTGTGTTCTCGTGAAAAATGTATATCTATGTACAACAATGTTTTTAGTTTTCGTAAAATATTTGTCCAATTGCCTTACTGCTATTTCGAATTCATCGGGATCTTCTCCTTCAGGTGGTTCATAGAGAGGTAGATGGTCAAACACATTTTGCCCCTCGACCCCCAAATGATAATACATAAGATTCTTTTTCCTCTCCGGGCTGAATCTTTGACCATCAATTGCGCCAAGATATGCCTTGAATGATCTGATCCACAGTTTCCATTCAAGTTGCGGTTCTCCGGGTTCTTGTAAAAAAGGCGCAGGGGCTGTAACGCTCTGCATGTCTGTGAGAATGAAAAAAAAAGGAGAAGAAGAATGTAGACAAAAGGGAAAAATGGGAAAGGGGGCTAGGAGAGAGAAGAGAAAAAAAGAAAAAAAAAATGAAAAAGAAAAGAGAGAAAACCCCAAAAATGTTGTGTGTGTATCACAGAAGTAACACACTGAATAAAGATTTAGTTGAAAATGTAGTTCACACTTGAGCCTCTGGGTGGCAGTCTCGCCTTGTGAAGATTTTTTTTTAATCAAAATTGCTGCAAGACAACTGTGTGTGTCTTGTAAATAGGAACAGTGATAAAAATATGGAGACACGATGCTGTGCGTGTCAGCGAAAATGCAGGAAGGTGTGACACGCAAAAGAGCTGTGCGTGTCAGCGCAGTGTGAAGAAGAGTGAATTTCCCTTTTTAACGAAAATGTAAGGCCAGGCGTCAAAACGATCTGCTCAGCCAGTAACTGCTCTGTTTTACTGAGGAGATGTCTGAATACCATTCAATGGTTCCTAGCGCTGCAACGTTGCCGCAAGTAGGGCGAAATGAAAACTTTATGGATGGTGGACAACGTGGTTGGCAAATCGGACACCAGTCTAGATGCGGGATGCCATTCTCAAAATGGCGGGATGTTCCCATACGTTGGTGCCGGGTGGCTCAAAACCGGCTTCTCCAGTAGTACAGTATAAAGCGTGAGCTTTCGCCTAGGAAGCCGGGAACCAGCAGCGCTTATGCGGAGTGCGGGTAAGGGCTCGAGCTTCCTATCTTTTTTGGTGTTTGAGAATGAAGGATGGCGGTTCTATGCGTTTTTTCCAGCTTGAAAGGAGGATGAGTGTTGTGAGGGTTCACTGCTCCACTCCTTTTTCGCCCATGGATTCGATTGTGAAGGCCCCTTTCTTAAGGTCCGCTTTGTCGTGCTGGTCAATGCGTGATCTCAGCACACGCGCTGCAGAAACGCTTAATCTAGTAAATTATGCGCTTTTTAAAGGGTACGGCTCTCTGTACGTTACTGTGCCTCGGCCGGGAGTGAGTGAGTAAAGATAAAAAAAATTGTACTCACAGCTGCGTTCCGACGGGGAAAAGGCTATAAATACTTGTAGGAAGTCCCGCGAAGGTCATCAGCAGATGGAGGTGGCCGTGGGTGTATCCCGTCTTCTGTCGCCACTGTTAGGAAGTGAAACGGAGACACAGTTGAGGTGGCAGGAGTTGTATTTATTGCGGTACAGAGAGCCGTCCCAGCTGGTACCAAACCCAGGCTGTAACTGCCATGAACAGAACACTCAGGGCAGGATGTCTGCCAACACTCTAGATGACATCACAGAGTATCACATCACCACAAATAGCTTTCCGATAAACAGGCCAATGACTGTATATGCCTAGATTTTAGTAAACTACCCGCAAAAACAACGGAAATATGTCCTGTCTGTGGCTTTGTACTCCTGCCAAACTTAGCACTGCATGTATCTTCCCCCTCCAAGGCACCATCAAGGCTAAAAGCATCCAGCATAACTCCCTGTGCTCTCATTAACTCCCGGTCTCTGCCCAAACATAGACTAGAAATCGCTGAGTTGCTTGAGGCTCAACAGCTAGAGTTACTCTTTATTACTGAAACTTGGGCTGACAAACTGGCAGGTCCGGATTTCTACCTTGCTGTACCCCAAGGTTTCAACGTATTTAGGCACGACAGAATGGAGAAAACAGGGGGTGGAATTACAATGATTTACCGTGACTCCTTAAAAGCATCCTGCGAGCCCATACCTAGCCCATAATGCGAAGCGTTTGCTTTTAATTTAAAAATTGCCAACTGTTCCACTTTTAAAGGGATCCTACTCTATGGGCCACCAGGAAGCAAAACAGGCTTTTTAAACACAATTAAATCACTGCTTGAATCATACGCGATCGAGAATTCAACACATCTTCTAAGAGATTTTAACTTTTTTCTAGAAGACAGCACGGACCCTAATAATGACACCCTAATTGAGCTCATGACAATGGCAGGTCTAAAACAAATAGTTACAGGCCCTACACACCAAGCTGGGCACACCCTTGATGTTATCTTTACCAATAATCAATCCATGTCAATCAAGGAGATCTTGCCGTTAACTTGGACGGATCACTCCGTTATCATTTTTGAGCTACATAACCCTTCCACACACGAAGTTACTTGTCCAAAGCAATTGACCAGGACCTACAGAGGATGGAAACAGGTTGATGGGAACATGCTTAACGATCAACTGTCCAAAAGTCAAATTAAGCTCTCAGACGATGTGGAAGCATCCTCTCTGCAATTTAATAACTGGGTCTCACATGCGGCCGACATGTTAGCCCCTTATAAAAAACTTTAGACAAAAGAAATTCACCCACTGCTCCATGGTTTTCGGAAACCCTCAGGGCTAAGAAGCAAGAATGTAGGTGACAGGAAAGACGCTGGAGAAACAAATACAATGCCAGCGAATTATCCACCTATAAATCTCTACTGGCTGTATATATAAACCTGATAATGATAGAAAAGCACTCCTATTTCACTAAACAAATTGAAGAGGCAAAGAACTCCACCAGGGAACTCTTTAAAGTGGTTTCAAAATTATCAGGTCCCCTAGAAACAAATTCAATTGAGCCATCACAAACGTTTTGTGACTCCTTAGCACAACACTTTTTGAAGAAAGTGGAGAAAATATATGTCATATTTGACACTAACACTCGCCCTGACAATCACATCTCCACCAACGCTGGCGCCTCTGATGCCTTGACCTTCAAATTTGAACCAGTCACTAATGAGAAGATCACCACTCTTATTCAGCAGGCCAAATCAGGCTCCCCACATGACCCCCTTCCCCCTAATATATTCAAGTAAGCTCCCGAGATGCTGGCTCCCAGTCTTACCGTTATTTTTAATGCCATGTTTGTGCAGGGTACTTTCCCCACTACATGGAAAAGGGCATCCATTCTGCCACTACTGAAAAAACCCAACCTTGACCCCACTGAACCTAATAACTATAGGCCAATCTCCCGTCTTGCTCTACCTGCTAAACTGGTGGAGAAAGTCATGAATGAACAGCTTACTCACTTTTTACAAAATAACAACTCTCTAGATGAAACACAGTTTGGCTTTAGAGCAGAACATAGTACGGAATAAGCCCTAATTAAAGCCACAGACGAAATCAGAGCAACTGTGGACACAGGGGGAGCTGCTGCTCTGATTTTGCTTGATCTATCGGCAGCTTTCGATACTGTCGATCACAATCTTCTGCTAAACCGCCTAAACTCCATTGGCATCTCCCACAAAGCACTCACACTGTTTTCATCCTTCCTGTCAGACTGAATACAATCAGTAGCCCTGGGCACCTACGAGTCTCCCCCTTTCGCCCTCTCATGCGGAGTTCCTTGGGGCTCATCCTTGAGCCCCACACTCTTTAATGTTTATGTATCAGAACTGGCAAAAATTATAAGATCTTATGGACTGGCGCTGACATCTTATGCAGATGATACACAAATTGTACTGTCGGTATCAAAAAATACTGCACCACCAATGCAAAACTTTAAGGACTGCATGTTGGCGGTCAGCTCCTGGATGAGCTCTCATTGTCTGAGATTGAATTGTGTCAAAACAGAAGTATTCATTTTCGGCAACTTTTTGACAAACTGGTCACAGAACTGGTGGCCAAATGAACTTGGGATAACACCTATCCCAGCAAACAAGGCAAAGAACCTTAGTGTGATTGTTGACAACAAACTAAATTTCGAAGCACTGGTTAATGCCGTCTCTTCATCAAGGTTTTTTCTGCTAAAAGCAATCAAATGAATATTACCTTTTATCCCTACAAATCGTAGGAAAACATTGATTTCTTCTCTGAATCTTGCAAAACTGGCTTACTGCAATGGTCTCTAGCTTGGCATGCCTGAGAAACAACTCAATAAGTTGCACATGATTCAAAATGCGGCCGCAAGGCTTCTGCTGGGAATCCCTAGGCACCTATCAGTTCCACAGCATCTGCATAAGCTGCACTGGCTCCCACTCAGGAATCGCATCATCTTTAAGGCCCTCTGCATTACCTATAGAGCACTTCAGGATACCAGCCCCATGTTCCTGAGACGCCTACTCTACTGGTATGTCCCAAGGAGGCATCTGCGCTCTGAAGGAGCTAAATTGATAACAATTCTGAGAGTTTTCAAATCTAATTGGGGTGGCAGAAGCTTTAGGGCGCGGGCCCCCAAGCTCTGGAATGCACTCCCTTTCTCCATTGGAACACTACCAACTCTATTTGCCTTTAGGAAGGCCTTCAAAATGTGGCTATTTGAGAAATAGAGACCCACACCTTACAGGAACCTGCTTACTCTACCCTTTAGCGCCAAGACACCTTCGGGTATTCGCTCGCTTAATAAATATATTAACATAACATAACCGCACCTGCTATATCGGAACTTGAAGGTAGTATGCTGCTGACAGAAAGTGCTGTGAGCCTATGTCCTAGTGGTTCAGTAGAGTGTTGCAAAGGAGGTTGCTACGGCAACTGAGCTAAAACAGTGTGGGCGAAGGGTTCAAATACACTGTAATTTCAAACTTGAAAGGAGAGTAGTTTACACATAGTACACATTCCTAATAAGAAATTTCCTAATTTACTACTATTTACTACTACTATTATTTACTACTATTATGGAATATGAGATATAAATGAGAAATGATAGTGGTATAATGAGAAATTTATTAAAAGACTCCCGTATAGATTTGTGACTCTGTCGCGAAGTTACAGGGGGCTGCGCTGAGCATCATGACGGAGTCGCGTATCCACCCACAGGCACTACCAGATTGGGCTTCTTGCAGGAGATTAAGAAAGGGTTAAAAAAAACCTGACCATTCAAAAGTGGAGTAAAAAGAGAAAACATTGAAGGAAATCTTACGATTTGCTAAGTACATCAGTATCAATGGAAAAAAAGTGGGAAAGATTTGCATTACTGGTTCTTTCCTACTGAGAGTGGTACTTAATGGTTCACATTGATAATATGATAATATGCGTATTTGCACATTGGTATGTTACTAGAAAACCTTAACAATGCTTTCTTTGTATAGAGTAATGAATTACACTTTGTATTTTAGTATCTATACTTGGAATAATGAATTTTGCGAAGTTTGCACAAAATATCTGCGTATTTGCACGCTGTAATCATCTCAGTCTCATTATGCATTGCAACATAGATGTGGATACACCAAGATATTGTGTAATATTATGCATTTAATTACGCATTGCACGTATAAGTTATAGCGGGTCCTAGCGGTCTTCCCTTAAGACCATATATTGTATAAAGCAAAGAATTGCACTTAGCACTTTAATATCTATACTTGAAATATTGAACGTTGCGAAGTTTGCACAAAATATCCTTCGTATTGGTACGTTGTAATTAGGCATTTCATTGTGAATGTCGTTATATTGGTTTTACCTGACTCGGTCCTAATCGTTGGATGAAAAATTCTAGTTGTGACAAAATACATTCATATTTAAGCACCTTGACACATATTCCCATATTGTATTATGCATTATGCTTTGCATATGTTTGGGAGTAGCCAAATAACCACATCGCCTTTTGTGTATGAATCAGTATGTTTTTTATGTTACCGATAGTCACATGGTGGTTAGGTTTTCTTTAAATATTCTAACTTGTTGCAGCGTGATCATGTGATCAAGGCCGTAGTCCACGGCCGAAACGCGTCATGGGCAGCCCAAGCTTGTAATAAACACTTGGATTAATCAGCATCAGCATTACTTGAGTCCATTTGATCTGTTTGTGCATTATCTGCACTTGGATTGTCTTTGCCATATATATATATATATATATATATATATATATATATATATATATATATATATATATATACTTGAAGATGGAGGATCACAAGAAAACAACAGCCAGCCAGGGCAAAAATCTGGATCCCAAAGGATACAATGAGTCACAATGAAATAAAATATCCAAGAAAGAAGTGACTCAAACAGATAGATTCACCAAAGAACAAAAATATATTTCCACTACAACGTTTCAGCTTCCGCCTTCCTCAGGTAGTACAAGATGGTTTGCTCAGTGGCTGCACAGATGACACAGCTGAATTTTCAAAAAGCATCATGAGTGAAGATTCCATTTGGAATGTGGAATCAATGCAGTCCTGAGAGCTCTTGAGATATGCAGTAATCAGGTTGTATTATCAGTAATGTTCAGTCCATCTGGATGCAGTGATTTTAAACGGTACATCCAGAAGTTCTCTCTGGAGTCCAGTAGTTCTTCCTTTGAGACATGTTCCACGGGGAAAATCTTCAAATCTGATAGTAAATGATCCACAAGGTTAAAATGATTGGCTACAGGCTGGTCAATTTTCTTATTAATTATTGCCGATTTGTGGTTCCTGAATCGTGTACGGAGGTCATTCACTGTTTGGCCTACATATTGTTTTTTACAGCTTTGCCGTTGGCACTGAATCACATAAATAATGCATGTTGAGCGACATGTAAGATGCTGTCTTATTCCATAGGTCCTTCTTGTAACAGAACTAGTTACTGATGATGTTTGTAAAAGGTATTCACACGTGATGCACCTTTTAGAGTCACAGCAATGAACCCCTGCATTTGTTACAACTTGCTTGAGCAAAAAAAAAATCGAAGCGCGATCTCCCGCGCTTCGATATAAATTTGCCCCCGGGTGGGCCAAGTCCCGGGGGCATGCTGGGGGGGGGGTTATTTTATGTATGGGGGGCCTCTAAGGGCCCCCAAGCCCCGGGGACCACCACCCCCCGGGGCTTTATCATAAATGGTGCGGGAGGGCTCTGAGCCCTCCCGCAGCCCCGGGGACCGCCACCTCCCCGGGGCTTTTTTTTTTTTTTTTTTTTAAACCTGTGTGGGGGGGCTCCAGCCCCCCCACACGCCCCGGGGACCACCACCTCCCCGGGGCACTAAGAAAATTGAAAATGGGGGTCCGTTTTGGACCCCCAAGCCCCGGGGACCACCACCTCCCCGGGGCTTTCAAAATGTAGGGAGGGGGGCCGCGCGGCCCCCCTCCTGGAGCCCTTGATGGCCCTGGGGACCGCCACCCCCAGGGCCGGCTCCTGCAGTGTCCCGGGGTGCCTACCCCGGGACACTGCTGTTGCTATGACAGGACGGGAGCCTCGCGGCTCCCGTCCTGTCATAGCAAACTTGGTTTGCATTTTGAAAGAGAGACAGGAAACCTGCTCTCTCTTTCAAAATGCAAACCAATTGCTTTTCCATACGGGGAGCAGCATGTTAGCTGCTCCCCATGTGGAAAAGCAATGCCGGCTCCCGTAGGACACGGGGAGCCGGCGGGACTGTGGGGGGTTTGGGAACCCCCCCACAGTCCCCAACCAGAGGCCAGGCCCCGGGGGATGGGATCCCCGGGGCCATAAGTGGCCCGGGAGGGGGGCCACGCAGCCCCCTCCCCAAATAAAAAAATAAATAAATAAAAAAAAAAATAAGGGCAAGGCCGGCCCCGGGGGATGGGGTCCCCGGGGCCTTAAATGGCCTGAGGAGGGGGGCCACGCAGCCCCCCTCCATATTTTTATTTAAAAAAGAGGGCATGCCCCGGGGGATGGGGTCCCCGGGGCCAATAGAGGCCCAGGGAAGGGGGGCCACGCGGCCCCTTCCCGTTTTTTTTTTTTAAAAATAAAACAAAACAAAATGCTCAGGCCCCGGGGGATGGGGTCCCCGGGGCCAAAAGTGGCCGAGGGAAGGGGGGCCATGCAGCCCCCCTCCCATAAAAAAAAATGAAAAAAAACGGCATTGTGCCGGAGGCCCGCCCCCTCCCTGCAGTACTCTGCAAACGCGCCCCCTGGCGCGTTTTAAGAAGGGAAGTAATTCCCCTTGAAGACTGGGGGTCCCTGGGGACCAACTAGCTCACCAGGAACCTCCAGTATGCGCTAGGGGCTGCCTTGCAGAGAGGTGTACAGAGGCCACGCCCCTTTTACACCTCTCTGCAACGCAGCTCTGTGGCGCTTAATGGAGGTAGCTGGTGGGCTAGTTGCACCCCAGGGACCCTCAGGATTCAAGGGGAGTTAATCCCCGACTTAAAACGCGCCACGGGGCGCGTTTGCACAGTGGTGAAGGGAGGGCGGGGCCTGAGGTGACATGTGTGCAAACAGGCCCTGTGGCGCGTTTTAAGATGGGGAATTAAATCCCCTTCAATCCTGAGGGTCCCTGGGGCCAACTAGCCCAACAGGTACATCCAGAAAGCGCCACAGAGCTGCGTTGCAGAGAGGTGTAAAAGGGGTGTGGCCTCTCTACACGTCTCTGCAACGCAGCCCCTGGCGCATACTGGAGGTTCCTGGTGGGCTAGTTGGCCCCTAGGGACCCTCATGATTCAAGGGGACTTAATCCCCCAACTTAAAACGCGCCACGAGGCGCGTTTGCACAGATGTCACCTCAGGCCCCGCCCCCTCCCTTCACCATTGTGCAAATATTCCTCTAAAATCTGCCGAACTATGAATTCTGATTTACTCACCTGTTATCAGGAGAGACCTCAGTGCTGCATCTTACAGCCCAGTACTAATCCTGAAAAGTAATTTTAACCGTACTTACCAGTAACTTGAATTTCCTTCCATAGGATATCATTGACTGATTTCACTTGGAAATTCTTCTAAGTGTGGAGTTTTGGAACTTTATAATATTCCTCTAAAATCAGCCAAAATACGAATTCCGATTTACTCACCTGTTATCAGGAGAGACCTCAGTGCTGCATCTTTCAGCCCAGTACTGATCCTGAAAAGTAATTTTAACCGTACTTACCAGTAACTTGAATTTCCTTCCATAGGATATCATTGACTGGTTTCACTTGGAAATTCTTCTAAGTGTGGAGTTTTGGAACTTTATAATATTCCTCTAAAATCAGCCGAAATACGAATTCCGATTTACTCACCTGTTATCAGGAGAGACCTCAGTGCTGCATCTTTCAGCCCCGTACTGATCCTCAAAAGTAATTTTAACCGTACTTACCAGTAACTTGAATTTCCTTCCATAGGATATCATTGCCTGCTTTTTGCTGAAAAAGTTTCTAAGTGTTGATTTTTGAAACATACAAATATTCCTCTAAAATCAGCCGAAATCCGAATTCTGATTTACTCACCTGTTATCAGGAGAGACCTCAGTGCTGCATCTTTCAGCCCAGTACTGGTCCTGAAAAGTAATTTTAACCGTACTTACCGGTAACTTGAATTTCCTTCATAGGCTAACATTGACTGGTTTCACTTGAAAATTCTTCTAAGTGTGGAGTTTTGGAACTTTATAATATTCCTCTAAAATCAACCAAAGTACGAATTCCAATTTACTCACCTGTTATCAGGAGAGAACCCAGTGCTGCATCTTTTAGCCCAGCACTGACCCTGAAAAGTAATTTTAACCGTACTTACCAGTAACTTATATTTTCTTCCATAGGAATCCATTGTCTGGTTTTCAGCAGAAAAGTTTCAAAGTGTCAATTTTCACAAACTACAAATATTCCTTAAAAATCGCCTGTATGACTTAAACGCATTCTTTCAACTGTTTACAGAAGATGCACCAGTGCTGGATCCAGGATCCAACACTGAGTAAGAAAAAGTAACGATAACAGTTTTTACCTGCTAAGTGAATTTCCTTCCATAGGATAACATTGGTGATTCTATGAGAAAAAGTTTCTAAGTGTCAACTTTTAAAATACAATAATATTCCTTAAAAATCACTACTGTAACCAAAACGCTTTTACTCAACTGTTTACAGGAGATGTCCCAGGACTGAATCTAGGATCCAGTCCTGTGGTTAGAAAAGTAATCCATAAAGTAACTAATTGCATTTAACTAGAAATTCACATTGAGCTGAATGTTGCATTGTGTTTGAAAATGTGTTGCCCATTGCAACAACTGTAACTACTGTACTTAAAAGTCTATTGCCTATGTGCAAAGTATTTAAACTAAAGTAATTCATTCTGAGAAAGTATTTTTTGTAATGTAATGTATAATGTAATTACAATGTAATTTAAAAAATAAAATATGTTAAAAAACATTGTTTCTAAAAATGTAGTAAATCAGTATGAAAAAAATAAATATAACAATTAATACATTTAAAAATTGTCATTTACAAAACCTTTGAAATTCACTGAAAAAACCGTAGGTTTCAGACATGTTATAGTTAGGAATTAGCATTTAAAAAACCTTTGAAATTCACTGAAAAAACCATAGGTTTCAGACATGTTATAGTTAGAAATTAGCATTTAAAAAACCTTTGAAATTCACTGAAAAAACCATAGGTTTCAGGCACGTTATAGTTAGAAATTAGCATTTAAAAAACCTTACAAATTCACTGCAAAAACCATAGGTTTTAGGGACAGTTATAGTTACTTGGACATTGCACTCGTACAAAACCCATGAATTCCCCTGTTATAGTTAGTTCAGCTAACTATAACTCGCGCCCCCGCAGCAGGCAATGCACTGCTGATGACGTCACATATTACATCACTCATGACATGGTCAGTGACATCACTGATGACATCACTGATGACATCTCAAATGACATCACTGATTACATCATCCATGTGAGAATTTAATGCATCTTCTCACACCCTAATATAACTTTTGATACACCCACTCTAAATTACAGACTGCCATTCTAAAAACCATACACACTCCAATACCAATAAGTACATACCCACTCACTGATTCTTAGGTCTACACACACACATCTACTCACTCACCCGTACAGTCACTCATACTTACAGTCACTCAGTACAGGACTATCATATGCACTCATACACCTATATAAACACTCACACAATGCAACTCATCCATAGAGGTACTCACACACCTAGTCAGTCATGCAAATAATTAAACACACTGCCATTTACTCACCTATACAATTATACACACACCAGCTCACTTACTCATACAAATACTAGCACATTCTTACGCTCTTATACAATCACTGATACAAGCACACACTCATCCATACAGTCACTCTCACAATCACACACTCTTGCTTATAGCTATTTATATACTCTAACACACATATATACTGCCTTTTACATATGTAGTTACTCACACATGTACCACTGGGACATACATTCACTCACTAACACACTCTTACACACACTTACCCACCCATACAGTCTATCATAGATGCACTCTTGAAACCATCCACCCAGTGAATCACCCACTCACACATCTATGCACAGAGTCGCACACACCCCACCCACACAAACACTCAGGCACCCATACAGATACTCAGACAACCAATCAATAACTCATATAGACACTCATGTAGCTATTCACAAACCCATGCGGCCACTTACACAGCAACAGACAGACGGATACAGACATTCACACAGTTTAGTCACTAACCCATGCATTCAGTAAGATACGTTTAATCACTCACTTATAGAGTTAGTCACGCACCTAGTAAATCATCCATTCAGACACTTATACACCCACTCATTCTTCAATACGCCTTTACCTATATATATTAAAAATATTTAAACTTTACAGAAACACACAGTCACTGGATGATGTCATCAGTGATGTCATTTGAGATGTCATCAGTGATGTCATCAGTGATGTCACTGACCATGTCATGAGTGATGTAATATGTGACGTCATCAGCAGTGCATTGCGGGGCGCGAGTTATAGTTAGCTGAACTAACTATAACAGGGGAATTTCATGGGTTTTGTACGAGTGCAATGTCCAAGTAACTATAACTGTCCCTAAAACCTATGGTTTTTGCAGTGAATATATATATATATATATATATATATATATATATATATATATCATCAAAAAGTTGTCCACACACAGAGATGCCCTCAAGCACAGGCAGAAACCCGCAACTTCCAGCAGGGTTCTTTATTCAGACAGCAACCGGCAACATTTCCAGAAAACATAGCCCTACGCGTTTCGGAGCTTCAATGCTCCTTGTTCACGGGCTGTATGCAAATTGGCAGTTCTGCGCAAGCACCAGTCGTGTAATTGATTGATTTTACACCCTCAGGTGGGTGGATGACAACGGCCTCCTGGGACTTGTAGTGCTTGCCCCATACCTCTGCCTCAAAACACACAATCATATTTAAAAAGCCCCAATGAGCCTCCAGTTGTGTTGCCAGTCAAAATAATGTCCAACCTGTACTTCTGCTATCGTGATTCCAGTGTATCCAAAACCAGCAGTCCACTTAATTATCGTAGCGGTGCCATCTAATATTTTAGCGTAGGGACCACAAGTCCCATGAAGCATAGCGATATAAGGGCCCATTGGAGGGTGGTATTATTGCTTATTTAGAGACTGTTTCCCTACGCATCTGCACATAAACAGCCACGACCCGTGATCAAGGAGCATAGGAGCTCCGAAACGTGTTGGGTGAGGCGGAGGAAATATCCTGTTATACTTGCTGGTTGCTAATAAAGACTCTGCTGTGAAGCTGTGCTTGCCGTCGAGTGTGTCTCCGAATTTTGGGCAACCTTTGGACGATATATTCCGGCCGGTCCGGGCCGGGGAGGCAGCACCACCGTGAATTAAAGGACTGTCGATTTCTGATACACGGAAATCGTTGTGGCAGGATGACAAGTATGCATATTAACCAGCGGACATACAGGAGGCTCAATTTGGAGCTTGAAAACATTGTTTTAATGCGGAACCCAATCGGGTAATATTTTAGCGTAGGGACCACAAGTCCCATGAAGCATAGCGATATAAGGGCCCATTGGAAGGCGGTATTATTGCTTATTTAGAGACTGTTTCCCTACGCATCTGCACATAAACAGCCATGACCCGTGATCAAGGAGCATAGGAGCTCCAAAACGCGTTGGGTGAGGCGGAGGAAATATCCTGTTATACTTGCTGGTTGCTAATAAAGACTCTGCTGTGAAGCTGTGCTTGCCGTCGTGTGCGTCTCCGATTTTTGGGCAACCTTTGGACGATATATTCCGGCCGGTCCGGGCCGGGGAGGCAGCACCACCGTGAATTAAAGGACTGTCGATTTCTGATACACGGAAATCGTTGTGGCAGGATGACAAGTATGTATATTAACCAGCGGACATACAGGAGGCTTAATTTGGAGCTTGAAAACATTGTTTTGATGCGGAACCCAATTGGGTAATATTTTAGCGTAGGGACCACAAGTCCCATGAAGCATAGCGATATAAGGGCCCATTGGAGGGCGGTATTATTGCTTATTTAGAGACTGTTTCCCTACGCATCTGCACATAAACAGCCACGACCCATGATCAAAGAGCATAGGAGCTCCGAAACGCGTTGGGTGAGGCGGAGGAAATATCCTGTTATACTTGCTGGTTGCTAATAAAGACTCTGCTGTGAAGCTGTGCTTTCCGACGTGTGCGTCTCCGATTTTGGGCAACGTTTGGACGATATATATATATATATATATATATATATATATATATATATATATATATATATATATATATATATATATTGGAACCAAAGTGCCCTGGAGCATCAGGAACTCACTCGACAGAGCTCCGCCATTCGGCTTCCTGATGCAGCCTGCCTTTCTGCTCTGCTTGTTATTATTTTCTTAGCCAACGCTTTTCAAGGTTTGCAACCTCTTCTTCCTGGGCAGCCACACACAAATCATCTAAGCCTCGCATTAGTCTTAATTTCCGGCTTTATTTATTAACATTTCTGCCCCCCAGTGGGCGTTAGCTCAGTGCATGTCTGTTGATGCATGATGGGATATCGAGTCCCTTAATGCGAGCAAATTGTTACTTCTGGTAAGTTCAAATGTTCGTCAGCATATTGAGGCTAATATTGTATCCTATAGTAGGTTTGGGGAACATTAGGCAGGCTTTATTAGCATTTGGAGTGCTGTGCTTAACCGTCTTGAAAGTTCAAAACTGTAGCTTCACCCAGCTGGTGTCCATATTTCTCTCCCACCCGGCGATGGTGCACTTCCCGACGGCCGGGCTGCCATGTGTAATAGATTGGAACCAAAGTGCCCTGGAGCATTGGGAAGTCACTCGACAGAGCTCCGCCATTTGGCTTCCTGATGCAGCCTGCCTTTCTGCTCCGCTTTTTATTATTTACTTAGCCAACGCGTTTCAAGATTTGCGACCTCTTCTTCCAGGGCAGCCACACACAAAACATCTGAGCCTCGCATCAGTCTTAATTTCCGGCTTTATCTATTACCATTTCTGCCCCCCAGTGGGCGTTAGCTCAGTGCACATCTGTTGATGCATGATGGGATATTGAGTCCCTTAATGCGAGCAAATTGTTACTTCCGGTAAGTTCAAATGTTCGTCTGCATATTGAGGCTAATATTGTATCCTATAGTAGGTTTAGGGAACATTAGGCAGGCTTTATTAGCATTTAGAGCGCTGTGCTTAACCATCTTGAAAGTTCAAAACTGTAGCCTCACCCAGCTGGTGTCCATATTTCTCTCCCAGCCGGCGATGGTGCACTTCCCCATGGCCGGGCTGCCGTGTGTAATAGATTGGAACCAAAGTGCCCTGGAGCATTGGGAAGTCACTCGACAGAGCTCCGCCATTCGGCTTCCTGATGCAGCCTGCCTTTCTGCTCCGCTTTTTATTATTTTCTTAGCCAACGTGTTTCAAGGTTTGCGACCTCTTCTTCCTGGGCAGCCACACACAAAACATCTGAGCCTCGCATTAGTCTTAATTTCCGGCTTTATTTATTACAATTTCTGCCCCCCAGTGGGCGTTAGCTCAGTGCACATCTGTTGATGCATGATGGGATATTGAGTCCCTTAATGCGAGCAAATTGTTACTTCCGGTAAGTTCAAATGTTCGTCTGCATATTGAGGCTAATATTGCATCCTATAGTAGGTTTAGGGAACATTAGGCAGGCTTTATTAGCATTTGGAGCGCTGTGCTTAACCATCTTGAAAGTTCAAAACTGTAGCCTCACCCAGCTGGTGTCCATATTTCTCTCCCAGCCGGTGATGGTGCACTTCCCCATGGCCGGGCTGCCGTGTGTAATAGATTGGAACCAAAGTGCCCTGGAGCATTGGGAAGTCACTCAACAGAGCTCCGCCATTCGGCTTCCTGATGCAGCCTGCCTTTCTGCTCCGCTTTTTATTATTTTCTTAGCCAACGTGTTTCAAGGTTTGCGACCTCTTCTTCCTGGGCAGCCACACACAAAACATCTGAGCCTCGCATTAGTCTTAATTTCCGGCTTTATTTATTACCATTTCTGCCCCCCAGTGGGCGTTAGCTCAGTGCACGTCTGTTGATGCATGATGGGATATCGAGTCCCTTAATGCGAGCAAATTGTTACTTCTGGAAAGTTCAAATGTTCGTCTGCATATTGAAGCTAATATTGTATCCTATAGTAGGTTTGGGGAACATTAGGCAGGCTTTATTAGCATTTGGAGCGCTGTGCTTAACCGTCTTGAAAGTTCAAAACTGTAGCCTCACCCAGCTGGTGTCCATATTTCTCTCCCAGCCGGCGATGGTGCACTTCCCCACGGCCGGGCTGCCGTGTGTAATAGATTGGAACCAAAATGCCATGGAGCATTGGGAAGTCACTCGACAGAGCTCCGCCATTCGGCTTCCTGATGCAGCCTGCCTTTCTGCTCCGCTTTTTATTATTTTCTTAGCCAACGCGTTTCAAGGTTTGTGACCTCTTCTCCCTGGGCAGCCACACACAAAACATCTGAGCCTCGCATTAATCTTAATTTCCGGCTTCATTTATTACCATTTCTGCCCCCTAGTGGGCATTAGCTCAGTGCACGTCTGTTGATGCATGATGGGATATCGAGTCCCTTAATGCGAGCAGATTGTTACTTCTGGTAAGTTCAAATGTTCGTCTGCATATTGAGGCTAATATTGTATCCTATAGTAGGTTTGGGGAACATTAGGCAGGCTTTATTAGCATTTGGAGCGCTGTGCTTAACCGTCTTGAAAGTTCAAAACTGTAGCCTCACCCAGCTGGTGTCCATATTTCTCTCCCAGCTGGCGATGGTGCACTTCCCCACGGCCGGGCTGCCGTGTGTAATAGATTGGAACCAAAATGCCCTGGAGCATTGGGAAGTCACTCGACAGAGCTCCGCCATTCGGCTTCCTGATGCAGCCTGCCTTTCTGCTCCGCTTTTTATTATTTTCTTAGCCAACGTGTTTCAAGGTTTGCAACCTCTTCTTCCTGGGCAGCCACACACAAAACATCTGAGCCTCACATTAGTCTTAAATTCCGGCTTTATTTATTACCATTTCTGCCCCCCAGTGGGCGTTAGCTCAGTGCACGTCTGTTGATGCATGATGGGATATCGAATCCCTTAATGCGAGCAAATTGTTACTTCTGGTAAGTTCAAATGTTCGTCTGCATATTGAGGCTAATATTGTATCCTATAGTAGGTTTTGGGAACATTAGGCAGGCTTTATTAGCATTTGGAGCGCTGTGCTTAACCGTCTTGAAAGTTCAAAACTGTAGCCTCACCCAGCTGGTGTCCATATTTCTCTCCCAGCCGGCGATTGTGCACTTCCCCACGGCCGGGCTGCCGTGTGTAATAGATTGGAACCAAAGTGCCCTGGAGCATTGGGAAGTCACTCGACAGAGCTCCGCCATTCGGCTTCCTGATGCAGCCTGCCTTTCTGCTCCGCTTTTTATTATTTTCTTAGCCAACGCGGTTCAAGGTTTGCGACCTCTTCTTCCTGGGCAGCCACACACAAAACATCTGAGCCTCGCATTAGTCTTAATTTCCGGCTTTATTTGTTACCATTTCTGCCCCCAGTGGGCGTTAGCTCAGTACACGTCTGTTGATGCATGATGGGATATCGAGTCCCTTAATGCGAGCAAATTGTTACTTCTGGTAAGTTCAAATGTTGGTCTGTATATTGAGGCTAATATTGAATCCTATAGTAGGTTTGGGGAACATTAGGCAGGCTTTATTAGCATTTGGAGCGCTGTGCTTAACCGTCTTGAAAGTTCAAAACTGTAGCCTCACCCAGCTGGTGTCCATATTTCTCTCCCAGCTGGCGATGTTGCACTTCCCCGCTGCCGTGTGTAATAGATTGGAACCAAAGTGCCCTGGAGCATTGGGAAGTCACTCGACAGAGCTCCGCCATTCGGCTTCCTGATGCAGCCTGCCTTTCTGCTCCGCTTTTTATTATTTTCTTAGCCAACGCGTTTCAAGGTTTGCGACCTCTTCTTCCTGGGCAGCCACACACAAAACATCTGAGCTTCGCATTAGTCTTAATTTCCGGCTTTATTACTTACCATTTCTGCCCCCCAGTGGGCGTTAGCTCAGTGCACGTCTGTTGATGCATGATGGGATATCGAGTCCCTTAATGCGAGCAAATTGTTACTTCTGGTAAGTTCAAATGTTCGTCTGCATATTGAAGCTAATATTGTATCCCAAGTAGGTTTGGGGAACATTAGGCAGGCTTTATTAGCATTTGGAGCGCTGTGTTTAACCGTCTTGAAAGTTCAAAACTGTAGCATCGCCCAGCTGGTGTCCATATTTCTCTCCCAGCCGGCGATGGTGCACTTCCCCACGGCCGGGCTGCAGTGTGTAATAGATTCGAACTAAAGTGCCATAGAGCATTGGGAAGTCACTCGACAGAGTTCCGCCATTCGGCTTCCTGATGCATCCTGCCTTTCTGCTCCGCTTTTTATTATTTTCTTAGCCGACGTGTTTCAAGGTTTGCAACCTCTTCCTCCTGGGCAGCCACACACAAAACATCTGAGCCTTGCATTAGTCTTAAATTCCGGCTTTATTTATTACAATTTCTGCCCCCCAGTGGGCGTTAGCTCAGTGCACGTCTGTTGATGCATGATGGGATATCGAGTCCCTTAATGCGAGCAAATTGTTACTTCTGGTAAGTTCAAATGTTTGTCTGCATATTGAGTCTAATATTGTATCCTATATTAGGTTTTGGGAACATTAGGCAGGCTTTATTAGCATTTGGAGCGCTGTGCTTAACCGTCTTGAAAGTTCAAAACTGCAGCCTCACCCAGCTGATGTCCATATTTCTCTCCCAGCCAGCGATTGTGCACTTCCCCATGGCCGGGCTGCCGTGTGTAATAGATTGGAAACAAAGTGCCCTGGAGCATTGGGAAGTCACTCGACAGAGCTCCGCCATTCGGCTTCCTGATGCAGCCTGCCTTTCTGCTCCGCTTTTTATTATTTTCTTAGCCAACGCATTTCAAGGTTTGCGACCTCTTCTTACTGGGCAGCCACACACAAAACATCTGAGCCTCGCATTAGTTTTAATTTCCGGCTTTATTTATTACCATTTCTGCCCCCCAGTGGGCGTTAGCTCAGTGCACGTCTGTTGATGCATGATGGGATATCGAGTTCCTTAATGCGAGCAGATTGTTACTACTGGTAAGTTCAAATGTTCGTCTGCATATTGAGGCTAATATTGTATCCTATAGTATGTTTGGGGAACATTAGGCAGGCTTTATTAGCATTTGGAGCGCTGTGCTTAACCGTCTTGAAAGTTCAAAACTGAAGCCTCACCCAGCTGGTGTCCATATTTCTCTCCCAGCCGGCGATGGTGCACTTCCCCACGCCCGGGCTGCTGTGTGTAATAGATTGGAACCAAAGTGCCCTCGAGCATTGGGAAGTCACTCGACAGAGCTCCGCCATTCGGCTTCCTGATGCAGCCTGCCTTTCTGCTACGCTTTTTATTATTTTCTTAGCCGACGTGTTTCAAGGTTTGCAACCTCTTCTTCCTGGGCAGCCACACACAAAACATCTGAGCCTCGCATTAGTCTTAAATTCCGGCTTTATTTATTACCATTTCTGCCCCCATTGGGCGTTAGCTCAGTGCATGTCTGTTGATGCATGATGGGATATCGAGTCCCTTAATGCGAGCAAATTGTTACTTCTGTTAAGTTCAAATGTTCGTCTGCATATTGACGCTAATATTGTATCCTATAGTAGGTTTGGGGAACATTAGGCAGGCTTTATTAGCATTTGGAGCGCTGTGCTTAACCATCTTGAAAGTTCAATACTGTAGCCTCACCCAGCTGGTGTCCATATTTCTCTCCCAGCCAGCGATGGTGCACTTCCCCACGGCCGGGTTGCTGTTTGTAATAGATTGGAACCAAAGTGCCCTGGAGCATTGGGAAGTCACTCGACAGAGCTCCGCCATTCGGCTTCCTGATGCAGCCTGCCTTTCTGCTCCGCTTTTTATTATTTTCTTAGCCAATGCATTTCAAGGTTTGCGACCTCTTCTTACTGGGCAGCCACACACAAAACATCTGAGCCTCGCATTAGTTTTAATTTCCGGCTTTATTTATTACCATTTCTGCCCCCCAGTGGGCGTTAGCTCAGTGCACGTCTGTTGATGCATGATGGGATATCGAGTCCCTTAATGCGAGAAAATTGTTACTTCTGGTAAGTTCAAATGTTCGTCTGCATATTGAGGCTAATATTGTATCCTATAGTAGGTGTGGGGAACATTAGGCAGGCTTTATTAGCATTTGGAGCGCTGTGCTTAACCATCTTGAAATTTCAAAACTGTAGCCTCACCCAGCTGGTGTCCATATTTCTCTCCCAGCCGGCGATGGTGCACTTCCCTACAGCTGGGCTGCCGTGTGTAATAGATTGGAACCAAAGTGCCCTGGAGCATTGGGAAGTCACTCGACAGAGCTCCGCCATTCGGCTTCCTGATGCAGCCTGCCTTTCTGCTCCGCTTTTTATTATTTTCTTAGTCAACGCATTTCAAGGTTTGTGACCTCTTCTTACTGGGCAGCCACACACAAAACATCTGAGCCTCGCATTAGTCTTAATTTCCAGCTTTATTTATTACCATTTCTGCCCCCCAGTGGGCGTTAGCTCAGTGCACGTCTGTTGATGCATGATGGGATATTGAGTCCCTTAATGCGAGCAAATTGTTACTTCTGGTAAGTTCAAATGTTCGTCTGTATATTGAGGCTAATATTGTATTCTGTAGTAGGTGTGGGGAAAATTAGGCAGGCTTTATTAGCATTTGGAGCGCTGTGCTTAACCGTTTTGAAATTTCAAAACTGTAGCCTCACCCAGCTGGTGTCCATATTTCTCTCCCAGCCGGCGATGGTGCACTTCCTTACAGCTGGGCTGCTGTGTGTAATAGATTGGAACCAAAGTGCCCTGGAGCATTGGGAAGTCACTCGACAGAGCTCCACCATTCGGCTTCCTGATGCAGCCTGCCTTTCTGCTCCGCTTTTTATTATTTTCTTAGCCAACGCGTTTCAAGGTTTGCGACCTCTTCTTCCTGGCAGCCACACACAAAACATCTGAGCCTCGAATTAGTCTTAATTTCCGGCTCTGTTTATTACCATTTCTGCCCCCAGTGGGCGTTAGCTCAGTGCACGTCTGTTGATGCATGATGGGATATCGAGTCCCTTAATGCGAGCAAATTGTTACTTCTGGAAAGTTCAAATGTTCGTCTGCATATTGAAGCTAATATTGTATCCTATAGTAGGTTTGGGGAACATTAGGCAGGCTTTATTAGCATTTGGAGCGCTGTGCTTAACCGTCTTGAAAGTTCAAAACTGTAGCCTCACCCAGCTGGTGTCCATATTTCTCTCCCAGCCGGCGATGGTGCACTTCCCCACGGCCGGGCTGCCGTGTGTAATAGATTGGAACCAAAATGCCATGGAGCATTGGGAAGTCACTCGACAGAACTCCGCCATTCGGCTTCCTGATGCAGCCTGCCTTTCTGCTCCGCTTTTTATTATTTTCTTAGCCAACGTGTTTCAAGGTTTGTGACCTCTTCTCCCTGGGCAGCCACACACAAAACATCTGAGCCTCGCATTAATCTTAATTTCCGGCTTCATTTATTACCATTTCTGCCCCCTAGTGGGCATTAGCTCAGTGCACGTCTGTTGATGCATGATGGGATATCGAGTCCCTTAATGCGAGCAGATTGTTACTTCTGGTAAGTTCAAATGTTCGTCTGCATATTGAGGCTAATATTGTATCCTATAGTAGGTTTGGGGAACATTAGGCAGGCTTTATTAGCATTTGGAGCGCTGTGCTTAACCGTCTTGAAAGTTCAAAACTGTAGCCTCACCCAGCTGGTGTCCATATTTCTCTCCCAGCCGGCGATGGTGCACTTCCCCACGGCCGGGCTGCCGTGTTTAATAGATTGGAACCAAAATGCCCTGGAGCATTGGGAAGTCACTCGACAGAACTCCGCCATTCGGCTTCCTGATGCAGCCTGCCTTTCTGCTCCGCTTTTTATTATTTTCTTAGCCAACGTGTTTCAAGGTTTGCAACCTCTTCTTCCTGGGCAGCCACACACAAAACATCTGAGCCTCACATTAGTCTTAAATTCCGGCTTTATTTATTACCATTTCTGCCCCCAGTGGGCGTTAGCTCAGTGCACGTCTGTTGATGCATGATGGGATATCGAATCCCTTAATGCGAGCAAATTGTTACTTCTGGTAAGTTCAAATGTTCGTCTGCATATTGAGGCTAATATTGTATCCTATAGTAGGTTTTGGGAACATTAGGCAGGCTTTATTAGCATTTGGAGCGCTGTGCTTAACCGTCTTGAAAGTTCAAAACTGTAGCCTCACCCAGCTGGTGTCCATATTTCTCTCCCAGCCGGCGATTGTGCACTTCCCCACGGCCGGGCTGCCGTGTGTAATAGATTGGAACCAAAGTGCCCTGGAGCATTGGGAAGTCACTCGACAGAGCTCCGCCATTCGGCTTCCTGATGCAGCCTGCCTTTCTGCTCCGCTTTTTATTATTTTCTTAGCCAACGTGGTTCAAGGTTTGCGACCTCTTCTTCCTGGGCAGCCACACACAAAACATCTGAGCCTCGCATTAGTCTTAATTTCCGGCTTTATTTGTTACCATTTCTGCCCCCAGTGGGCGTTAGCTCAGTACACGTCTGTTGATGCATGATGGGATATCGAGTCCCTTAATGCGAGCAAATTGTTACTTCTGGTAAGTTCAAATGTTGGTCTGTATATTGAGGCTAATATTGAATCCTATAGTAGGTTTGGGGAACATTAGGCAGGCTTTATTAGCATTTGGAGCGCTGTGCTTAACCGTCTTGAAAGTTCAAAACTGTAGCCTCACCCAGCTGGTGTCCATATTTCTCTCCCAGCTGGCGATGTTGCACTTCCCCGCTGCCGTGTGTAATAGATTGGAACCAAAGTGCCCTGGAGCATTGGGAAGTCACTCGACAGAGCTCCGCCATTCGGCTTCCTGATGCAGCCTGCCTTTCTGCTCCGCTTTTATTATTTTCTTAGCCAACGCGTTTCAAGGTTTGCGACCTCTACTTCCTGGGCAGCCACACACAAAACATCTGAGCCTCGCATTAGTCTTAATTTCCGGCTTTATTACTTACCATTTCTGCCCCCCAGTGGGCGTTAGCTCAGTGCACGTCTGTTGATGCATGATGGGATATCGAGTCCCTTAATGCGAGCAAATTGTTACTTCTGGTAAGTTCAAATGTTCGTCTGCATATTGAAGCTAATATTGTATCCCAAGTAGGTTTGGGGAACATTAGGCAGGCTTTATTAGCATTTGGAGCGCTGTGTTTAACCGTCTTGAAAGTTCAAAACTGTAGCATCGCCCAGCTGGTGTCCATATTTCTCTCCCAGCCGGCGATGGTGCACTTCCCCACGGCCGGGCTGCAGTGTGTAATAGATTCGAACCAAAGTGCCATGGAGCATTGGGAAGTCACTCGACAGAGTTCCGCCATTCGGCTTCCTGATGCATCCTGCCTTTCTGCTCCGCTTTTATTATTTTCTTAGCCGACGTGTTTCAAGGTTTGCAACCTCTTCCTCCTGGGCAGCCACACACAAAACATCTGAGCCTTGCATTAGTCTTAAATTCCGGCTTTATTTATTACAATTTCTGCCCCCCAGTGGGCGTTAGCTCAGTGCACGTCTGTTGATGCATGATGGGATATCGAGTCCCTTAATGCGAGCAAATTGTTACTTCTGGTAAGTTCAAATGTTCGTCTGCATATTGAGTCTAATATTGTATCCTATATTAGGTTTTGGGAACATTAGGCAGGCTTTATTAGCATTTGGAGCGCTGTGCTTAACCGTCTTGAAAGTTCAAAACTGTAGCCTCACCCAGCTGATGTCCATATTTCTCTCCCAGCCGGCGATTGTGCACTTCCCCATGGCCGGGCTGCCGTGTGTAATAGATTGGAAACAAAGTGCCCTGGAGCATTGGGAAGTCACTCGACAGAGCTCCGCCATTCGGCTTCCTGATGCAGCCTGCCTTTCTGCTCCGCTTTTTATTATTTTCTTAGCCAACGCATTTCAAGGTTTGCGACCTCTTCTTACTGGGCAGCCACACACAAAACATCTGAGCATCGCATTAGTTTTAATTTCCGGCTTTATTTATTACCATTTCTGCCCCCCAGTGGGCGTTAGCTCAGTGCACGTCTGTTGATGCATGATGGGATATCGAGTCCCTTAATGCGAGCAGATTGTTACTACTGGTAAGTTCAAATGTTCGTCTGCATATTGAGGCTAATATTGTATCCTATAGTATGTTTGGGGAACATTAGGCAGGCTTTATTAGCATTTGGAGCGCTGTGCTAACCGTCTTGAAAGTTCACAACTGAAGCCTCACCCAGCTGGTGTCCATATTTCTCTCCCAGCCGGCGATGGTGCACTTCCCCACGCCCGGGCTGCTGTGTGTAATAGATTGGGACCAAAGTGCCCTCGAGCATTGGGAAGTCACTCGACAGAGCTCCGCCATTCGGCTTCCTGATGCAGCCTGCCTTTCTGCTACGCTTTTTATTATTTTCTTAGCCGACGTGTTTCAAGGTTTGGAACCTCTTCTTCCTGGGCAGCCACACACAAAACATCTGAGCCTCGCATTAGTCTTAAATTCCGGCTTTATTTATTACCATTTCTGCCCCCATTGGGCGTTAGCTCAGTGCATGTCTGTTGATGCATGATGGGATATCGAGTCCCTTAATGCGAGCAAATTGTTACTTCTGTTAAGTTCAAATGTTCGTCTGCATATTGAAGCTAATACTGTATCCTATAGTAGGTTTGGGGAACATTAGGCAGGCTTTATTAGCATTTGGAGCGCTGTGCTTAACCGTCTTGAAAGTTCAATACTGTAGCCTCACCCAGCTGGTGTCCATATTTCTCTCCCAGCCGGCGATGGTGCACTTCCCCACGGCCGGGTTGCTGTTTGTAATAGATTGGAACCAAAGTGCCCTGGAGCATTGGGAAGTCACTCGACAGAGCTCCGCCATTCGGCTTCCTGATGCAGCCTGCCTTTCTGCTCCGCTTTTTATTATTTTCTTAGCCAACGCGTTTCAAGGTTTGCGACCTCTTCTTCCTGGGCAGCCACACACAAAACATCTGAGCCTCGCATTAGTCTTAATTTCCGGCTTTATTACTTACCATTTCTGCCCCCCAGTGGGCGTTAGCTCAGTGCACGTCTGTTGATGCATGATGGGATATCGAGTCCCTTAATGCGAGCAAATTGTTACTTCTGGTAAGTTCAAATGTTCGTCTGCATATTGAAGCTAATATTGTATCCCAAGTAGGTTTGGGGAACATTAGGCAGGCTTTATTAGCATTTGGAGCGCTGTGTTTAACCGTCTTGAAAGTTCAAAACTGTAGCATCGCCCAGCTGGTGTCCATATTTCTCTCCCAGCCGGCGATGGTGCACTTCCCCACGGCCGGGCTGCAGTGTGTAATAGATTCGAACCAAAGTGCCATGGAGCATTGGGAAGTCACTCGACAGAGTTCCGCCATTCGGCTTCCTGATGCATCCTGCCTTTCTGCTCCGCTTTTTATTATTTTCTTAGCCGACGTGTTTCAAGGTTTGCAACCTCTTCCTCCTGGGCAGCCACACACAAAACATCTGAGCCTTGCATTAGTCCTTAAATTCCGGCTTTATTTATTACAATTTCTGCCCCCCAGTGGGCGTTAGCTCATTGCACGTCTGTTGATGCATGATGGGATATCGAGTCCCTTAATGCGAGCAAATTGTTACTTCTGGTAAGTTCAAATGTTCGTCTGCATATTGAGTCTAATATTGTATCCTATATTAGGTTTTGGGAACATTAGGCAGGCTTTATTAGCATTTGGAGCGCTGTGCTTAACCGTCTTGAAAGTTCAAAACTGTAGCCTCACCCAGCTGATGTCCATATTTCTCTCCCAGCCGGCGATTGTGCACTTCCCCATGGCCGGGCTGCCGTGTGTAATAGATTGGAAACAAAGTGCCCTGGAGCATTGGGAAGTCACTCGACAGAGCTCCGCCATTCGGCTTCCTGATGCAGCCTGCCTTTCTGCTCCGCTTTTTATTATTTTCTTAGCCAACGCATTTCAAGGTTTGCGACCTCTTCTTACTGGGCAGCCACACACAAAACATCTGAGCATCGCATTAGTTTTAATTTCCGGCTTTATTTATTACCATTTCTGCCCCCCAGTGGGCGTTAGCTCAGTGCACGTCTGTTGATGCATGATGGGATATCGAGTCCCTTAATGCGAGCAGATTGTTACTACTGGTAAGTTCAAATGTTCGTCTGCATATTGAGGCTAATATTGTATCCTATAGTATGTTTGGGGAACATTAGGCAGGCTTTATTAGCATTTGGAGCGCTGTGCTTAACCGTCTTGAAAGTTCACAACTGAAGCCTCACCCAGCTGGTGTCCATATTTCTCTCCCAGCCGGCGATGGTGCACTTCCCCACGCCCGGGCTGCTGTGTGTAATAGATTGGAACCAAAGTGCCCTCGAGCATTGGGAAGTCACTCGACAGAGCTCCGCCATTCGGCTTCCTGATGCAGCCTGCCTTTCTGCTACGCTTTTTATTATTTTCTTAGCCGACGTGTTTCAAGGTTTGGAACCTCTTCTTCCTGGGCAGCCACACACAAAACATCTGAGCCTCGCATTAGTCTTAAATTCCGGCTTTATTTATTACCATTTCTGCCCCCCATTGGGCGTTAGCTCAGTGCATGTCTGTTGATGCATGATGGGATATCGAGTCCCTTAATGCGAGCAAATTGTTACTTCTGTTAAGTTCAAATGTTCGTCTGCATATTGAAGCTAATACTGTATCCTATAGTAGGTTTGGGGAACATTAGGCAGGCTTTATTAGCATTTGGAGCGCTGTGCTTAACCGTCTTGAAAGTTCAATACTGTAGCCTCACCCAGCTGGTGTCCATATTTCTCTCCCAGCCGGCGATGGTGCACTTCCCCACGGCCGGGTTGCTGTTTGTAATAGATTGGAACCAAAGTGCCCTGGAGCATTGGGAAGTCACTCGACAGAGCTCCGCCATTCGGCTTCCTGATGCAGCCTGCCTTTCTGCTCCGCTTTTTATTATTTTCTTAGCCAACGCATTTCAAGGTTTGCGACCTCTTCTTACTGGGCAGCCACACACAAAACATCTGAGCCTCGCATTAGTTTTAATTTCCGGCTTTATTTATTACCATTTCTGCCCCCCAGTGGGCGTTAGCTCAGTGCACGTCTGTTGATGCATGATGGGATATCGAGTCCCTTAATGCGAGAAAATTGTTACTTCTGGTAAGTTCAAATGTTCGTCTGCATATTGAGGCTAATATTGTATCCTATAGTAGGTGTGGGGAACATTAGGCAGGCTTTATTAGCATTTGGAGCGCTGTGCTTAACCGTCTTGAAATTTCAAAACTGTAGCCTCACCCAGCTGGTGTCCATATTTCTCTCCCAGCCGGCGATGGTGCACTTCCCTACAGATGGGCTGCCGTGTGTAATAGATTGGAACCAAAGTGCCCTGGAGCATTGGGAAGTCACTCGACAGAGCTCCGCCATTCGGCTTCCTGATGCAGCCTGCCTTTCTGCTCCGCTTTTTATTATTTTCTTAGTCAACGCATTTCAAGGTTTGTGACCTCTTCTTACTGGGCAGCCACACACAAAACATCTGAGCCTCGCATTAGTCTTAATTTCCAGCTTTATTTATTACCATTTCTGCCCCCCAGTGGGCGTTAGCTCAGTGCACGTCTGTTGATGCATGATGGGATATTGAGTCCCTTAATGCGAGCAAATTGTTACTTCTGGTAAGTTCAAATGTTCGTCTGTATATTGAGGCTAATATTGTATCCTATAGTAGGTGTGGGGAAAATTAGGCAGGCTTTATTAGCATTTGGAGCGCTGTGCTTAACCGTTTTGAAATTTCAAAACTGTAGCCTCACCCAGCTGGCGTCCATATTTCTCTCCCAGCCGGCGATGGTGCACTTCCTTACAGCTGGGCTGCCGTGTGTAATAGATTGGAACCAAAGTGCCCTGGAGCATTGGGAAGTCACTCGACAGAGCTCCACCATTCGGCTTCCTGATGCAGCCTGCCTTTCTGCTCCGCTTTTTATTATTTTCTTAGCCAACGCGTTTCAAGGTTTGCGACCTCTTCTTCCTGGCAGCCACACACAAAACATCTGAGCCTCGAATTAGTCTTAATTTCCGGCTCTATTTATTACCATTTCTGCCCCCCAGTGGGCGTTAGCTCAGTGCACGTCTGTTGATGCATGATGGGATATCGAGTCCCTTAATGCGAGCAAATTGTTACTTCTGGTAAGTTCAAATGTTCGTCTGCATATTGAGGTTAATATTGTATCCTATAATAGGTTTGGGGAACATTAGGCAGGCTTTATTAGCATTTGGAGCACTGTGCTTAACCGTCTTGAAAGTTCAAAACTGTAGCCTCACCCAGCTGGTGTCCATATTTCTCTCCCAGCCGGCGATGGTGCACTTCCCCACGGCCGGGCTGCCGTGTGTAATAGATTGGAACCAAAGTGCCATGGAGCATTGGGAAGTCACTCGACAGAGCTCCGCCATTCGGCTTCCTGATGCAGCCTGCCTTTCTGCTCCGCTTTTTATTATTTTATTAGCCAATGCGTTTCAATGTTTGCGACCTCTTCTCCCTGGGCAGCCACACACAAAACATCTGAGCCTCGCATTAATCTTAATTTCCGGCTTCATTTATTACCATTTCAGCCCCCTAGTGGGCATTAGCTCAGTGCACGTCTGTTGATGCATGATGGGATATCGAGTCCCTTAATGCGAGCAAATTGTTACTTCTGGTAAGTTCAAATGTTCGTCTGCATATTGAGGCTAATATTGTATCCTATAGTAGGTTTGGGGAACATTAGGCAGGCTTTATTAGCATTTGGAGCGCTGTGCTTAACTGTTTTGAAATTTCAAAACTGTAGCCTCACCCAGCTGGTGTCCATATTTCTCTCCCAGCCGGCGTTGGTGCACTTCCTTACAGCTGGGCTGCCGTGTGTAATAGATTGGAACCAAAGTGCCCTGGAGCATTGGGAAGTCACTCGACAGAGCTCCACCATTCGGCTTCCTGATGCAGCCTGCCTTTCTGCTCCGCTTTTTATTATTTTCTTAGCCAACGCGTTTCAAGGTTTGCGACCTCTTCTTCCTGGCAGCCACACACAAAACATCTGAGCCTCGCATTAGTCTTAATTTCCGGCTTTATTTATTACCATTTCTGCCCCCCAGTGGGCGTTAGCTCAGTGCACGTCTGTTGATGCATGATGGGATATCGAGTCCCTTAATGCGAGCAAGTTGTTACTTCTGGTAAGTTCAAATGTTCGTCTGCATATTGAGGCTAATATTGTATCCTATAGTAGGTTTGGGGAAAATTAGGCAGGCTTTATTAGCATTTGGAGCGCTGTGCTTAACCGTCTTGAAAGTTCAAAACTGTAGCCTCACCCAGCTGGTGTCCATATTTCTCTCCCAGCCGGCGATGGTGCACTTCCCCACGGCCGGGCTGCCGTGTGTAATAGATTGGAACCAAAGTGCCCTGGAGCATTGGGAAGTCACTCGACAGAGCTCCGCCATTCGGCTTCCTGATGCAGCCTGCCTTTCTGCTCCGCTTTTTATTATTTTCTTAGCCAACGTGTTTCAAGGTTTGCGACCTCTTCTTACTGGGCAGCCACACACAAAACATCTGACCCTCGCATTAGTCTTATATTCCGGCTTTATTTATTACCATTTCTGTCCCCCAGTGGGCGTTAGCTTAGTGCACGTCTGTTGATGCATGATGGGATATCCAGTCCCTTAATGCTAGCAAATTGTTACTTCTGGTAAGTTCAAATGTTCGTCTGCATATTGAGGCTAATATTGTATCCTATAGTAGGTTTTCGGAACATTAGACAGGCTTTATTAGCATTTGGAGCGCTGTGCTTACCCGTCTTGAAATGTCAAAACTGTAGCCTCACCCAGCTGGTGTCCATATTTCTCTCCCAGCCGGCGATGGTGCACTTCCCTACAGCTGGGCTGCCGTGTGTAATAGATTGGAACCAAAGTGCCCTGGAGCATTGGGAAGTCACTCGACAGAGCTCCGCCATTCGGCTTCCTGATGATGAATACAGTGAAAACACCTATATACACTAGGGTACACTATAGGTTGGGGTACCCCTGTCATTGGCATGACCTCCCCTGTAAGGCCCTAGTATATATTAGGGCAGGGGGATTAAAACTACCTCTAAGTCAGAGTGCAGAAACATGCTACTTTAAGTAGTAGTCGCTTTTGCAGAGTGGTAGAGAAAGGGTGCTGGGCCTCCGACCAGCGCTCAAGAATTCCGCTGCGTTGGACTTACAGGAGGTACCAGGTGGGCTTCTTGGCCCACAAAGTCCCACAGGAGTAAAGTAGACTTCAACCCCCATCCAGTAGTCTGCACGGAGGCGTGTTTGCAGAGTGGTGGAGAAAGGGGGCATGGCCTCTGAAGACCGCTTAGCAATCCTACTGTGTGGGACTTACTGTAGGTAACAAGAGGGTACTTGGCCCCCAAGGACAACCTTGGGGGCCAACTAACCCTCCTATTACCTCCAGTAAGCACCACGCAGCAGGATTGCTAAGTTCTCATAACAGGCCACGCCCCCTTTGCCCACCACTCTGCAAACGCACTCCCTGGCACAGTCTTGGATGGGGATTGAAGTCCGCCCGTAGCCAGTGCTATGCTAAAAGACACTTAGAATACAGTGAAAACACCTACATGCAGTAGGGTACACTATAGGTTGGGGTACCCTTGTCATTGGCATGACCTCCCCTATAGGCCCTAGTATATAATAGAGCAGGGGGATTAAAACTACCTCTAAATCAGAGGTGCAGAAACATGCTACTTTAAGTAGTAGTCACGTTTGCAGAGTGTTAGAGAAAGGGTGCTGGTACTCTGACCGGCGCTCAAGAATTCTGTTGCGTAGGACTTACAGGAGGTACCAGGAGGGCTTCTTGGCCCCCAAAGTCCCTCAGGAGTAAAGTAGACTTCAACCCCATCCTGTAGTCTGCCTGGAGGCGTGTTTGCAGAGTGGTGGAGAAAGGGGGCATGGCCTCCAAAGACGTCTTAGCAATCCTACTGTGTGGGACTTAATGGAGGTAACAAGAGGGGTACTTGGCCGCCAAGGACATCCTTGAGGGCCAACTACCCCTCCTATTACCTCCAGTAAGTACCACACAGCAGGATTGCTAGAGTTCTAATAACAGGCCACGCCCCGTTTGCCCACCACTTTGCAAACGCGCTCCCTGGCGCACTCTTGGATGGGAATTGAAGTCCGCCCGGAGCCAGTGCTATGCTGAAAGACACATAGAATACAGTGAAAACACCTACATACACTGGGGTACACTATAGGTTGGGGTACCCCTATCATTGGCATGACCTCTCCTGTAAGGCCCTAGTATATAATAGGGCAGGGGGATTAAAACTACCTCTAAGTCAGAGGTGCAGAAACATGCTAATTTAAGTAATGGTCGCGTTTGCAGAGTGGTAGAGAAAGGGTGCTGGGCCTCCGACCAGCGCTCAAGAATTCTGCTGCGTAGGACTTACAGGAGGTACCAGGAGGGCTTCTTGGCCCCCAAAGTCCCTCAGGAGTAAAGTAGGCTTCAACCCCCATCCCGTAGTCTGCCCGGAGGCGTGTTTGCAGAGTGGTGGAGAAAGGGGTCATGGCCTCCGAAGACGTCTTAGCAATCCTATCGTGTGGGACTTTCTGGAGGTAACAAGAGGGGTACTTGACCCCCAAGGACATCCTTGGGGGCCAACTACCCCTCCTATTACCTCCAGTAAGTACCACACAGCAGGATTGCTAAGTTCTCATAAAAGGCCACGCCCCCTTTGCCCACCACTCTGCAAACACGCTTCCTGGCGCTCTCTTGGATGGGGTTTGAAGTCTGCCCGGAGCCAGTGCTATGCTAAAAGACACTTAGAATACAGTGAAAACACCTACATACACTAGGGTACACTATAGGTTGGGGTACCCCTGTCATTGGCATGACCTCCCCTGTAAGGCCCTAGTATATATTAGGGCAGGGGGATTAAAACTACCTCTAAGTCAGAGTGCAGAAACATGCTACTTTAAGTAGTAGTCGCTTTTGCAGAGTGGTAGAGAAAGGGTTCTGGGCCTCCGACCAGCGCTCAAGAATTCCGCTGCGTTGGACTTACAGGAGGTACCAGGTGGGCTTCTTGGCCCACAAAGTCCCACAGGAGTAAAGTAGACTTCAACCCCCATCCAGTAGTCTGCACGGAGGCGTGTTTGCAGAGTGGTGGAGAAAGGGGGCATGGCCTCTGAAGACCGGTTAGCAATCCTACTGTGTGGGACTTACTGTAGGTAACAAGAGGGGTACTTGGCCCCCAAGGACAACCTTGGGGGCCAACTAACCCTCCTATTACCTCCAGTAAGCACCACGCAGCAGGATTGCTAAGTTCTCATAACAGGCCACGCCCCCTTTGCCCACCACTCTGCAAACGCACTCCCTGGCACACTCTTGGATGGGGATTGAAGTCCGCCCGTAGCCAGTGCTATGCTAAAAGACACTTAGAATACAGTGAAAACACCTACATGCAGTAGGGTACACTATAGGTTGGGGTACCCCTGTCATTGGCATGACCTCCCCTATAGGCCCTAGTATATAATAGAGCAGGGGGATTAAAACTACCTCTAAATCAGAGGTGCAGAAACATGCTACTTTAAGTAGTAGTCACGTTTGCAGAGTGTTAGAGAAAGGGTGCTGGTACTCTGACCGGCGCTCAAGAATTCTGTTGCGTAGGACTTACAGGAGGTACCAGGAGGGCTTCTTGGCCCCCAAAGTCCCTCAGGAGTAAAGTAGACTTCAACCCCCATCCTGTAGTCTGCCTGGAGGCGTGTTTGCAGAGTGGTGGAGAAAGGGGGCATGGCCTCCAAAGACGTCTTAGCAATCCTACTGTGTGGGACTTAATGGAGGTAAGAAGAGGGGTACTTGGCCGCCAAGGACATCCTTGGGGGCCAACTACCCCTCCTATTACCTCCAGTAAGTACCACACAGCAGGATTGCTAAGTTCTAATAACAGGCCACGCCCCGTTTGCCCACCACTTTGCAAACGCGCTCCCTGGCGCACTCTTGGATGGGAATTGAAGTCCGCCCGGAGCCAGTGCTATGCTGAAAGACACAAAGAATACAGTGAAAACACCTACATACACTGGGGTACACTATAGGTTGGGGTACCCCTATCATTGGCATGACCTCTCCTGTAAGGCCCTAGTATATAATAGGGCAGGGGGATTAAAACTAACTCTAAGTCAAAGGTGCAGAAACATGCTACTTTAAGTAGTAGACGCGTTTGCAGAGTGTTAGAGAAAGGGTGCTGGGCCTCCGACCAGCGCTCAAGAATTCCATTGCGTAGGACTTACAGGAGGTACCAGGAGGGCTTCTTGGCCCCCAAAGTCCCTCAGGAGTAAGGTAGACTTCAACCCCCATCCCGTAGTCTGCCCGGAGGCGTGTTTGCAGAGTGGTGAAGAAAGGGGGCATGGCCTCCGAAGACGTCTTAGCAATCCTATCGTGTGGGACTTTCTGGAGGTAACAAGAGGGGTACCTGACCCCCAAGGATATCCTTGGGGGCCAACTACCCCTCCTATTACCTACAGTAAGTACCACACAGCAGGATTGCTAAGTTCTCATAACAGGCCACCCCCCCCTTTGCCCACCACTCTGCAAACGCGCTCCCTGGTGCGCTCTTGGATGGAGATTGAAGTCTGTCCAGAGCCAGTGCTATGCTTAAAGACACTTAGAATACAGTGAAAACACCTACATACACTAGGGTACACTATAGGTTGGGGTACCCCTGTCATTGGCATGACCTCTCCTGGAAGGCCCTAGTATATAATAGGGCAGGGGCGTTAAAACTACCTCTAAGTCAGAGGTGCAGAAACATGCTAATTTAAGTAGTAGTCGCGTTTGCAGAGTGGTAGAGAAAGGGTGCTGAGCCTCTGGCCAGTGCTCAGGAATACCGCTGCGTAGGACTTACAGGAGGTACCAGGAGGGCTTCTTGGCCCCCAAAGTCCCTCAGGAGTAAATTGGACTTCATCCCCCATCCCGTAGTCTGCCAGGAGGCGCGTTTTCAGAGTGGTGGAGAAAGGGGGTCACGGCCTCCGAAGACGTTTTAGCAATCCCACTGTGTGGAACTTACTGGAGGTAACAAGAAGGGTAGTTGGCCCGCAAGGACATGCTTGGGGGCCAACTACCCCTCCTATTACCTCCACTAAGTCCCACACAGCAGGATTGCTAAATTCTCATAGCAGGCCACACCCCCTTTGCCCACCACTCTGCAAACGCGCTCCCTGACGCACTCTTGGATGGGGATTGAAGTCCCCTTCGCTGCTGGGGATCCTTTAGGGGCCAACTAGCCTACCTCTTACGTCCAGTAAGCCCCACACAGTGGGATTGCAACAAGGTGGACACAGGCCCCGCCCCCTTTCTCCACCACTCTGCAAACGCGCCCCCTGGCACATTCTAATTTGGGGTATTAAGTCCCCTTGAATCCTAAGGGTCCCTGGTGGCCAACTAGTCCACAAGGTGCCTCCAGTAAGCACCACACAGCTGGATTGCAGAGAGGTGGTCTGAGGCCATGCCCCTTTTTACACCACTGTGCAAACGAGCCTCTTTCCATTCCATGGATGAGTGGCGGTGTCTGAGTGTCTGAATAGGTGTATGAGTGCATATGATAGTGTTGTATTGATAAGTGACTGCATGTATAAGTGATTGTATAGGTGAATGAGTGGATGTGTGTGCAGACCTAGGAATCAGTGAGTGAGTATGTATTAACTGGTATTGGTGTGTGGATGGTTTCGAAAATGGTAGTGTGTATTTTACAGTGGGTGTATTAAAGGTTATATTAGGGTGTGATGAGGTGCATCAGATTATTACGTGGATGATGTCATCAGTGATGTCATCAGTGATGTCATTTGAGATGTCATCAGTGATGTCATCAGTGATGTCACTGACCATGTCATGAATGATGTAATATGTGATGTCATCAGCAGTGCATTGCGGGGCGCGAGTTATAGTTAGCTGAACTAACTATAACAGTGGAATTTCTATGGTTTTGTACGAGTGAAATGTCCACCTAACTATAACGTCCCTGAAACCTATGGTTTTTTCAGTGAATTTCAAACGTTTTTTAAATGCTAATTTCTAATTATAATGTTCATTAAACCTATGGTTTTTTCAGTGATTTTAAATTATCATTCCATTCTCAACCTAGTGAAAACAGCCGATATTGCCAGTTTTCCGACAATAGCTTCCGCAAAAAAATTCGCCACAAATGAGAGCGACAACTAACGCTAATAATATGCAGAGTTGGCATTCCCGTGGAAAAATAACACGAAAACACCACTTCCCGATATTTTCAACGAGCAGCCAAATCTGGGGTGCGATCCAAAAACAGGCGATAAGCTGCGTTAGCAGTAAGAATTTAACATCTGCCTTTTACTGGTATAAAGCAGGACGACTGCCTACAGTGTGAAAGGGAGCCCAGCCCATAACCACATCTAAAGACCAACACATGTCATAGAGCTACTGACCATGCAGCTCCGACACCCAAGAAGGCCACAACACCCACTGCCATCACCCTCAGGACCTCCCCCCCGGACCACCCCCCTCCCTACTACCACCGAGGCAGCGCAGAACAGGACAGAAAACCCTCCAAAAACGGCATGGTCCCTCAGCCACACAATAGCTGAATGTTGGGAGATGTGGCAACCAAGTATGTGTGAAGGACGCAAGTCACCCATCAATAAAAATGCACACAATACCAAGTGTAGCGGTGATGTGGTGGACAGACCTCACTATGCAGAGCACAAACCTCTCCATGTGGACATATACTGCTGGTGCTTGTAGTGTTGTGGACAATAGACGCAACCATGTTACCTCAGGCAGTGGGGAAGATCTCGGTCATGTAGCTGTGTTGTCCCACCCTGGAAGCGGAAGCGGAGTGGGCTGGTCCAACGTACCCCACTCCAGCGTAGGAGTATGAATAAATAGGCTGGGGCTCTGGGTGTGGTTCACTTGTGGGAAGGCCAAAGCGTCTGCCAGGGCGGCAGCCCTCACCCTGCCACGAGGCCTCCGCCGTGACCGCCGGCCTCCTCGACACAGGCCCCCTGCGAACCCAGCAGCAGATCACCACAGACTTATGTCTGTACAGACTACTGCCTTCGATCTACACTGCGGACAACAGGGATCACAATTCAAATCGAGTCCCGATTGCAGATGACGCAGTCTTGTAGGCAAGAGACATTGCACCCAGTGCGGCCCGCCCGGACCACGCATCATCGCAGGCTGCGCACACGCTGAGTGCTTCAGGTGCCACTAACTCAGTGCACCACAAGTCAACACCACGTGGACTTATTAAGACTGAATTCATTAGGCAAAAGACATTGCTACCAGTGCGGCCCGCCCGGGCCACGCATCATTGCAGTCTCCACACACGCTGGTTGCTTCAGGTGACACTAACTGTACAGCTCAACTCAACGCGACGTGGCTGTGTGCCCTTGCTGACCGCTGCCTCCGGCCTACACTGCGGTCATCAGGGCTCACCTTTAAAATTAACTCTTGATTCATTAATTGCAGAGTCCAGTAGGCAACTAAGTATTACGTCCCTAAAACCTACATAATATCCTTTTAGTATCCTTGCTTCAAGAACTTGTTTTATATCAGTTATAGCTTTAGTACAATGACCAAATTCATCTTGCAAGTCCAAAGGAACACTGAATGGCAGTCTACACTGCGGACAGCAGAGCTCACAATTTGAATTCAGTCTTGATTTATTAATTGCAGACAGAATTGTACTCTTATGTCCTCGAATTTTGTCAAGAGGAAGTGACAAAAAGCATTCCTTGATGTCTGTGCTGACTACTGCCTTCGATGTACACTGCGGTCAGCAGGGCTCACAATTCAGATCGAGTCGCGATTGCAGATGACGCAGTCCAGTAGGCAAGAGACATTGCATCATCGCTGGCTGCGCACATGCTGAGCGCCACACCTACCACTAACTGTATGCAGCTCGAGTCAACGCCACGTGGCTGTAGGCCCTTCCTGACCGCTGCCTCCGGCCTACACTGTGCTCAGCAGGGCTCACAATTCAAATTCAGTCTTCATTCATTCATTTCAGAGTCATTAAGCAACTAACTATAATGTCCCTGAAACCTATATATTTCGACAGTGTATTCCATAAATGTTTCATCTTTTGTTCCATACACCTACACTGCGGTTAGCAGAGCTCACAATTTAAATTGAGACATGATTTATTTATTGCAGACAGAATTGTACTCTATGTCCTCGAATTTTATAAACAGGAAGTGACTAAAAGCATTTTTCGATGTCTGTGCTGACTACTGCCTTCGATCTACACTGCGGATAGCAGGGCTCACAATTCACATCGAGTCGCGATTGCAGATGACTCAGTCCAGTAGGCAACAGACATTGCTCCCAGTGCGGGTCGCCCACACCACGCATCATCGCTGGCTGCGCACACGCTGAATGTTTCTGATGCCCCTATCTCAGTGCAGCACAACTCATGGACCCTTTATGATACAATGTTTTGGGTATAATTTCACATCTGCTGCCCCTACCTCAGTGTACCACAAGTCATGGACCCTTTACGATACAAACTTGTGTGTATTATTTCACATCTGTTGCCCCTACCTTAGTGCAGCACAAATCATTGACCCTTTATGATTGAATCTATGTGTCTGATCCAATGATTACTGTTGTACTTGTTGCCAGCACTAACCATTCCCGTAGGGCTGGCTTACACTCACCCCACACGCATCCAGCACAGACGTCACTGGACATGTGACCCTGGTAATAAAAATGAGTCGAGCGCACGTGCCCGTACCCAGTTTCACTATCTATCTGTGTCCGTGTGTTCATTATGTATGCAAGATGCCGCCCTGGGCCCTACCACATTACATTATGCTGTGGACAGCGTATGCAACCATGTTACCTCTGGCAGTGGGGAAAACTTCGGTTATGTAACTTTCTCTCGGTCATTGTACAAGTACGTACGTAGAGACTGGATCATTAGAGTACTGCAAGGAGAGTGTATAGTGAATTTATAAGTGCTTGGGGATTGACGGAGTAATTCTATAAGTACATATGTTGGCGCAGCCTATCCCCGAACACAAGCTTGGCTCTAATTGGCTGCCCTCCATGTGCCAAAAACTGAAACTTAAACTTTCCAGGGCCCTGTATTGCTACAGCTGCAACACTCCACTGAATGTGCAATAAACATTCATATCCACACAGATGTGTCATGTCCACCATCTTTCATGTGTGGAACTATGGATGAATGTAGGGTCAGTGATTCCCCGTACCTTCCATGTTGGCCATGTTGTGGGACTTGGCTCAATGAGTGACACATTGGCGCTTGCGACCCGGGTGACGTCAGCACTACAACAGGGACACCCGCATCAGTTGATTCCTCATACAGCCCAGGACGGAGCCACGCCCATAGCTCCGGAGTCATTCGTCACAGCCTCACGCAGGACTGGCATACGCCAGGCCAGCCCACTCCGCTTAAAATTACAGGGAAGGACAACAACGCTACATGGCCCAGATTTTTATTGTAGTGATCTGCTGGTCACACCCTAGTTGTCAGTACGCCACAGCCACTCCCTCACGGCTAGTATACACCCACACCACACCCATCCAGCACACGCTTCACAGGACACGTGACCCTGCCAATAAAAAAGACCGGGCGCACGTGCGCGACGCCTTTTCAGAGTTGCTCGCACCGGATACACTCCGGCCGGCACAGGCACACCGGCACGGGACGGTGACTTTCAGTCCACTGAGGTACGGGTACCGTAACTGCTGAGCGGGTGTGCAGCCTGCGGTGATGGCCCGTCCCGGCAGTCTGGACAGCTCAGGTTTTGTGTGCCCTGCTGGACCGCAGTGTAGGCCTGAGCCATCACACAGTGCAGGCCTACCGCCACGTGGCGTCGCCTCGCTGGTCACAGAGTTAGTGGCACCGCAAGAGCTGAGCGGGTGTGCAGCCTGCGATGAAAAGCCCGGTGCACTGGTATGTCCTCTGCCATGGCAAAATCAAGACCCAGCACCAAATGTGAGACCTGGTGGACTGCGGAGCGGGGCTGCATCACATGCAGGGTGCCGTGTCCGCGGGCCCAGGGCTTGGGGCTTGCAGCGGCACGTGGTAGGCCCTCTTTTCTACACGCAGGTTGCGAAAGGTGAGCAGAGAGGCTTGTTAGCGCAGAGGCGGGCAGTGGGAGTGGATGGGGTGCAGCAGCCTGGGTGCGCAGCGGCGGACAGTCACCTCCAGGCAGTGGGAGTGGATGGGGTGCAGCAGCCTGGGTGCGCAGCAGCGGGCATACACCTCTGGGCAGTGGAAGTGGATGGGGTGCAGCAGCCTGGGTGCGCAGCGGTGAGCAGACACCTCTGGGCAGTGGAAGTGGATGGGGTACAGCAGCCTGGATGCACAAAGGTGGGACAGAGAATTTGGCGTGTGCAGTTGTATGTACTCTGCCATTACTGATTCCATACTACGTTTCAGATGAGTAAGCTTGAGGGCTCCACTATGTCCCGGCACGTGGTTGGAGACACACCGGTAACGGAAAGGTGAGCTGTAAGGGTTTTGTCCACAGTGTCGGCCCTCACTGTCCCTCTCCATCTCTTCCTTTCTCTCCCTCACACTCTTTCTCTCTCCCTTCCTCTCTCTCTCACTCTATCTCTTCCGCTCTCTCACACTGTCTTTTTCTTTCTCTCTCTCTACCTCTCTCTCTCTCTTTCTCTCTCTCTCACTCTTCCTCTGTTTCTCTCTTCCTCTTTCTCATACTGTTTCTCTCTTTCTCTCTCTCTTCCTCTCTCTCACTGTTTCTCTCTCGCTTCCTCTCTCTCTCACTCTTTCTCTCTGTCTACCTCTCACTCTTTCTTTCTTTCTCTCTCTCTTCCTCTCTCTCTCTCCTTTGAAGGACGCATGGCACACAATCTTATCTTGCTTTTTGTCTAGCAGGCTGTGATTCACAGATTGACGACCCCCCCCGACACGGACCTCCCGCCACGAGGCGATGACTTCAGTTCCACTGAGTTAGTGCCACCAGAGCTGAGCGCGTGTGCAGCCTGCGATGATGCGTGGCCATCCTGCAATCAACACCCGCTCTGAATTGTGAGCTCGGCTTGACCGCCTGTACGCAACGCCTGAGGAGGTTGCTTCAGCACGTGGTGGACCCTCTGAGACACACGCCGGTGGCAGAAGGTGACAGAGAGCCTTGTTTCCGCAGCAGCGAGCAGTCACCTCTGGGCGGTGGGAGTGGATAGTGTGCAGCACCCTGGGTGCACAAGAGCGGGCAGACACCTCCGAGCAGTGGGAGTGGATGGGGTGCAGCAGCCTGGGTGCGCAGCGGCGAACATTCACCTCTGGGCAGTGGGAGTGGATGGGGTGCAGCAGCAGCGAGCAGACACCTCTGGGCAGTGGAAGTGGATGTTGTACAGCAGCCTGGATGCACAAAGGCGGGACAGAGAATTAGGCGTGTGCAGTTGTATCTACTCTGCCATTACTGATTCCATACTACGTTTCAGATGAGTAAGCTTGAGGGCTCCACTATGTCCCGGCACGTGGTTGGAGACACACCGGTGACGGAAAGGTGAGGTGTGAGGGTTTTGTCCACAGTGTCGGAACTCACTGTCCCTCTCCATCTCTTCCTTTCTCTCCCTCACACTCTTTCTCTCTCCCTTCCTCTCTCTCTCACTCTATCTCTTCCTCTCTCTCACACTGTTTTTATTTTCTCTCTCTCTACCTCTCTCTTTCTTTCTCTCTCACTCTTCCTCTGTTTCTCTCTTCCTCTTCCTCACACTGTTTCTTTCTCTCTCTCTTCCTCTCTCTCACTGTTTCTCGCTCTCTTCCTCTCTCTCTCACTCTTTCTCTCTTTCTCTCTGTCTACCTCTCACTCTTTATTTCTTTCTCTCTCTCTTCCTCTCTCTCTCCTTTGATGGACGCATGAAGCACAATCTTATCTTGCTTTTTGTCTAGCAGGCTGATTCACAGATTGACGACCCCCTTCCCCCGACACGGACCTCCCGCCACGAGGCGATGACTTCAGTTCCACTATAATAGGTTTGGGGAACATTAGGCAGGCTTTATTAGCATTTGGAGCACTGTGCTTAACCGTCTTGAAAGTTCAAAACTGTAGCCTCACCCAGCTGGTGTCCATATTTCTCTCCCAGCCGGCGATGGTGCACTTCCCCACGGCCGGGCTGCCGTGTGTAATAGATTGGAACCAAAGTGCCATGGAGCATTGGGAAGTCACTCGACAGAGTTCCGCCATTCGGCTTCCTGATGCAGCCTGCCTTTCTGCTCCGCTTTTTATTATTTTCTTAGCCAACGCATTTCAAGGTTTGCGACCTCTTCTCCCTGGGCAGCCACACACAAAACATCTGAGCCTCGCATTAAACTTAATTTCCGGCTTCATTTATTAACATTTCTGCCCCCCAGTGGACGTTAGCTCAGTGCACTTCTGTTGATGCATGATGGGATATCGAGTCACTTAATGCGAGCAAATTGTTACTTCTGGTAAGTTTAAATGTTCGTCGGCATATTGAGGCTAATATTGTATCCTATAGTAGGTTTGGAGAAAATTAGGCAGGCTTTATTAGCATTTGAAGCGCTGTGCTTAACCGTCTTGAAAGTTCAAAACTGTAGCCTCACCCAGCTGGTGTCCATATTTCTCTCCCAGCCGGCGATGGTGCACTTCCCCATGGCCGGGCTGACGTGTGTAATAGATTGGAACCAAAGTGCCCTGGAGCATTGGGAAGTCACTCGACAGAGCTCCGCCATTCGGCTTCCTGATGCAGCCTGCCTTTCTGCTCCGCTTTTTATTATTTTCTTAGCCAACGTGTTTCAAGGTTTGCGACCTCTTCTTACTGGGCAGCCACACACAAAACATCTGAGCCTCGCATTAGTCTTAAATTCCGGCTTTATTTATTACCATTTCTGCCCCCCAGTGAGCGTTAGCTCAGTGCACATCTGTTGATGCATGATGGGATATTGAGTCCCTTAATGCGAGCAAATTGTTACTTCTGGTAAGTTCAAATGTTCGTCTCCATATTGAGGCTAATATTGTATCCTATAGTAGGTTTTCGGAACATTAGACAGGCTTTATTAGCATTTGGAGCGCTGTGCTTCCCGTCTTGAAATTTCAAAACTGTAGCCTCACCCAGCTGGTGTCCATATTTCTCTCCCAGCCGGCGATGGTGCACTTCCCTACAGCTGGGCTGCCGTGTGTAATAGATTGGAACCAAAGTGCCCTGGAGCATTGGGAAGTCACTCGACAGAGCTCCGCCATTCGGCTTCCTGATGCAGCCTGCCTTTCTGCTCCGCTTTTTATTATTTTCTTAGCCAACGCGTTTCAAGGTTTGCGACCTCTTCTTACTGGGCAGCCACACACAAAACATCTGAGCCTCGCATTAGTCTTAATTTCCGGCTTTATTTATTACCATTTCTGCCCCCCAGTGGGCGTTAGCTCAGTGCACGTCTGTTGATGCATGATGGGATATCGAGTCCCTTAATGCGAGCAAATTGTTACTTCTGGTAAGTTCAAATGTTCGTCTGCATATTGAGGCTAATATTGTATCCTATAGTAGGTGTGGGGAACATTAGGCAGGCTTTATTAGCATTTGGAGCGCTGTGCTTAACCGTCTTGAAATTTCAAAACTGTAGCCTCACCCAGCTGGTGTCCATATTTCTCTCCCAGCCGGCGATGGTGCACTTCCCTACAGCTGGGCTGCCGTGTGTAATAGATTGGAACCAAAGTGCCCTGGAGCATTGGGAAGTCACTCGACAGAACTCCGCCATTCGGCTTCCTGATGCAGCCTGCCTTTCTGCTCCGCTTTTTATTATTTTCTTAGCCAATGCGTTTCAAGGTTTGCGACCTCTTCGTCCTGGCAGCCACACACAAAACATCTGAGCCTCGCATTAGTCTTAATTTCCGGCTTTATTTATTACCATTTCTGCCCCCCAGTGGGCGTTAGCTCAGTGCAAGTCTGTTGATGCATGATGGGATATCGAGTCCCTTAATGCGAGCAAATTGTTACTTCTGGTAAGTTCAAATGTTCGTCTGCATATTGAGGCTAATATTGTATCCTATAATAGGTTTGGGGAACATTAGGCAGGCTTTATTAGCATTTGGAGCACTGTGCTTAACGGTCTTGAAAGTTCAAAACTGTAGCCTCACCCAGCTGGTGTCCATATTTCTCTCCCAGCCAGCGATGGTGCACTTCCCCACGGCCGGGTTGCCTTGTGTAATAGATTGGAACCAAAGTGCCCTGGAGCATTGGGAAGTCACTCGACAGTAATGTCATTTGAGATGTCATCAGTGATGTCATCAGTGATGTCACTGACCATGTCATGAATGATGTAATATGTGACGTCATCAGCAGTGCATTGCAGGGGCGCGAGTTATAGTTAGCTGAACTAACTATAATGCACGAATTTCATTGGTTTTGTACGACTGCAATGTCCAACTAACTATAACGTCCCTGAAACCTATGGTTTTTTCAGTGAATTTCAAAGGTTTTTTAAATGCTAATTTCTAACTATAACGTCCTTGAAACCTGTGGTTTTTTCAGTGAATATCAAAGGTTTTTTAAATGCTAATTTCTAACTATAACGTCCCTGAAACCTATGGTTTTTTCAGTGAATGTCAAAGGTTTTTTAAAGGCTAATTTCTAACTATTCCTACAGAGGTAGGATATGTGCAGAAAGAGGAAGAAAGGCGCAGAAAGAAGCAAGAGAAATGCAGAAAGAGGCAACAGAAGTCCATAAAGACGAAGAAAAGTGCAAAAAGAAGCAAGAGATATGCAGAAAGAACCAGCAGAGGTGCAGAAAGAGGCCTTGTTGCAAAGTCATCCTGTGCCCCCAACTTTTTGCTGACTGGTACTGGTGGTAACTGACTCTGACTAACCAGGCCCGGAGCAGGTGCTATGCTAAAAGACACTTAGAATACAGTGAAAACACCTACATACACTAGGGTACACTATAGGTTGGGGTACCCCTGTCATTGGCATGACCTCCCCTGTAAGGCCCTAGTATATATTAGGGCAGGGGGATTAAAACTACCTCTAAGTCAGAGGTGCAGAAACATGCTACTTTAAGTCGTAGTCGCGTTTACAGAGTGGTAGAGAAAGGGTGCTGGGCCTCCGACCAGCGCTCAAGAATTCCGCTGCGTTGGACTTACAGGAGGTACCAGGTGGGCTTCTTGGCCCACAAAGTCCCACAGGAGTAAAGTAGACTTCAACCCCCATCCCGTAGTCTGCACGGAGGCGTGTTTGCAGAGTGGTGGAGTAAGGGGGCATGGCCTCCGAAGACGTCTTAGCAATCCTACTGTGTGGGACTTACTGTAGGTAACAAGAGGGGTACTTGGCCCCCAAGGACAACCTTGGGGGCCAACTACCCCTCCTATTACCTTCAGTAAGCACCACGCAGCAGGATTGCTAAGTTCTCATAACAGGCCACGCCCCCTTTGCCCACCACTCTGCAAACGCACTCCCTGGCACGCTCTTGGATGGGGATTGAAGTCCGCCCGTAGCCAGTGCTATGCTATAAGACACTTAGAATACAGTGAAAACACCTACATGCAGTAGGGTACACTATAGGTTGGGATACCCCTGTCATTGGCATGACCTCCCCTATAAGGCCCTAGTATATAATAGAGCAGGGGGATTAAAACTACCTCTAAGTCAGAGGTGCAGAAACATGCTACTTTAAGTAGTAGTCGCGTTTGCAGAGTGTTAGAGAAAGGGTGCTGGGACTCTGACCGGCGCTCAAGAATTCTGTTGCGTAGGACTTACAGGAGGTACCAGGAGGGCTTCTTGGCCCCCAAAGTCCCTCAGGAGTAAAGTAGACTTCAACCCCCATCCTGTAGTCTGCCTGGAGGCGTGTTTGCAGAGTGGTGGAGAAAGGGGGCATGGCCTCCGAAGACGTCTTAGCAATCCTACTGTGTGGGACTTAATGGAGGTAACAAGAGGGGTATTTGGCCGCCAAGGACATCCTTGGGGGCCAACTACCCCTCCTATTACCTCCAGTAAGTACCACACAGCAGGATTGCTAAGTTCTAATAACAGGCCACACCCCGTTTGCCCACCACTTTGCAAACGCTCTCCCTGATGCACTCTTGGATGGGAATTGAAGTCCGCCCGGAGCCAGTGCTATGCTGAAAGACACTTAGAATACAGTGAAAACACCTACATACACTGGGGTACACTATAGGTTGGGGTACCCCTATCATTGGCATGACATCTCCTGTAAGGCCCTAGTATATAATAGGGCAGGGGGATTAAAACTACCTCTAAGTCAGAGGTGCTGAAACATGCTAATTTAAGTAGTGGTCGCGTTTGCAGAGTGGTAGAGAAAGAGTCCTGGGCCTCCGACCAGCGCTCAAGAATTCTGCTGCGTAGGACTTACAGGAGGTTCCAGGAGGGCTTCTTGGCCCCCAAAGTCCCTCAGGAGTAAAGTAGGCTTCAACCCCCATCCCGTAGTCTGCCCGGAGGCGTTTTTGCAGAGTGGTGGAGAAAGGGGGCATGGCCTCCGAAGACGTCTTAGCAATCCTACCGTGTGGGACTTACTGGAGGTAACAAGAGGGGTACTTGACCCCCAAGGACATCCTTGGGGGCCAACTACCCCTCCTATTACCTCCAGTAAGTACCACACAGCAGGATTGCTAAGTTCTCATAAAAGGCCACGCCCCCTTTGCCCACCACTCTGCAAACACGCTTCCTGGCGCTCTCTTGGATGGGGTTTGAAGTCCGCCCGGAGCCAGTGCTATGCTAAAAGACACTTAGAATACAGTGAAAACACCTACATACACTAGGGTACACTATAGGTTGGGGTACCCCTGTCATTGGCATGACCTCCCCTGTAAGGCCCTAGTATATAATAGGGCAGGGGGTTTAAAACTAACTCTAAGTCAAAGGTGCAGAAACATGCTACTTTAAGTAGTAGTCGCGTTTGCAGAGTGTTAGAGAAAGGGTGCTGGGCCTCCGACCAGCGCTCAAGAATTCCATTGCGTAGGACTTACAGGAGGTACCAGGAGGGCTTCTTGGCCCCCAAAGTCCCTCAGGAGTAAAGTAGACTTCAACCCCCATCCCGTAGTCTGCCCGGAGGCGTGTTTGCAGAGTGGTGAAGAAAGGGGGCATGGCCTCCGAAGACGTCGTAGCAATCCTACTGTGTGGGACTTACTGGAGGTAACAAGAGGGGTACTTGGCCCCCAAGGACATCCTTGGGGGCCAACTACCCCTCCTATTACCTCCAGTAAGTACCACACAGCAGGATTGCTAAGTTCTCATAACAGGCCACGCCCCCTTTGCCCACCACTCTGCAAATGCGCTCCCTGGTGCGCTCTTGGATAGAGATTGAAGTCTGTCCGGAGCCAGTGCTACGCTAAAAGACACTTAGAATACAGTGAAAACACCTACATACACTAGGGTACACTATAGGTTGGGGTACCCCTGTCATTGGCATGACCTCTCCTGGAAGGCCCTAGTATATAATAGGGCAGGGGCGTTAAAACTACCTCTAAGTCAGAGGTGCAGAAACATGCTAATTTAAGTAGTAGTCGCGTTTGCAGAGTGGTAGAGAAAGGGTGCTGAGCCTCTGGCCAGTGCTCAGGAATTCCGCTGCGTAGGACTTACAGGAGGTACCAGGAGGGCTTCTTGGCCCCCAAAGTCCCTCAGGAGTAAATTGGACTTCATCCCCCATCCCGTAGTCTGCCAGGAGGCACGTTTTCAGAGTGGTGGAGAAAGGGGTCACGGCCTCCGAAGACGTTTTAGCAATCCCACTGTGTGGAACTTACTGGAGGTAACAAGAAGGGTAGTTGGCCCGCAAGGACATGCTTGGGGGCCAACTACCCCTCCTATTACCTCCAGTAAGTCCCACACAGCAGGATTGCTAAATTCTCATAGCAGGCCACACCCCCTGTGCCCACCACTCTGCAAACGCGCTCCCTGACGCACTCTTGGATGGGGATTGAAGTCCCCTTCGCTGTTGGTGGTCCTTTAGGGGCCAACTAGCCTACCTCTTACGTCCAGTAAGCCCCACACAGTGGGATTGCAGCAAGGTGGACACAGGCCCCGCCCCCTTTCTCCACCACTCTGCAAACGCACCCCCTGGCGCATTCTAATTTGGGGGATTAAGTCCCCTTGAATCATTAGGGTCCCTGGTGGCCAACTAGTCCACAAGGTGCCTCCAGTAAGCACCACACAGCTGGATTGCAGAGAGGTGGTCTGAGGCCATGCCCCTTTTTACACCACTGTGCAAATGAGCCTCTTTCCATTCCATGGATGAGTGGCGGTGTCTGAGTGTCTGAATAGGTGTATGAGTGCATATGATAGTGTTGTATTGATAAGTGACTGCATGTATAAGTGATTGTATAGGTGAATGAGTGGATGTGTGTGCAGACCTAGGAATCAGTGAGTGAGTATGTATTAACTGGTATTGGTGTATGGATGGTTTCGAAAATGGTAGTGTGTTTTTTACAGTGGGTGTATTAAAGGTTACATTAGGGTGTGATGAGGTGCATCAGATTATCACGTGGATGATGTCATCAGTGATGTCATCAGTGATGTCATTTGAGATGTCATCAGTGATGTCATCAGTGATGTCACTGACCATGTCATGAATGATGTAATATGTGAAGCCATCAGCAGTGCATTGCGGGGGCGCGAGTTATAGTTAGCTGAACTAACTATAACAGTGGAATTTCTATGGTTTTGTACGAGTGAAATGTCCACCTAACTATAACGTCCCTGAAACCTATGGTTTTTTCAGTGAATTTTAAGGTTTTTTAAATGCTAATTTCTAACTATAACGTGCCTGAAACCTATGGTTTTTTCAGTGAATTTCAAACGTTTTTTAAATGCTAATTTCTAATTATAATGTTCATTAAACCTATGGTTTTTTCAGTGATTTTAAATTATCATTCCATTCTCAACCTAGTGAAAACAGCCGATATTGCCAGCTTTCCAACAATAGCTTCTGCAAAAAAATTGCCACAAATGAGAGCGACAACTAACGCTAATAATATGCAGAGTTGGCATTCCCGTGGAAAAATAACACGAAAACACCACTTCCCGATATTTTCAACGAGCAGCCAAATCTGGGGTGCGATCAAAAAACAGGCAATAAGCTGCGTTAGCAGTAAGAATTTAACATCTGCCTTTTACTGGTGTAAAGCAGGACGACTACCTACAGTGTGAAAGGGAGCCCAGCCCATAACCACATCTAAAGACCAACACATGTCATAGAGCTACTGACCATGCAGCTCCGACACCCAAGAAGGCCACAACACCCACTGCCATCACCCTCAGGACCTCCCCCCTGGACCACCCCCCTCCCTACTACCACCGAGGCAGCGCAGAACAGGACAGCGGACCCTCCAAAAACGGCATGGTCCCTCAGCCACACAATAGCTGAATGTTGGGAGATGTGGCAACCAAGTATGTGTGAAGGACGCAAGTCACCCATCAATAAAAATGCACACAATACCAAGTGTAGCGGTGATGTGGTGGACAGACCTCACTATGCAGAGCACAAACCTCTCCATGTGGACATATACTGCTGGTGCTTGTAGTGTTGTGGACAATAGACGCAACCATGTTACCTCAGGCAGTGGGGAAGATCTCGGTCATGTAGCTGTGTTGTCCCACCCTGGAAGCAGAAGCGGAGTGGGCTGGTCCAACGTACCCCACTCCAGCGTAGGAGTATGAATAAATAGGCTGGGGCTCTGGGTGTGGTTCACTTGTGGGAAGGCCAAAGCGTCTGCCAGGGCGGCAGCCCTCACCCTGCCACGAGGCCTCCGCCGTGACCGCCGGCCTCCTCGACACAGGCCCCCTGCGAACCCAGCAGCAGATCACCACAGACTTATGTCTGTACAGACTACTGCCTTCGATCTACACTGCGGACAGCAGGGATCACAATTCAGATCGAGTCCCGATTGCAGATGACTCAGTCCAGTAGGCAAGAGACATTGCTCCCAGTGCGGCCCGCCCGGACCACGCATCATCGCAGGCTGCGCACACGCTGATTGCTTCAAGTGCCACTAACTCAGTGCACCACAAGTCATCGCCACGTAGCCTTATTAAGGCAGAATTCATTAGACAAAAGACATAGCTACCAGTGTGGCCCGGCCGGAACACGCATCATCGCAGGCTGCGCACACGCTGAGTGCTTCAGGTGCCACTAACTCAGTGCACCACAAGTCAACACCACGTGGACTTATTAAGACTGAATTCATTAGGCAAAAGACATTGCTACCAGTGCGGCCCGCCCAGACCACGCATCATCACAGGCTCCACACACGCTGGTTGCTTCAGGTGACACTAACTGTACAGCTCAACTCAACGCCACGTGACTGTGGGCCCTTGCTGACCGCTGCCTCCGGCCTACACTGCGGTCATCAGGGCTCACATTTAAAATTGACTCTTGATTCATTAATTGCAGAGTCCAGTAGGCAACTAAGTATTACGTCCCTAAAACCTACATAATATCCTTTTAGTATCCTTGCTTCAAGAACTTGTTTTATATCAGTTATAGCTTTAGTACAATGACCAAATTCATCTTGCAAGTCCAAAGGAACACTGAATGGCAGTCTACAATGCGGACAGCAGAGCTCACAATTTGAATTCAGTCTTGATTTATTAATTGCAGACAGAATTGTACTCTTATGTCCTCGAATTTTGTCAAGCGGAAGTGACAAAAAGCATTCCTTGATGTCTGTGCTGACTACTGCCTTCGATGTACACTGCTGTCAGCAGGGCTCACAATTCAGATCGAGTCGCGATTGCAGATGACGCAGTCCAGTAGGCAAGAGACATTGCATCATCGCTGGCTGCGCACATGCTGAGTGCCACACCTACCACTAACTCTATGCAGCTCAAGTGAACGCCACGTGGCTGTGGACTCTTCCTGACCACTGCCTCCGGCCTACACTGCGGTCAGCAGGGCTCACAATTCAGATCGAGTCGCCATTGCAGATGACGCAGTCCAGTAGGCAAGAGACATTGCATCATCGCTGGCTGCGCACACGCTGAGCGCCACACCTACCACTAACTGTATGCAGCTCAAGTCAACGCCACGTGGCTGTAGGCCCTTCCTGACCACTGCCTCCGGCCTACACTGTGCTCAGTAGTGCTCACAATTCAAATTCAGTCTTCATTCATTAATTTCAGAGTCATTAGGCAACTAACTATAATGTCTCTGAAACCTATATATTTCGACAGTGTATTTCATAAATGTTTCATCTTTTGTTCCATACACCTACACTGCGGTTAGCAGAGCTCACAATTTAAATTGAGACATGATTTATTTATTGCAGACAGAATTGTACTCTATGTCCTCGAATTTTATAAACAGGAAGTGACTAAAAGCATTCTTCGATGTCTGTGCTGACTACTGCCTTCGATCTACACTGCGGATAGCAGGGCTCACAATTCACATCGAGTCGCGATTGCAGATGACTCAGTCCAGTAGGCAACAGACATTGCTCCCAGTGCGGGTCGCCCACACCACGCATCATCGCTGGCTGCGCACACGCTGAATGTTTCTGATGCCCCTATCTCAGTGCAGCACAACTCATGGACCCTTTATGATACAATGTTTTGTGTATAATTTCACATCTGCTGCCCCTACCTCAGTGTACCACAAGTCATGGACCCTTTACGATACAATCTTGAGTGTATTATTTCTAGGCCTGGGCGGTAAATTCCGTTCCGCTCGTGGAATTTGCGGAATTTGGGTAATTTCGCGTGCCGCGGAGAATGCAAAATTGCCAAAAATTCCGCGATCCGCGGCTTTGCGGAATTTTTTGCTTGTTCGCGCTTTCAAAAATGCGTGTTTGCGAGATATTTCTCCCCGAGCACGCAAACAGCGTTCGCGAACAGGAAAAAAGCATCGCGAACGGGCGGAACAAGCAATTCCGCGTGTTCGCGGAACTTTTGCGTGCTCGCGGAGATTTTTTACCGTTTCGCGGAGCTTTGCGTAGCGCGACTATGCAAATTCCGCCCACCCCTAATTATTTCATATCTGTTGCCCCTAACTTAGTGCAGCACAAATCATTGACCCTTTATGATTGAATCTATGTGTCTGATCCAATGATTACTGTTGTACTTGTTGCCAGCACCAACCATTCCCGTAGGGCTGGCTTACACTCACCACAGACGCATCCAGCACAAACGTCACTGGACATGTGACCCTGGTAATAAAAATGAGTCGAGCGCACGTGCCCGTACCCAGTTTCACTATCTATCTGTGTCCGTGTGTTCATTATGTATGCAAGATGCCGCCCCTGGGCCCTACCACATTACATTATGCTGTGGACAGCGTATGCAACCATGTTACCTCTGGCAGTGGGGAAAACTTCGGTTATGTAACTTTCTCTCGGTCATTGTACAAGTACGTACGTAGAGACTGGATCATTAGAGTACTGCAAGGAGAGTGTATAGTGAATTTATAAGTGCTTGGGAATTGACGGAGTAATTCTATAAGTACATATGTTGGCGCAGCCTAACCCCGAACACAAGCTTGGCTCTAATTGGCTGCCCTCCATGTGCCAAAAACTGAAACTTAAACTTTCCATGGACCTGTATTGCTACAGCTGCAACACTCCACTGAATGTGCAATAAACATTCATATCCACACAGATGTGTCATGTCCACCATCTTTCATGTGTGGAACTATGGATGAATGTAGGGTCAGTGATTCCCCGTACCTTCCATGTTGGCCATGTTGTGGGACTTGGCTCACTGAGTGACACATTGGCGTTTGCGACCCGGGTGACGTCAGCACTACAACAGGGACACCCGCATAAGTTGATTCCTCATACAGCCCAGGACGGAGCCACGCCCATAGCTCCGGAGTCATTTTTCACAGCCTCACGCAGGACTGGCATATGCCAGGCCAGCCCACTCCGCTTAAAATTACAGGGAAGGACAACAACGCTACATGGCCCAGATTTTTATTGTAGTGATCTGCTGGTCACACCCTAGTTGTCAGTACGCCACAGCCACTCCCTCACGGCTAGTATACACCCACACCACACCCATCCAGCACACGCTTCACAGGACACGTGACCCTGCCAATAAAAAAGACCGGGCGCACGTGCTCGACGCCATTTCAGAGTTGCTCGCACCGGATACTCTCCGGCCGGCACAGGCACATCGGCACGGGACGGTGACTTTCGGTCCACTGAGGTACGGGTACCGTAACTGCTGAGCGGGTGTGCAGCCTGCGGTGATGGCCCGTCCCGGCAGTCTGGACAGCTCAGGTTTTGTGTGCCCTGCTGGACCGCAGTGTAGGCCTGAGCCATCACACAGCGCAGGCCTACCGCCACGTGGCGTCGCCTCGCTGGTCACAGAGTTAGTGGCACCGCAAGGGCTGAGCGGGTGTGCAGCCTGCGATGAAAATCCCGGTGCACTGGTATGTCCTCTGCTATGGCGAAATCAAGACCCAGCACCAAATGTGAGACCTGGTGGCCTGCGGAGCGGGGCTGCATCACATGCAGGGTGCGGTGTCCGCGGGCCCAGGGCTTGGGGCTTGCAGCGGCACGTGGTAGGCCCTCTTTTCTACACGCAGGTTGCGAAAGGTGAGCAGAGAGACTTGTTAGCGCAGCGGCGGGCAGTGGGAGTGGATGGGGTGCAGCAGCCTGGGTGCGCAGCGGCAGACAGTCACCTCCGGGCAGTGGGAGTGGATGGGGTGCAGCAGCCTGGGTGCGCAGCAGCGGGCAGACACCTCTGGGCAGTGGGAGTGGATGGGATACAGCAGCCTAGGTGCGCCGACGTGGGCAGACACCTCTGGGCGGCGGGAGTCGTTGGGGTGCAGCAGCCTGGGTGCGCAGGGGCGAAACAGAGAATTAGGCTTGTGCAGTTGTATGTACTCTGCCATTACTGATTCTATACTATGTTTCAGATGACTAAACTTGAAGACTCCACTATGTCCCGGCACGTGGTTGGAGACACACCGGTGGCAGAAAGTTGAGCTGTAAGGATTTTTTACACATTGGCAACACTCACTCTCCCTCTCCATCTCTTCCTTTCTGTCACTCACACTCTTTCTCTCTCTCTCACTCTGTATCTCTTCCTTTCTCTCTCTCACACTCTTTCTCTCTTTCTATGTCTCTTCCTCTCTCTCTCATTCTTTCTTTCTCTCTCTCTTCCTCTCTGTCTCACTCTTTCTCTCTCTCTCTACCTCTCTCTCACATTGTTTCTCACTTTCTCTCTCACTTCCTTGTATCTCACTCTTTCTCTCTTTCTCTATCTCTTCCTCTCTCTCTCACTCTTTCTCTCTTTCTCTGTCTTCCTCTCTGTCTCACTCTTTCTTTCTCTGTCTCTTCCTCTCTCTCACTCTTTCTCTCTTTCTCTCTCTCTCTCTCCTTTCATGGACGCATGACGCACAAGCTTATCTTTTTGTCTTGCTGGCTGTGATTCACAAATTGTCGAGGGATGACACGCCATACCTGTACCTACTTTTATTTTGTTGTTTTGTTTAAATAAAATGTTTTATATGTAAATCCATAGATGACTGAGATTCTTATTTGTCCAACCTCACATGCATCTTCTTTACTATAATTGTGCGACATCAGCCAATTTGTTACGTTCCAGATTTCCTAACGTTGCTGTCACATTTGTTTGTGTGGGGGGGAGGTGAGGAGGGGGTGTCGGAGCAGTGTTGGGTGTCCGAGCTGCATGATCGTTGGCTCCATTGCATCTGTTGTCATTCACGTATGGCTCTGGGTGGGCTCCCTTTCATATTGCAGGTTGTAGTCCAACTTTACACCAGCTCAGAGCAGGTGTAAACTTTCTGCTACTAACGCACCTTATTGCCTGTTTTGTACTCTCTTCGACGATCTTGCTGGTGGTTGAGACACTTGCGAAGTGATGTGTTCGCTGCTTTTTGCACGAGAACGCCTACTCTACATCTCATTAGCAATATTTGCCGGACTCATCCGTGACAATGCTTTTTGAGGCTGCTATCGCTGGTAAACTGCTGATATGGACTGTTTGCTCCAGCTTGTGAATGGTGCGTTAAATGTATCACCATTTTGGTTGCGATAAAGTGCCGTTAACTCGGCGATATGTCCTTGAGAATATACCCCTCGGTGTTTGAAAGACTTAAGAAGTACTCGAGTGCCGCGCTGAGAGCCGCGCGCCCATCGCTTTCACAAGTTTGCTATGACAGGGCGGGAGAGAGCGAGGGAGAGAGACAGAGTGAGATAGCACAAACAGCGCAAGGCCGCACGGGCACCTGGCTCCACTTACCAACATGTGTGTGTGCATCGCCATCCGTGCACAGGCAATTCCCCCACAATGCAGCCCACACACATATCAATCACAGAACATCAACAATGAAGTCAATGTGGTACAAAACTCCCCTCATACGGGTTCTGTGTCCGGTTTGTGTGGCGGGGTGATGGCTGCATGGCTGTGTGCCTCTGACACATCAGACTGTGTAGGTGATGGGGCTGCATCAGATGTCATCCAGCACCTATGGAAAAACAATGTCTGGCTCACAGAGGCAGAGCTTGCAAAAGGGATACACCCCCGTTGCACATGCAACAGTCAGTTCTACCCTGTGTTGGGACGAGGCTCATTGTGGCACACAAGTGGACAATCTTTACAACACACCTCCCAGTTAGACACCAGTGGAGTGGCATAGGCTTTATTGGCATGTGCGTGTGAGTATGGACGAGGCAACGGCCACAACAGGCACGGACATGCTTAAGACACTTACACGCAGCATGGGTACATGTCGAGGGGCAGATGATGTTGGGCCTGAAATGGACAAGATTTATCACATATAGCAACGCTCACAGCCCTCCTTGCCTTGCTCCCCGACAACTTAGATTTCCTAAGAACACCCAAATGCAAAGCTTCGCAGTACCACACCAGTCTTGACTGACATTGAAATCTACCTCTCAGTGTAAAAAATGAGACCACAAAGTGTGCACATAACATTTCTTCTTTTTTGTGTGGAGGATATGCCACAGCTCTGAGCAATGATTTGAATGTGTGTACAACGTTGTGGGACATGGGTTGCTGTTTTCGTGGGTGTCAACGACATCCCATGTGGGGGTACCACAGGCAGGGGCTTCTATGTGTGGGCTGTGGATAAGTCGGATGGTTTATTTGGCTTCTGCACAGTGCCCCGTGTGAGGGGGCACGACTCACTGTATGTGGGGTCTGCATGGTGCTCTGCCTCCAGGGTGCAGCAATTGTCTGCTCTGCCGACAGTGATCAGGTGTGAGGGTCCGACAGGTTCACATGTCATGCTACATGGCCATGTGTGTGCTCTCACCGAGCAGTGTGTCCGAATTGGCAAAGTTTCCAAACGACGCTGTGTTGCTCGGACCATGGACCTGCGTCGCCTTGGACAGGTGTGTGTGAACACGCGTTAGTCCACGCACATGCATCCAGAGCTCGACCGAAGGGAGACGTGTCCTCTGTTTTGGTGGGATATGTGAGCAATCCCCACTGTGCAACAAGTTGTTGGACCATGTGCTGTGGGTGGCAATAGGATGTGGCTGCAGGTACGTAGTTACTCGTCCATGAATGCCCGTGCAGCTTCATGTGCAATGTGTTCCAATAGTATGTCGTAGTCGTGTTCAAGGAACACCAGGGTGAGCCAATCCATTAGGTGGTCCGGGCAGGTGTGCTCAGCCCACGCCGTCTCACCGATCTGCAACACAGCCCAATAGGGGAGCGCCTCGATGTGGTCACTGCACACGAGAGATTGTGCCATCACCCATGCACAACTACCAATACATACGTAGTATGTCAACGCATCCCATGCACGGCTGTCTCGGTTACACTCCTGTTCGTTATCCAACAGGGGGCGCAAACACAAGTCATAGTCCAATTCATCAACAGTTGTGTTGGATAGGCAGACATCCATGGGACACTCCAATGTGCATGTTCGGCAGTGGAACCAGGGCTGGACGCAGGTGACGTGGGCAATGCGGAAGCTGAGCCTGTAACTGATCCACATTCCATCTCTGTTAAGTTAATAACACATGAATTTTTTACTGTCACCCCTTCTCCACTATTTCCAGACTGAGCATAATTTCCAAACGTGCCACATTTTGTTTATCTCGCCGGAATAGATATACAAATGGAAATTAATGCTACATCGAATTTTCAAAACCATACAGGGCCATATTCACAAGAATGGCGATAACATTATCGCCGCTTTAGCGGCAGGAAACTGCCGCTAAAGCGGCGATAATGTTATCGCTGGTCTTGAGAATATGGCCCACAGTCTTTACAGATGACAACTTACACTTTTTCTTTGTGAAAACTCCTAAACATATATAAAGTACTTGTTTAACAACTAGTTACACATTATGCATATTTTAGAACCAATAAAACACCAGACTTTACTAACACTATGTTATTTAGAAATAAAAAATACTTTCAAAGTTAAACATTTCATCTCAAATACTTAACCACTACTACAAAACACATAACACACCTTGTTAATTTCTAATTTACCTTCCTAGTTGGTATGCAGATTTCAAATGTCACAAACGCATGCAATTCTTTTCTTGTCACACAGTACATGTAATGCACCGCTTTCATCAAGAATGGAACCTGTAATGGCACAATTTCCCTGTTGCTCCACACATAAATCCATGTAAAGAACAAATCAGAATAGTTCCCTATTTTTTTTAGATTGCAAAACCTCTCTTTATTGCTTATTTTTGAACTTTCCATATAAACTGTTTTGTTAAGGACACATACAGGTGAAAAGTTCAAGGTATTGTATCAACACTTTCTAGAACATCATTTTTTTAAACCTACCGATATTTTTTTTTGCAACATTTTCTCCAACATTTAACGGCACGTGGAGGTCAAAAGTTCACCATTCTTTCAAGTTTGAACTGCACCTTCCACATACAATTAGCAGGTGTGGTTGAGCTGAGCAAATTTCATCCTATAATATGTACTCCACGTATAAACTGCTTTTTTATTAACCAATCACAAAGATGCTTTTCATCAAAACTAATATACACCCTACTTTTTAGGACACAATACATTTCATATCCCAATCCATTAACGTTTTGTATGTAAAAAAAAAGTAGTTCCCCATGTTTAAACATATCTCTTATTCTACGAACGGACTGCATGAGCTACAGACATTTATCCATATCTTCTAGCCATACCTTCAAAATGCTAGTGTGGATTGTAGGACATAGCTATGTTTTCTGGTGCACGAGTATGCAGAACAGAGACGTATTGACTTAGACCTAGGTTTACAAAATGTGCACATTAAATGGTTTGCACAGAGAGGATTGAAGTGGCACCAATTGCTCCTTTGGTTAAAACCTGTTTGCATCTCCAACACCCTGATCTCATGATTGTGCACTATGGTGGTAACGACCTGGGCACATTGGTAGGTTTGGAAATGCTTATGAAGGACACCTTTGGACAATTGATGTTACTTTTGCCTCAAACTGTCTTTGTATATTCCAATATATGCCAAAGACAGCAGTGGAAATGGTCAAACCAATTTTGTCGTAAGATTGAAAAATCTAGGAAGAATGTCAACAAAGCTGTGTCTGCATACCTCAGAGACCATAGAATGGGGTCGATCTACAACAACAACATACGTTTTGATATGGCTGTTATCTACAGCAGTGATGGAGTACACTTCACAGATGAGGGAAACCGAGTTTTCCTGATTAACCTGAAGCTGTGCATTCGCACTTACATGTAGCTCCAACTAATAAACACAAGGGCTCTTTTTAAAGCCGCCTTATATTCCCAATTTCGGCTCGCAGAGTGTCACCTGCGGTTCCGCTACCAGAGGCACACCTGCGGGCCGTCGGGCAGGCTCACAGAGGAAGAGCTGCGGCCAGTGGGCTCAGCTCGCAGAGGGAGACCTACGAGCCGTTGGCCCGCAAAAGCACAGCACCGTCCCAGCTCGCAGAGGGAGAGCTGTGGCCTGACTCACAGAGAGAGACCAACGGGCCAACAGGCCTGCTAGCAGACACACAGCTATCAGTTAATGGGCTGGCTCGCAGAGATACAGCTGCGAGCCCTCCGCGCTGCAACCCGATGGGCTAACTCGCAGAGAGAGAGTAACGGGCCGTCGGGCCTGCTAGCACAGACACAGCTACGAGCTAACGAGGTGGCTCACAGAGGTAGAGCTGCGGGCCCCACGGCTCGCAGACACAGAGCTGCAAGCCGACGCACTGGCGTCTAAAGGCATAGCCGCGAGCTGATGATGTGGAGAGAGGGAGCGTTAAAGGAGTATCTCGCACAGACAGACCTGCGGGATATTTTCAGTATTGCCTCGCAGAGGTAGAATTACGGATCCAATGCCTTTTAGAGGGAGAGATGCGAGCCGACGGACTGAGTCACAAAATGGCTCACAGCTCGCAGTCACAGAGCTGCGAGCCGACGGACTCGCTTCTAAAGGCATAGCCCCGAGCTGGTGATGTGGGGAGAGGGACCATGAAAGGGGTATCTCGCACAGACAGAGCTGCGGTATATTTTTAGTGTTGCCTCGCAGAGGTAGAACTACGGACCTGATGCCTTGTAGAGGGAGAGTTTTGAGCTGACGGACTGAATCACAAAATGGCTGCCAACACTTCCTAGTTTCAACAGTTCGCAGCCAATCAGCCGCAAGCTCGTGCTCGTAACACTTCAGCCAATCAGATGTCAGATTTCTTAAATATTGATATCTGGAAAATTTGATATTTCTCTAAAACTACTGAATGGATTTACCCGATTTAAACAAAAGCGTGCTTTCTGGACCAAGACCTTTCTCTGTGCCAAATTTGGCGCAATTCCGTTCAGCAGTTTGACCTGTAGCCTTGTCTAAAGTTTCCTATGGAAATTGCATGGAGAAAACACGTTTTGGGACCCCCTTTTTTTTCTAAGCCCCCCCTTGACGAATCCCCCCCAAACTTTTAGGATAGCAGCTGACCTGAAAAGAGGAACGTTTTGGAAAATTTCGTAAAGATTCGTCAAACGTCGCCAAAGTTATAAGCACATCCAAAAATGCTTTTCCTTTGGAAACGTGGTCCTAACTATAACTACATACTGGCGACCGCCAGTAGGTAATATATATATATATATATATATAGAGAGAGAGAGAGAGAGAGAGAGAGAGAGATATTCACTGGAAAAAACAAGGGGCCTCCTTTATGAGCACTTTTGTCTTTTTTGATGTTCCGGTGGCGCAATGTGCCCCAACATACTTACAAGGCCATGTAAACACACTTTAAATGGCTTTTCAGGGCCTTGTTGTCGTGTAATCCCTGAAAATACATATGATCTGCGCATTTGTTGGATAACATAAACTGAGGAATTGGTGTCTAGACTGATTCCGGACACCCCCACAGGATATGTCAGCCTATAGACCAGCTAGCTCACAGTGCCACTATAAGCCCGCAAACCCTACCAAGGAGCGAATAGTTTCTGGCAACCTTTGAACATGACAGCCCTTGACCCTTCGGGGATCGTGGAAACAGTACAGTACTTTTCGTTCAGTCAATCAATTGTGATCCAGCATAGGGGAAAAGGACAGGAATGCACTGTATCTCATAGCTATGGCGCATTCCTGCCCTTTTGTTTTGATGTAAGGCAGCGCAGCAAGATTCCTTGCGTTGCTACCCTACGTCAGAACCTCACGAATGAGGCCCAAAGGTTACAGGGACGTTATTAGGCTCAGGTTTGCCTCAAACAAAACCAGTGAAATTCAGCAGTTATAGTTAGCTGAGCTAACTATAAATCGCCCCCACGCAATGAACTGCTTATGACCTCACATATCACATCACATATCACATCACTCATGACATGGTCAGTGACATCACTGATGGCATCTCAAATGACAATTTTTCAGTGAATTTCTAACTTTTTTTAATTCGATTTCCGAACTATAACGTCCCTGTAACCTTTGTTTTTTCCAGTGAATTACTAAGGTTTTTTAAATGCTAATTCCGAACTATAACGTCCCTGTAACTGTAAATGTCGATGTTTTTTTTAAGTAGTAATGGCGTTTGCAGAGTAGAGGAGAATGGAGGCGTGACCTCTGAAGACCTCTCAGCAATGCAGGAGGTCTTGTTGGCCCCAAGGACCCTCAGCAGCCAAGGGGACTTCATTCCCCAACCAGCAGCGTGCCAGGAGATGTGTTTGCAGAGTGGTGGAGAAAGGGAGCAGGGCTGTTGCCGAGTTGTCAGGCATTTTCTTAACTTTCTTTTTTTAGGGAAGGGGGCTTCATAGTCCCCTTTCACTGGGCCAATTTTGGCCTCGGGAGCCCCATCCCCCAGGTACAGGCATTTTTGGAATGAAGAGGGGGGCCTGGGGCTGCGGGGGAGTCCGCACGGCCCCCCAATGTATAAATCCCCATGGAGGTGGCGGCCCCTGTGGTTGCGGGGCGACCACGTGGGCCCACACATTTCATTGTTAATTGCCCCGGGGAGGTGGCAGTCCCTAGGGCTGTGGGGGCCCGCACGGCCCGCATTTATTTTGACTTAATTCCCGGGGAGATGGCGGTCTCTAGGGCTGTGTGGGGTCGCGCGTTCCCCGCATAATTTAAATGTAAAGCCCCAGGGAGGTGGCAGCCCCCATGGCTGTGGATGGTCCATGTGGCCCCTGCATTTATTTAGACTAAAGTCCTGCTCAGGTGTTGGTCCCTGGGCTGTGGGAGGTCCATGCGGCCCCCCTGCTTTCTACAATGTATAAAGCCCCGGGGAGGTGGCAGTCCCCGGGGTTTCGAGGAAAGCCATATGGGCCTCCCCCACACTAGTTTAACAAATAGCCTTGGGAGGTGGCAGTCCCCAGGGCATGGGCTTGTCTCCTGCACACCTCCCGCATATTTTTTAAAACATGCCCCCAGGATTTGGCCAACCCAGTTGCGTCTTTTTAAAAAAATGTTGCTGCAAATCAGCAGATCCTCTCCACATGACTGCAGCCCAAACCACTGAACGGAATTACACCACATTTGGTGGAAAGCTAGATGTTAGTCCAGAAAGCGTGCTATTTCTGATTAGGTGTAAATCCGTTCTGTAGTTTTAGAGATATTTAAGTTTTAATAAACGATAGATACCTGGGGACTTAAATCTTTGCAGTGGACTTGCTGATCCACAGCCCCCTTGCTGATATTTGATTGGCTGCCAGCACTTCTTCCAGGAAGTGTTGGCAGCCATCTTGGGGCTCAGCTTGAAGTTGAATCCCCCCAAAATTTAAAAAATAAGGAAAAGGGGGTAGGGTAGTGTTGGAAGCCGGAATCCCCGTCCCACACCACTGTCACCAAATGCGAGACCCGGGACTCCTCACTCAACGTTAGGCCAAGTAAGGACACCGTTTGAGATAGCCCTGCTCACCCCCTTAGTAGCTTGGCATGAGCAGCCATGCCTATCTCCAAGGCACGAGTGTACAGTATGTGCAACCACACTCACAACAACCCACTGGTGACACCATAAATGGACTCCACATGAGTTTGATAAAACGAGTATAAACTTTATGTAAAAAGATATACGATCAGACCACACGATACATAAGCCAACATATAATAAAGGGTAATATTTGTTCCGGCTGGCTGGTAGGTTCAAATCCCAACCACCACTTTCAAAATGCTATGCTGGTCGCAATGCTAGAATCACACATGTTGCAATGGACAAACAATAGTGCACTGCGTAACGATACAATCCTGTGCTGGGCAAAGGAGAAATAATACAATGCGTAATGATACACCCCGGTATCTGGCAATGGGAGAAATAATGCAATGCGTACCGCTACAATCATGTACTGCGCAATGAAGGAATAATGGAATGCGTCACACCCCAATCACGTACTTTGCAATGAAGAAATAAGGCAATGCGCGCCGCCACAATCATGTACTTTGCAATGAAGGAATAATGCAATGCGTAGCTACAATCATGTACTTTGCAATGAAGAAATAATGCAATGCGGGCTGCTACAATCCTGTACTTTGCAATGGAGAAATAAGGCAATGCGTAGCGCTACAATCGTGTACTTTGTTATGCAGAAATAATGTCAGGCGTCATACGACAGTCCGGCAGTTCGTTAGCAGCAATATTGGCAATGTGTATAACAACAGTCAGCCTCTTCGATAACAGTTGCCCCCCACATGTATCAACGATGACATAAAGTACACCTTCTCACTGTGGCCCCAGTACTGCCACTCCTGAACGCAGTACGGGCCCCAATCTGAGCCGAAGCAAAGGCTCACGTCGCCAGAAGGACTGAGAGGTCGAGAGAGTGTCCCTCCGAGCCCGCACCCTGCCCAGGCAGTGATCCACGTTACCTGGGGGGCGCGACCCCACTCTCCTCTCCCCCTTCAGCGAACTGGGCCTTCCATGTAGAACTTTCTCAATGGGCCTCAGCGACTCTGCCTGGCAGCTCAGCTCCTCCGGGGCTGCTGGTCTGGGCCACGACTGTTAGGAAGGTCTCAGGCGGCCGCAGGGCACACGTACCCTGCACACCTGAGAATATGTTACTCTGGGTGCACGTTCACCACAGCACCCTCCGGGTCTCCTCTGGCACGAAGCCACACACACAACGCTGATGGGACTTCACGTCGACTCCGAGTGCACGTTCACCAGGCACTCCTTCCTGCGGTCTCAGTTGGCATCAAGACACGCACACCGCGCTGCAGAGACTCACTTTCTTCTGGTGCACACGATGATCAGCCGATCACCTCCACAGTCCCAGGTTGCACCAAAGCACGCACACTGCTTCACTGAGACTTACTCCAACTCCAGTGCCCCGATATCCAGGCACTCTTCACCAACGCCTTCGGCTGCACCCCGAAACGCTCACCGTGCCCGAGCCTCACTTCTCCTCTGGTGCACTCGATGACCAGGCGGTCTTCACCAGCGCCTGTGGTGCACCACGACACGCACCCTGCGCGTCCGAGTCTCACGTCACCTCTGATGCACACGCTGACCAGGCGCTCTTCATCAACGCCTGCTGTGCACCACGACACGCACCCAGCGCGTCCGAGACTCACTTCACCTTCGGTGCACATGTTGACCAGGCGCTCTTCACCAACGCCTCCTGTGAATCCACGACACGCACCCAGCGCGTCTGAGTCTCACTTCTCCTCCATGTGTCCAATAACACAGGGCACACCTTCCGAGGGTCTCAAGCTGCCACAACACGCGCCCACCGCGTCGCTTGAAACTTCTCCAGAAACTTTTATGTTCCTGTGTTTCCAAACAGGGAGCCAGCTCACCTCGGGCCCTTGGGGTAACAAGGCACAGCACAAAGCACAGTCTTCTTCAAGCAGGGGGACCCAGCGCACAAAGCACAGTCCCAATAGCCTCTTCCTTGGTAAAAACGGCAAACTGCAGACCAGCCCCAGATCACGAAGCAAGGGTTGGTCCTTCCCAGCAGTCTCTTCAGTTGTGACTTCCTTACCAGAGGTTCCTCTTGACCACGAAATGGGTCCAAGCCTTTTCAGTCTCAATCCATTTCTATTCCAACGTTCAGGGATCTCAGCTCTCATAGTTATACCCCTAAATGTCTTTGAAGTTCGTTGTGCTCAGGGGTCCCTGACCCCTGCCTAAATCAGTTCTGGGTGTCTCCCTCCCAGTGTCACCTTTCTCCCTTTGATACTGGGGGTCTGGATCCTTAATCGTTCAGCAGGAGATGTGCCAATTGTTTTATAGCCGCAACCCAGGCCTCTTCACCTCCTGGTGCTTTTCCTCGCCTACTCTCCAGATGCAGGTCAGCCTGGTGCCATCTCATCCCCTCCCTGGGTCAAGACCTCCCCCAGCTCCTCTCCCCTCTCAGATCCAGACAGTCAATCCACATTCAGCAGAGACACACAGAAATGTTTAAAGCACAAAACTCAGCCACTTTCTAAAAGAGTGGCTTCTGAACACACAGTGACAAAACCACTTTCATAGAAAGATGTGTTATGACACTGTGAGTTCATACATACTAAACTTCATCTCTCCATTTTAAACTTATGGGAAACTAGGCTAACAAACACAATACCCAGCCTTCCCCATTCTGTCCTATGGGCAGGATGGCCTTTCACCAGTGAAAAACGAAATGGAGTGTTTTTCACTGTCAGGACATAACACACACCTCAGTATATGTCCTGCCTTTTACTTACATTGCACCCTGCCCAGGGGCTACCTGGGACCTACCACAGGGGTGCCCACGGTGTAGCAAAAGGGAAAGTAAGGCCTGACAAGTGGTTGCACTTGTCAGGACAACATGCTAACTTAGCAAACTGCGTGCCCTACACTGCAGGCCTGAGTTCCCTTCTCCGTGCACCTTTGCATTACTAGCCCTGGCACACACAATGCACATCACTAGGGACTTTACTAGTAAGGCAAACATACCAATCATTGCCAACCAATTACCATTACACTTTACACAGGGAACTACCGTACTTTGACACTGATCAGCAGTGGCAAAGTACCCAAAGCATCTAAAAGCAAAGGAGGTAGAGGCAAAAAGTCAGGGGTAATCACGCCAAGATATGCCAGGTCTAACAGGTAGGAATACTCTGAACCCCACAGATATGGTGGGGGGTCCCCCGCCGGGAGTTAAAAGCATTTTTTAAAATTAAAATTTGCCACAAATTTGCAGGTGGACCTGTGGCAAAATTGAAAAAAAAAGACTTGTGGCCTACCTCATCTTTTTCAGGAAGCCCCCGAGTCAGCCAAATCCCAGGGGCATGCAGGGTTATTATAATAAAGGAGGTGGGCTCATGGGGCCCCCCCTCCTAGACTTTTGAAAAGCCAGAGGACCGCAAACTCCCCAGGGCACTAATGTTTAAATAAGGGGGGATGCCCGAGCGGTACCCCCGCACCCTGGGGATTATTTATTTATTAATGGGAGGCCTCCTAGACCCCCCCCACTCTGGGGACCGCCACCTCCCTGGGGCTTTAAAATTAAAGAATGCTGGGATCACGCGGACCCTCCCAGCAGCCTCAGGAGCCACCAACTCCTAGGGCTTTAGTTTTAAGTAATGCGAGGGGCTGCAAAGACCCCTCCACAGCCCGAGTACCACCATCTCCCCGTGGCTTAATTTTAAAATAATGTGGGCGGCCACATGGATCCTCCCGCAGCCCCAGGGACCACCACCTCCCCAGGGCAACTTCTAACACAGGAGGGAGGCTGCAGGTCCCCCCTCCTGTAGCCATTCATGGCCCTGGGGATCACCACCCCCAGGGCCGACTCCTGCTATGTCCCACGGTGCCCACTGTTTACTATGGCTTTGTGGGAGATTTACTGCTTCCGCCAAGCTGTAGCAAACTGTGCTCCGCTTTGAGCAAGCAAGAGCATTTTGCTCTCACTTGCTCAAAGTGGAGAACAATTGCTTTGACAGAGAGGGAGCTGCATGTTCAGCAGCTCCTTCTACCAATGCCGGCTTCAGCAGGAGGTGGGGAGCTGGCAGGGACTGCAGGGGCCTTGAGGTTCCTACTGCGGTCCCCAATACTACAAAGTGTATGCCCTGGGTTGGACCAGGGCACCCACACTAGAGGACGGGCCATGGGGGATAAAGTCCCTGAGGCTGAAATCGGCCCAGGAGGGGGGCCACGCAGCCCACCTCCCATTATTTATTTATTTAAAAAAATGAAAAGGCCGTGTCCCACTCCCTTTAAGTTATTAAAAATGTTTTCCAAAAGGCTCGGCTCAGAGGGTTGCGGCCCCCTTTCCCTATTCAAAATAGGCCAGGCCTGAGGCGGTGGGGTCCCTTGGGCTAAAATTAACCCAGGGGAGTAGGGCCCCTCCCTGAATAAATTAATAATTAAATAAAAAAAGACCAGCAAGTCACAGGATGCCCCACCCCCTTTCTTCACTACTCATGGTGCACTGTTGTTTCGGTGATAAAATCCACTTGGATGATGAGGGTCCATGGGGCCAACAAGCTCTCCTGTTACATCCAGTAAGTCCCAAACAGACTAATTACTGAGAGGACTTTGGAGGCCATACCCCCTTTCTCCCCCACTCCACAATGAGCCTCCTGGTGCATGCTGCTTGGGGGATGAAGTCCACTTGCCTCCTGAGGATCCTTGGGGGACAGAAACCCCTCTTATTACCTCCAGTGCGTCCCACACAGCAGGATTGCTGAGAGGTGGTCAGAAGCCATGCCCCCTTTTCCACCACTCTACAAACGGACCTTCTGGCGCACTGCTAGTTGGGGGATGAAGTCCCCCTGATTGCTGAGCTAACTATACCTTACGGCTCGCAATGCACTGCTTATGACCTGACATATTACATCACTCATGACATGGTCAGTGGCATCACTCATGACATCACTGATGACATCTCAAATAACATCACTGATGACATCTCAAATGACAATTGCTGAACATTTCTTTGCAAACTCAATGAAGGGATCAGGTGAGCAGTTTCCTGACCCCTTGTACATATTATAAAAGGGAGGTGAGCATGTGTCCTGGGTTAGGAAATCCGAAAAAACTTGAAATCTGCAGATCACCCGCAAGGTTCAGCGAGGCCCCCCATGTAACTCTCAAGAAGCAATCAAAGAAGACACTCTGCCTAAGGAATTCTTTATATAGTGCAATACGTCACTGATATATGCAAAACAGTCCTAAGTAGGGTACCTTTCACATTAATAGTACAGAAAGCTTGTGAGTTAAGGATATCATATTTATTTAAGTTATTTGATCACCATAGTAGAAAAACCATAAGAGACAAAAAATATCCACAAACTATTACACACATCCTAAGCTGCACACACACAACCTTTCAGACAGACAGGCAGACACAGACTCAAACAATCTCAGACATTCCTTCAAGTAACAAAATATTAAATAGTGCCAAACACAGTCTTGTAGTCCAGAACAAGCTTAACATCATATAGAGGCATCAGACAATGTCGGATGATGTGGAAGATCCAGGCTTAGTTGATTATCAATCTATAGCACTGATACAGTCCATATTCTGGTTTCTTCTCCAAAGAATAGATACAAGCAAAAGAAGCACAGGGGCTCCAGCACCGACGCGCGTTTCGGTGTCAGACCCTCGTTTGGGTCACACCTTCTTCAGGGCGACAATTCGTGTGCAAGCAAAGGAAATAAGGAGTGCCTGGATTAGGATGCCAGGACGGTGGCCCAAGTCGTAGACAGATAAGTAATCTGTTAGGATAAAAGGTGCGCAATGGCTCCAAAAGTAAGGTCAGCAGGGTGGATTTATCTCCAAAGGATAAAGGGCACAGCCGATTCTTCGAGGTGACAGCAACACCGCACGTAGCAGATTTAGGTAAGAAACATAATAGGGGGATCCAATATGGTAACGCTAGATGCTTACAGAGTGGATCCTCAGGTCGAGTAAGCCATCCGGGCAGAATAACGGCGGTCTCACAGCCGGGATTCGGCCCTGATCCGGACACACACCAGATCTCAGAGAGATCTCACAATACTAGAGATCCAATACCTATCTCACATTGGATGGTTTACATGTCTAAATGTCTGCCAAGATTCACCCCACCTCTCTCTCCCACACCTGGATTAGGACAGAGACTATGGCCCTATATACCCCTGACCCCCAAGGCCCCGGCGGTCCCAGGTATTGCATGCCCCCTCATAGCCACCCTTCTACTTACTAACCACTAACAAGACTGTCCTGTTCCCCCCACACTGGACCTGCAACCAGTACTTACCCAGGCTTGACATGCATCACTGTATCCGCACCCACTCTTGTCCACTACATTCCCCTGCGATGACACTGCGGACCCTGTGCTCCCACCCTAAGGCGCAGTTTCGGCTCTACTTCCCACCGTACATCCATAGGCCCCCATCGAACGCACTTGCCATATCAGAGTTGTATGCGACCACATGCACCAGGGGACGCAGTAATACCGGTCCCACGGATGCCATCAGGGACCACTGATTGCCTACGAGGTAGCTACTTCTCCCCCCACTCCTCCCCCGTATCAGTGATGCTCCTTCTTCTGTGCAAGACACTTAACCTGTCTCCCCCTCTCCTCGTGTTTTAATGGTAGCCGATTCAAAACGGTACACTGAAGTACTCCCTGGAGGGCCCCACTGCCCCATGGGGCTCCTGACACACATGAGCTCGCAAGCTTAGACCCGCATCGAACAGTCCCTCACTCCCAGAGGCACGCTCATTTTACACAATTGCCCCATATCCCCCCTATAACCCATCCTCCTGCTCCGACTCAACCCTACTGCATAATTACATAAGTGACACCCAGACAACTTCCACCGCGTACCATGGAGAGACCCAGATAACATCCTTCCCCGCATGCCGCTTCTCTTGCCCGGCCTTTCACCATCCCCCCTCCCTTCCTTTCACCCTAGCCTTGCCTATTCATTCCCACCCTTATCCTACCTTGTCCCTTACCCCCCAAAACAATTCTGTGCTGACCCCACTCTCACCCCCTCACATCTGTTGATGCTACCCTCCCACCCACACCACACCAAGTACACAGGCTGAATCCTCAACCAGGCCCCCCACCAATGCTAGCGTACCATCCACATTGTGTTCTCCACTAGCGACCAAACACCCACATCCACTTCTTAGAACTCAGATGGCAGTGACCAGACCCTGCCCTTACCACCCATTGCGCATCTTCTCGAGGAATGTCAACATCCTCACCCATTATATCAAGCGCAAGAAAGTACTCGCCTAACTTCAGATAAAAAAGGAGGATATCACGCTCCTACAGGAGACGCACCTGGAAGCCATAAGTCCGACAAACTATGCCGGGATTGAGTGCGGAGGGTGTACCATAACAGCGTGTCAACGCAAACCCTCGCCGAGGGGGGCCCTCCGCAGAATTGCGCAGTCGCTGTTCTAATTTGCAAATCCGTACCTGTCACCATTGTTAAATCTTGGTCTGACCCCCACAGCAAATACATATTTGTCAAGCTGAAAATGGGTGATAAATTCCTGTGTGTAGACTCGGTATATGCCCCAAAGTGGAAAAAGCTGGCCTTTTCAATCAAAATTAACAGACTAACATGTTCAATTCTCAAATTCCATATTCAACTATACTAATTCACCACTAATCCTTTATGGGTTCCAGAGTAGCGTGCTACTCGCCAATAAAGCATCTCAACACCCCATCAGGGTTACAAGCATTATATAAATGCAAACCTTTTCCCTTTTCTACCCTCTCCAACCCTTCTCAATCCAAATAACTGACTAACATATCCACCACTAAAATTACTTTCATGTTTCACCCTACTAATTCAACACTAATTCTTATGGGTTCCAGAGTAGCGTGCTACTTGCGCTTCAAAACCCCATCAGGGGTAGCAAGCGCTATATAAATACAAACCTCTTTCCCTCTTCTATCCCGCCACCTACCCTTCTCTACCCAAATAACTGAATAACATATCCACTTCTCAAATTACTTCATATTTTACTATACTAATTTTCAACACTAATCCTTAATGGGTTCCGGAGTGGCGTGCTACTCGCCAGAAAAGTGCTTCAACACCCATCAGGGGTAACAAGTGCTATATGAATGCAAACCTTTCTTCCCTTTTTATCCCTCCGCTATCCTTCTCACTCCAAATAACTGACTAATATCCACCACTGAAATTACTTTCATATTTCACCATATTAATTCACCACTAATCCTTTATGGGCTTCCAGAGTAGCGTGCTTCAACACCCCATCAGGGGTAACAAGCGCTATATAAATTCAAACCTTTTTTCCTCCTCTATCCTTCTGCTATCATTCCAAATCCAAATAACTGACTAACCTATCCACCACTTAAAATGTACTTGCATGTTTCACTATACTAATTCAACACTAATCCTCTATGGGTCCCGGAGTAGCGTGCTACTCGCCGAAAAAGCACTTCGACGCCTCGTCAGGGGTAGTAAGCGCTATATAAATGCAATTACAATACAATACAATACCACCACTGGTATGTCGCCCCAGATGTTTTTTGAAAAACAAAAAACTGTGACTGACACACCAGCCTCTGGGGAGCAAGCTGGCAGCAGCACCCCAAATCAGTGGAGCCACCCCAATCTAGGCCCAGAGGCAGCCAGTCTAATCATGGCAACGCGGACAAGCAGTGATGTTAACATTGACTTATCTCTATCGCAAAGTAGTACCCGATCATTGCAGTAAACTCAGAGAAGTGGACAACAACAAGAACAACAGCCACAACCGCCAATAGTAGTTCCTCCTGAGGTAGGAGCAGTTCAAGAGATTGAGCTTTATGCTAAGGAAGTAGAGCAATGTGCTCCAGATGATCCATTGTCTTCCAGATCTCCAGCTAGAAAAAGGAGGGTTAGTGGTGCATCATCTTCTTCTTCAAGCCCCCCTCCTGATGATCTAGACGCCACTTGAATCTTCCTCAGTCTGAGAGTGAGACACGCCACAAGATGACTCAGACGAGGCTAGAGAAAAGGAAGGTTCCAGAAAGACTTAGAGTTATGGAGGCAGATGTAGAAGAGGAGGATGACAATGAGCAAGTCATCATGGATGTTATCCCAGCCCCAGTGGAGACTGACGTTACTCCATTCCAACTTCCCAGGAAAGATGTGGCAGTGGCACCCCACAGATCCAACTACTGTGAGCTGCCATATTTGCAGAGTTCCGGCAGCGACCTACATCCACAACTATCTCAGTAGAAGTAGGTACTGCAGACCCAGAGAGTCAAACATCAAAACGGCCACCTACCCCCAGTTCATCTGACATTGGCAGTGGGACCAGCAGCATCATAAAGTTGAACTCCCCAGTTTAGGATTTCTTTTCTGTTAGCCAGAAGGAGGCGAATATTGCCATATGCTCCCTTTACAGAGCAAGTGTTAGTCAGGGTAAATTTGGTACAAACTATGGTACCGGGGGACAAACAACCCATTTGAGAAAGCACCATATGATCTGTTGGGAGGCACACCTAAGCGGCCAAAAAATGGCAAGTGTTGTTGGAGCAGGGAGTCCGAATCAGATCGGATCACGGTGGAAGGAGAAGAAGAGGAAGACATCTTCATTGCACAAAGCAGCCCTCTGCCCAGCAGTGCAAGAGTATTGCCCACATCACAAACATCGCAATGGCACAAGACTCAGGTCGAGACACCAAGGCAACAGAGGACAGTGACTGTCCAGCTGAAAAGCACATTGAGCCTACCACCACCTGGTCTCAAGAAGTCCCTGCATCAGTGGCATCAGGAAAAAAAAAATCAGGCTACTATTCCTGCTATGTTTAGGCCAGAGGGGCAGTATGAACACAGCAAAACCAAAGGGGTTGATGGACGAAGTGTTGAACATTGCAAGCACTCATCCCCAGTCAACTGATCTGGGTTTAATCCATCATCATTCTTTAGCTCACTCCGCCACCCCAGTTCAGACATGGCCATATGCAAATCAGTCTGACCCTGTGCCTCATGGGAACAGTCCAGCCCGAACTGCCAAGCCATGTCTTCCCTGGACCGGAAACAAGCATCCTGGGACCGGTTTCGGGTTCATAACCCTCATCAGCCAGGCTATCTTGAATCCAGGGCAAAGTGAGCAAGGGACCCACGTCTGGGCATACCCTGCCAACTTAGGGCGAACTTAGCAAAACCAAAGGGGATGATGGACGGAGTGTTGAACATTGCAAGCACTCACCCCCAGTCAACTGATCTGGGTTTAATCCATCATCATTCTTTAGCTCACTCCGCCACCCCAGTTCAGATATGGCCATATGCAAATCAGTCTGACCCTGTGCCTCATGGGAACCGTCCAGCCCGAACTGCCAAGCCATGTCTTCCCTGGACCGGAAACAAGCATCCTGAGACCGGTTTCGGGTTTATAACCCTCATCAGCCAGGCTATCTTGAATCCAGTGGCAAAGTGAGCAAGGGACCTACCTCTGGGCACAACCACCCAATGGCACATTTGTACAACGCAAAGCTGGCTAAAATGTTATCGCTGGACCTACTTCCTTTTTCTTTTGTTGTAGGGTGGGTTTTCTTGAATTTGTGGCAGCCATCTGTCCAAAATGGAAGGTTCCCAGCCGGTCCTATTTTTCCAGAGTTGCTGTTCCAGCGCTACATCACAATGTGCTTGAATTGCTTGGACAAGCTTTGCAGCAGAGTGATGTCCACACTATCCACCTGACAACAGACATGTGGACCAGTTGCCAAGCGACTGCACACTGGATCTCTTTTGTAGGGGCTAGAGGAAAAATATCTGCAGGTGTTGACACTGCTTAGATTTCTAATGCTGCTCGGAAGCATGTCACAGTAGTGATATTCTCAATGAAGAAATCACATACAGCTGAAAATATTTTGGAAGACTTTAACAACAAGGTCTTTGAATGGCTGCAACCAAGAGGGCTTAAGATTGGATTTGTTGCCACAGACAATGGCAGTAATATAGTTAAGGCCATGGCCGATGGTGGTTATTTCAGGGCCCTGTGTTTGGCGCACTGCATTAACATCATTATACAGGACTTTCTAAGAAAATAAGACCAAGTAAGCAACTTACTGTCCACCTGCAGAAGAATCTGCACTCATTTCAGCCATTCATTTAAAGCCCGGAAACAGCTAAGGGTCATTCAGCGTGATAATAGAATGCCTGTTAAAGCACTCATACACGAGGTGCCAACACGCTGGAACTCCACTTATAACATGGTTGAACGCCTGTTTGAGCAGTACAGACCTATCAATGCACATGTCATGCAAAGAGGAGATGCAACTGTAATAGGCATGATCATTGAGATGGACCAATGGGGCCTAGTCAAATGCCTGACATAGATGCTGCTTCCTTTTGAGGTGTTCACACGGGAAGTCAGCAAAGAGGACAGTTCCATGGGCCAAGCTATACTATGGTTACACAAGCTACAAGAACAGCTAAAGGAGGTATCTGCAGGTGTGGAGAAAAGAAAAGATGCATATGACTTGGTGGAGAGCTTAATCCTTCGCTTGTCTCTTAATACACTGGTGCAAAGAGACATTGTGTCCTCCAAACATTACATCTGTGCCACAATTCTTGATCCACGGTACAAACCATTACTGTCCACTATCATTCCTTTGTCAAACAGGGATGTTAGAAAATACAAAACATAGATAGCTGAGCAAGGCAGTAATCTAGAAAAACAACGGCAGGGAATGTAGATTCTCCAAGTGTGTGTAGAGAGAATCTGGATTTCATTAAAGACACGGAGGCTAGCATTATGCTTAACACTTTTATTGCCAGCTCCTTGCAGAACTTCAAAGCAAAACATCTTCAAAACATAAAATTCCAGAACTTAGAATGTCCAGATTACACATAAAACCTCTGTCACAGCAGCCATCTTCCTCTTTTAAGCTGCTCCGCACTCAAGAACTGCCACCCAAAATATTGCTAAATGAATCTTCTGAACATCCTTATTGATTGTCTGTGAACAGAAAAACTTACAATTCAACTTTTTCTTCATAATAAAATCTTTTTTTTTTTAAATCCAAAACATAATACCAAATTAAATTCCCCCCCCCGGGCGGGAGGGTGGGATAATGCTAGCCTCTGTGTCTTTAATGAAATCCAGATTCTCTCTACACACACTTGGAGAATCTACATTTCATGACAAGACCGGAGGCTAGCATTATGCTTGTTCAAAGCTGTGAAAAAACTACAGACGAAACGTGACTCATTGGTTTTAAATAAAATTTAGCAAACACATCAGCATTTGACCAATCTGCTGCATGCAAAATTTCTTCCGGATGACCACCTGACTGGAAAACCTTACTAGCCATTGCTCCTCTTACCGAATGTGCACCAAACTCTTGCATATTAATACCTGCTTCAGACATACAAAATCTCAGCCATCTTGCAATAGAAGCAGAAGTAACTGGCCTAAATGGTTTAACATAAGAAATCAATAACTGGTTAAAACCATGCCTCCTGAACTCACATAATCTACTCTCATAATCTCTCAAACATCTCACCACACACAACTTTGGATGCTCGTCAAATTTCAGATAAAAAATTGAAGAAAACATACACTTAGTAATTAAAAAATTACTCCGTCTGGATTATAACATCTATTATTAACATCCAGAGCCTTTACATCCAAAACTCTTCTGAAAGAAATCCGACACAACAAAGATGCCAGCTTCCCAGACAATTGCTTCAAACTCAAAAACCTATTCGCTTGTCATCCTTCAAACAAATTTAGAAGCTTATTTATGTCCCACAAACTATTGTACTTAGGCCTAGGAGGTCTGCGCAACTTAACACCTTTCATAAGCCTACAAATAAAGGTTCCCTACCTAGGGAACAACCTCCTACTAAAACATGTCCAGCAGCAATTGCAGACCTATAACAATTAATAGTCCTGTAACTCAAGCCTCTCTGAAACAGAAAAGAGAAATAATTTGCCAAATCTATGGCAGATGCTTCCATGGGATCCAAACCCCTTTGCATGCACCAACAAACCCATTTCTTTCATACTCCAACGTATCTCTTCCTTGTACCAGGCGCCCAAGACTCCCTGAGCAACTCCTGAGCCTGCTCTGAAAGTCCACTGAACTGTGCTTCACTCCTGAAATCCTCCAAACAAGAAGGCTCAATGCCCCTTCTAAAACCAAGGGATGAAAAACCCCTTCTGACCCTATAAGCATTTCTACTGACTCCGGTATTAAGTATGGCTCCTCTACTGCCATCTCCAACAAACCTGGAAACCAAGCCTGACCCGCACAAAAAGGCGTCACAAGAATCAACTGACAACTCTGTCTCCTCACCATCAATAACACCCTCTAAATCATTGCAAATGGGGGGAACGCATACCCCCGTACCTTCCTCCAATCCTGTTGAAACGCATCCACCTCCTCTGCAAATAGATCTGGCCTCAAACTGTAAAACCTTTTCAACTGGAACGTCAACCTTGACACAAACAAATCCATTTCCAGAGGACCCCAAACCTGAAATATCCTCTGGAAATACTGAACATTCAGTTTCCAATCGCTGAAGTCCCTGAGATACCTCAAGTTCCAATCTGCTACAAAGTTGTCCTGACCAGGAAAGTATTCCACTTGTAATCATATTTTCTGTTCCAAACAAAAATTCCAAATCTTCTTCTCTAACAGTCAGGTTCCTCGACCTGCTTCCACCCAATCTGTTTATGTATCGTACCGCCGATATATTGTCCATTTTCAACAAAACATTGAAATTCCTCAATTTCTTTCCAAAACTCCTCAAAGCATAGAGTCCTGCCCTCAATTCTAAACCCTTTATGTGCTCCAACCTCTCTTCCGTGGACCAAATTCCACCTGTTTCCTGATCTTCCAAAAAAGCACCCCATCCAAACATGTTTGCGTCTGCCTCTAAAACAAAATCTGCACAAATTCCCAAAATTGCCCTGCCATTCCATGCCTCTAGCCACCAATTCAGCTCCTCCTGAGCCTCCTCCGTAAGGGAGACAAGATCTCCATACCAAAAACCCTTCCTCAACGCATCTGCTTTCAGTCTCTGTAAAGCTCTATAATGGAGTGGTCCAGGGAAAACCGCCTGTATTGAACTTGAAAACAAGCCAATCACTCTGGCTAAACCTCTTGGAGAAACAAACTCTCTCTTCAACAAACCTCTCACTTCTGATCTTATCTTTATCACTTTCTTCTCTGGTAAACTTAAAGTCTTCTCCACAGTGTTCACCACAAAACCTAAAAACTCTAAACTTCGACTAAGCTTCAAGACCGACTTCTCCTTGTTGATCAGAAAACCCAATCCTTCCAAAAGATCCAAACACAAACTTAACTGCCTCTCCAGCTCTTCCAAATTTTGAGACATTATTAAAAAATCGTTTAAATACATTATCATTCGAACTCCTCTCTCTCTGAGGAACTTGGCTACTGGTCTCAACACCTTCGTAAAACATCAAGGTGCCGACGCCAGACCAAACAGGAGACAAGAAAACTGATACAGATTCCACAACCATTTGAATTGCAGGAATCTTGTTGATCAGAAAACCCAATCCTTCCAAAAGATCCAAACACAAACTTAACTGCCTCTCCAGCTCTTCCAAATTTTGAGACATTATTAAAAAATCGTTTAAATACATTATCATTCGAACTCCTCTCTCTCTGAGGAACTTGGCTACTGGTCTCAACACCTTCGTAAAACATCAAGGTGCCGACGCCAGACCAAACAGGAGACAAGAAAACTGATACAGATTCCACAACCATTTGAATTGCAGGAATCTGCGACTGTCCTCCGCAATTGGAATAGTGAAATAAGCATCCTTTAGGTCTAATTTCACTAACCAATTGTTCTCTTGTAGTATATCCCTCAAAAGATGGATCCCCTCCATCTTGAAATGTCTGTAAACCACATACTGATTCATACTTCTCAAATTTATCACGGGCCTCCAACCCTTTTCCTTTTTCTTCACCAACCTTCTCTATTGCACCTTTCTTCAACATCTCCAAAACTTCCTTTTCTATTATATCTTGTAAATCTTTTTGAAAAACCAGTTGATTTGGTTTTTCTACTGCTTTGGCTCCTCCACAAATTCTATAACATAACCTTTTACTGTTTGAATAACCCACCTGTCTCTTGTTAAATTCTCCCAGTTCTTCGTAAACCATCTCAACCTTCCCCTACCCCGCTTGGGATAGAACCAAAATCTGTCCTCGTACTTACCATGAGAAACTTGTGAGAACTGAGCTCTTACCCTTGTGTTCCGCACTCTCCCTTGTCTTCCTCTTTGAGGGTAAAAACCTGTTGCTGACTGGAATCCTCTAAAAGCAGCTCTACCCTGGGACTGATAATGTGCCCTCGTGAAAGCTCGGCCAGGGAATCGGGCTCTTGCCCCGGCCCGGTCAAAAACACCTCTTCCAAAAACTCTCCTTAAGGAAGACTGTGCTTTGTCTAAACTGGTAAAAGTGTAAACATACTTTCCCACACCCTTAACCAGTCCTTCTCCAAACAAATAGCCTTAGGGTCCTCAGTTGGCTCTTTCTTCGCAAAGTCCCCCAGTTTTGGAATTATCCTCATAAGGATAGCCTTGCGTCTTTCCGCAGATAAAGAAGCGTTTGCGTTTCCTAAGAAACAAATCGCTCTCTGCGATCATCCCCTCAATAATTCATTGTCCACCTGGACATTTTTAATTTTGGCCTCCTCAGCCATGTCTAAAATTCTAGACAATGGACCAAACACGTCCAACAAACGATCCTGTCACTGTTTCAGTGCCCTCTCCAAACCTTTCCTGGGTTCACGTCCCATTTTAAACAAAAAACTGGATCCAGATCTGGTGTCACACATGCTTTGCCATCCACAACTGGACGAGAGCACTCCGCTCTCATAACTGCCCTTGCCTCCTTTTCCAATGGCCTTCTTATCCATAATTTTAAGAAATCTGCCACATGAGGCATAGGCCACCACTATGAGCTCCTTGGATGCCTAATCATTTCAGGACTAAACATGTCCATTCCCTGTGGATCCTTTATGGTCCCCTTTTCCTTCCTGTCTTTTTCATCTTTATCTGTGTCCATATCCCATCCATCATCGTATTAATCATCCAACACAAATTCATCTACCTCATCCTCAAACTCTAGATCTTCTACCTCTTCCAAATTTCTCTCATTTACTTTTGTGCCGCTAAGGACACCATCTTCATTTGTGGCGCTAGGCTCACCCAATCTCTTAGTCATAAACTTGACCCCCAATTCAATATTCTTTCTCTTCCTAGGTCTCTTTCCATGACCTTTTCCTTCACTTTTTCTTCTTCCACTGACCAGTACTGAAACTTTTTTCGCTCTTCTTTTCCTTTTCATAACGCTCTCTAAGACATCTTTCAACGAACTCCCCATCTCTTCTTATACTATTTTCCTCAGATTAGCTTCGCCTGATCCTGAACTCTGAGCACTCTTCTTTTTACCAAAAATGATCACCAAACATTTTTACTTTCTTTTCTCCCTACTCTTCTCTGTTTTTTATATCTTTTCCAAAGCCTATTTTAAATAAACTAACAATTTTCTTTCGTCCGCGTCCTCTCCTGCACCCCCAGTCTGTCACAAATCAGCTGATGGCAGTTGGAGCTTGAAGCACGAGCGTACAGCACTCTTAGGGCCTCACGCACATCTTAGGCCTAGAGTGTACTATATGCTCGTAACCCAAATCAAAATGGCCTCCTACGTCGTCACGCTCGCATGCGCGACGACGTTAAACTCTTACAGGCTCCTGCAAGGCTCAACTTACCACGCTTCAACCATAATCAAAAGGACTGCACGGGACCTCCTCACTACGCCGCGAGCAGAAGCGCGAGACGCTCGCGGCGCAATAGTAAGATTTTCTTCACTATTTAAAATATTAAACCCATTTAAATTAAACTACACTATACTATCCTAATTGACATTTAACCAATAAATTGGGTTATTTAAGAGCAAAACAATCTAACCACCTAGACTTACTCTAAAATACTCTTAAAAACAACAAAATTAACCTAGAAATCTAACTCCGCTTCACTACAAAAGCAGTAAATACATCATACATACATTTCTTTAAGGTATACAATCCAAATTCAATTTTTCCTCCATAATATGACAATATAGCAATGAAGTAATACTTATCTGTCAAGGAGCACCATATAAAAGAGGAAGGTGGCTGCTGTGACAGAGGTTTTATGTGTAATCTGGACATTCTAAGTTCTGGAATTTTATGTGTTGAAGATGTTTTGTTTTGAAGTTCTGCAAGAAGCTGGAAATAAAAGTGTTAAGCATAATACTAGCCTCCGGTCTTGTCATGAAATTAGAGGCCCACTGGTCCAAGGCACACGTCCTGTGCTGCAGCCTTCAAGTTCAGAGCCTGAGGGCAGTGCTGTTGACTCACAGCAGCCAAAACCAATGACAAGAGACACCATCAACAACACCAAGACCAGAAGCATCAGCCCCCAAATCTGCAACTGAGTGGTTTCTACTGGCAGGGCTTACGTCCAGAGCCAAGGCGAAAGCAAAAGAGGTCGAGCAAAGTGGAGCACCAGCAATGAACATTGAGCGAATGATCCAGGCCTATCTGGATGAAGCAAGAGAGGTCTACCTTGATCAAAACCCATTGGTTTATTGGTATGGAAAAAGGCCCCAATGGCTAGTGCTCAGCAGTCTGGCAATAAACTATCTGGCTTGCCCTGTAGCCAGTGTCTCCGCTGAGCCTTTTATCAGTGCTGATGGTGCCATTGTCACAGTGAGAAGGACCAGTCTCATGCCCCAAAATGTGGAGAATTAACCATGATCAATGATTATACCACCGGATTACACCATATGTGAAGTAACACAGGAGGAAGATGACAGAGACTCAGGTCATGGAAGTAGTATGTTAGATGACCTACTTCTGGGTGAACCACCATAGTTTAAGGATGAGCTGTACTTCCCTGACTATTAGGCTTTCTTTGTTTGATGCCCCAAAAAAGAAAACTATATAAATATAGCTAGGGAGCATTTACTTTCTTATTGGTTTGTGTCTGACTGTCTGGTTGATCAATTCATCCCCACCAAGTTATTCTTAGACACATTTGTATTACCGGATTGGAGTTGCAACTGCGTGCAGTCAATAAAGAAGAAGTCCGACTCCTGACTCACCCTCCAAAGCCATTTCCCTCAAGCCAGACATTGGACGGAGAATACAAACAAATGTGTGCCTGCCTCCAACCCTGGGCCGTGGCTATCTATGCTTTCTTACCCTAGAGAGTATTAACAAAAAGGGACTCAATCTTTCCCTTCTTATTGTTCAATAACAAAATTGTACTACTACAGGCCGATCTATAGCATTTTGAGTCGGGACACTGTTGGTACGGATTTGGACACAACACTCCGGGTCAGACTCAAGAGGATCAGAGATGATGGAATGACTCAGGGCATGGAAGTGAGCATGACTACTGTGAGAACTGCTACCAGAAAAAGATGAAGTTTTCAAATTCACTCAAAGCAACCAATTTGGATGATGATGACTTTGAAGTGGACTAAAGGTAAAAAACAGCACCAGACCTACACAAGTCTGTGTAGTGGTGGTGGTGAGTGGTGTGACTGACAGTGGTGCAATGATTTTCTAATTGATTGGGAAAATGCTATGTTGCTGTGTGTGTGTGTGTGTGTGTGTGTGCTCACTGCTCAGTGATGTCTGGCTCCAATTTGTCATTAATCTGAAGCTAAGTGGTGGTTGGGTGGGGGGCCTGTTGTTAAGGTAACTGCCAGAAACAGAAATTTAGCCATGCTGCCTCTGAGTCTTCTCTTCTTGTTGTGCACTCCTCCTTTTGCAGTTTAACTTTTCTCCTTGACTCTTCAATATCATTGCTGCTTTTCAATCTAGGGCCCTGGCCATTACCCTGCACCATACTGGAAAAACAGTGCAGCATATTCACACCTACCTTACCAAACTGCAGCCGCCAGGCACCCAAGAATGACATACAGTCCAAGAGCAATGCAGATGCAACTCCCAATTTGGCAGTACAGTATCTTTTTTCTCTTTAATCATCATTACAATTTGTATGTTGTTTATGTTTGTTACATGACTCCTACATATATTTTAATTTTATTGGATGTCTTTCAAAGCTCGGTATAACAGTTACAGAACATAATGTCCCAAGGGTCTCTCTGGGAGCAGACGGACATTTTGATTTGGGTTACCTGTACTAGTACTCATCATCATGCATTCATTTCCTTTTCCTCCCATAACAGATTTATGATGGTCTGCTGCCAAGATGAATGTGCTGTCCTTGTGTAGTGTTTGTCTTTGTCAAACCTTTCCCTCAAATCCCCCTTCCCATCCATTTATCGAACCCCTAACCCTCTTCCCCTGAGCTGTGTGATTTATTGAGTTGTGACTAAATTTACACAATTAATTGATCACACACTTGGTAGGGCGGATGTGGTGAAAGCAACACCAACTCAAGGCAGGGCGAGGATATTCTTCTGCTCTAAGTATAGCCCACACTTACAAAATTATTATATATTAGATTGCCCACCCATGCACAGTATTCAATATATTATTAATTTTTTTTTTAGAGGAACATAATTCATAATTGCCAGCATCATCATCCTTCCAGCACTAAATGTTACGCTTGTCCACTTCATAGCTCGAGTCAACTTCAGTTTGTAACTTTTACTAGCTCTCCATTTTGATTATTTATTTTACTTTAGCATTGCCTATTATGTTTTCTCGTTTAACAGTCTTCTTCTTGTGTACTACTAGTCGTACTCTAGTCTCCCTCTGGTCACTGTCTCAATTTTTTGTGCAAAGCTTGCATATAAAACGTCATTAACTCAGTTTTTTATTTCAAAGTAATTAGTTCCCTGCGAAGAACATTTGTCATCCTACAGTTTGAGTTTGACTAGGAGGGAGTGGAACCTCGCTTCTGGATCTGGTGCTTTCACTAGTATTCAACGACTAGACCGCATGCATGCTGCTACTGTCTACTACCACTACCATGGCACCATGGGAAACCATGCAGCCATTGCTTCTCCTAATAACAGGTAAGAGAAGAAATGTGGGGGATTGCTGAGCTACAATAATCTATATACCACGGAAATTCACTCACCCCCACCCCCTCCGAGTCCTGAGGGGTTAATATAGTTGCAGGCTGCAGAGACTAGGAGAAGAGAGTAGTAAGACAAGAAAGGGTACCGCATAACTATCTGTTGGTGTGTTACATTATCGCTGGTTTTGAAAACTGGCTGCCGGCCTGTGCAGTAAAGGAAACAGTGTGAAGTAAAAGAGTAACCCCCAAAAAAGAATTAAATCATATGTACAGCCATAACAAATGTATTTCCCTAAAAAATAAACTAAAGCCCACAACTCCTTGCCCACCCTCTCCCTAACCCCAACCAACGTCCAAAGAAAGTCCAAATTGTCCAAACAGATGTCCAGAAAAAAAAATGCGAAAAACCCCAGGAATCAACTCCCACATTCCCACCCGCTCCCAAAAAAGTCCCACCCACCAAACAAAAGATTAAAAAAGGGGCAAGAGACTAGAGACCTAGCGGCGGTCTAGGATTAGGAGCTGCTGCTCCAAGGGGTCAAACCGCTACTTCATCCTGGCTTCCATTTGCACCTTCCTCAAGAGCATGCAGCGCTGAAAGGTTCTGAGTCTATAGGGGTGAGAAGCAGTGGTTGATGAATGGCGGTGGGAGGCTGCTTGACCACTACACTGTACAACTGGAGGCACTGAAGCCTGGCTGGGGCCCGGGTCATTGGAGGCTGCAGCTGCTGCCGCCTCCTCCTCCTCCTCCAGGACCACCGGCCACTGATATTCGGCCCTAATGGCCTCCAGCTTCCTTTGCCAGGTCCTGTCTGCTATCTCCTGCCTGTTGGGTTGTGATGAGGATGATGGTGGATTTGGCAGGAGTAGGTATATCGAGAAACAAAAAAGACAAATTGTAACCAATTCTCTTAGCAAAACAGTAACATATAAAATGATATAGTGGTATAGTAGCACTAGCAGTACAGAACATTTGCTGGTATCCTCGATTCCTTGGCCTATTCTATGTTGATGTGATTACAGTTCCAGGCATTAAGCACCATGGAGTATACAAGTATTCTTCTTCTCTCTCATTTAGCTAAATTAATGTAGGCATGCCAACTCGGCTTGCGCCCTAGACAGACATACTCGTGTTGCGGACTTGCATAACTTGCGTTATACATTTGCTACTGTGTGAAGGTGGGGCAGCTGTACCACACAATTATCTCTTTTCCTATCATGGTTATGCTCTGTGAAATCAAATGCTCACTTTCACTTTCACCCTGACTACAACAAGGCAGATGAATAGTTACTAATATATGAATGATATACAGCGCAACGTGAGGTACTACTATTGCAACCATGCAGCCGTGGCAGACAATGGCGAAATACCATGGGTAGGAAGTGGGCCTTGGAGGGAGGTGATTGATGATGATGGATGAGTAGGGTAGGGGTACATAATATGTTGTGCTTGAAAACTACTGTTAGTTAAGAGAGTAGTCTGAAATACAACCTCACTCAAACCATTGAATCAAAAACCTTGATTAAAAAAACATTCCTTGTTTTCTCTTTTTCCCAGGGATTTTTCCATTTTTCACTGCATTTTTAGCATTATTTTTATTCTTCACCCTAGGCTTTGCTACTCAATCACCATTTCAGTTTTACATTCCCTTCATCCAGTCTTCACTATGAATACTAGCACCATCCATCCATCCATCCAAACATGGCTATCTTTCTCAACAAACATTTCACCCACATACATTTGTTATTTTAACCACCCATGAGTCCTTGCTTAGACCCATCAAAGCGCCCGGAAGATTCCTTTCACCCATACAGTTTCACACATGCAGGCAGGCATAATTTCTTTGACCTTTCACCCATCCTTCACCCACCCACCCATGCATGCATCCCTATCAGCTACCTATATCCATCCTTTCACCCATGCATCCTTCTCTGCCAGTCATATTACATTTCATCGTCCTTCCTCCTTCCATCCTTCTTTCCCATCAACCCATCAAGGTCTGACCTTCAATATCGCGGACGCAGAGACGCCAAACGTAAGGAAAATACTTTTAAACCACATCATCTGACCTTCAGGGCGGACAGTGACAAGTAAATACCTGCATTGTATCCAGAAGAAGGCAACAGGAAGGAATGATTAAATAATCATCCTATAAGTGAAGAGGAGATATTAATTCCTAGTATACAAGCGTTTAATACTGGGAGAAACTTTAACCACGACGCTTATGGTAATGGGAAAGCGGTGGTTTGAAGATAAAAGCGACACCAATAAGTACTGTATTTGGATGTGCGATACACCACTGCATGCGTGATTAATAAACTACATTTTACAACTTTGAGAAGGATAAAATCCCTGATTTCCTGAGTCCTGAAGAAGGTGGCTTTTAAATTAATTTGTACACCACCGAAACGCGTCGACGCCAGTCCACTAGAATCCAACCACAAGGAATTCTGGGAAGGAAAGACAGTTATCCTACCAGTGTTTTTTTTAACTTGATGTTATATGTTGGATCTGCTTATGCAACAGCTTATGTGAAACTGTGCTTTAAGGGTCCTCCAGTTTAATTGTTTTTACCTATGTATTTTTATCTTGGTTTGTTGTAATTTTTGTTCGCCGGATTTTAACATTAGTGTGGAATGTTTTAGGAATCTTCTTTCATATCATGTTTGAATTTTATTGATTTATGTTTATATGATGAAGTTTGTCTAATACTCTGCGGCACAGAGGTTTTTATAATAAAATATAACAAATTTAAAACGCTACATCTCGATTTGGGGGTATATATTTAACCTTAGTCCTTTATATATTGACTTCAGTACCAGAGTGTATGGTTCATGACTACAGAGTGTCAGTGAATGGTAGTGAGTGTGTCATTCTTGTCTCCAGGGAAGTTTAGTTTCTCTACTTTGCTACTCAATCACCATTTCGGTTTTACATTCCCTTCATCCAGTCTTCACTATGAATACTAGCACCATCCATCCATCCAAACATGGCTATCTTTCTCAACAAACCTTTCACCCACATACATTTGTTATTTTAACCACCCATGAGTCCTTGCTTAGACCCATCAAAGCGCCCGGAGGATTTCTTTCACCCATACAGTTTCACACATGCAGGCAGGCATAATGTCTTTGACCTTTCACCCATCCTTCACCCACCCACCCATGCATGCATTCCTATCAGCTACCTATATCCATCCTTTCACCCATGCATCCTTCTCTGCCAGTCATATTACATTTCATCGTCCTTCCTCCTTCCATCCGTCTTTCCCATCAACCCATCAAGGTCTGACTCTTTTTCATGAAACATTCTCTGCTGAGTTGAAGATAGAAGAGGCCATTAGTTACTCAACTCCCGCTGTATATGCTAATGCTAAGTAAAGGGGTGTCTTCAACTGTTCACAACTTAGTCTCACTATCAACAGTACAATGTATACCCTTGCAGTGAGTATGTAAATTGTCAATAAGCAAGCAATATGACTTACCACTGGCTGCCACTGCCACTGGCTCACCCCCTGCAGCTGCCACATCTGCTCCCTGGATGGCTGCGCCATCCCCGCTGGCCCCGGCACTGGTGTCGGTGCGGCTAGAAAAAACATTAAACATTTTTTAGATGCCATATGCACCTCCCCCTATTTATTTATTTCCATAGCAAAATTGAAAATACATAGACCACACACATCACTAGCAATTCGGCTACAGTCACAGTATGTCCTATCAAAAATCATAAAATATCCAGTTGAGCATTTTGTTTTTGTTGGTGCCAATTTTTAAAAAGCCTCTCAACTTGACAACCTGTAGTGTAAGGACTGAACTGAGTGGCTAGAGCTAATGGTGAATCTGAGTTTTTGAACAGAAATAAGAGTGCCCAACTGGCCGGACAAACGGACATAAAGTCTTCTTGGTTAGCAAATGTAATGGTGCCGTCCTCCTCCTCCTCAATATTCTTTCCAGCGATGGTGCACAGTAATCAGTTCACCATCAACTGCTGCTAAAAAATAATACTAGGCCTGGATCAGAAGAATATCACAAAAATAGGACCCATTCCGGGGACGCGGAGGACGAGGGTAGGTGCTGGCAAAGGGTCTGTACTCTTCGAATTCATAGCACGACTGAGCGCGCCACCTCCGCTTCACCCGAGGAGGCAATTAGTAATTTAATGTTAGGTTGGAGATTGAACCACATATACAGTAGGTAGCACTTTAGGGGCACTATATATTTGTGGGGTAGATAACTTTCTCTGTCCTGACGAAGCGCCACGGATCCTTATGACCACTAGAAAGGCGTGAAATATGTCAACTTGTAACTCAGAGTGAGACCAGACAGAGGCTTCTCACTCACAACTACAGGGTACTTTCCTAGGGGTGGGCGGAATTTGCGTAGTCGCGCTACGCAAAGCTCCGCGAAACGGTAACAAATCTCCGCGAGCACGCAAAAGTTCCGCGAGCACGTGGAATTGCTTGTTCCGCCCGTTCGCAAAGCTTTTTTCCTGTTCGTGAATGCTGTTTGCGTGCTTGGGGAGAAATATCTCGCGAACACGCATTTTGAAAGCGCGAACAAGCAAAAAATTCCGCAAAGCCGCAAATCGCGGAATTTTTGGCAATTCCACGTTCTCCGCGGAACGCGAAATTACTCAAATTCCGCAAATTCCACGAGCGGAACGGAATTTACCGCCCAGGCCTACTTTCCTTGACCAAGCTGTAGTACACTGCCTACCAGGGTTCCTCACAACCACATTGATAGCATTCACCTGTAAAGAGGTTTTTACTCCTGACAGGGTGGTCCAGTTATTAAAGAATAGTTTGTGACTACCCTTATCAGTTTTAATCCACATTTTTCATACTCACTATACCACCCCACTTACTACCTTTCTTGCACTCATCATACAGCATTTTTCAACAAAATATATCCACTAAAGAGACCCTTTGGGGGACCTGTAGGGCATTGCAGCACCAGCCCGATGAGGAGCACCGCCCGATGATGAAGCATGACATTCCCTTGGAGATGTGTGAGAGCAACATGAGACAGAATTGTTGACTGCCCCGTGCCCTTGCTCTAATCACACACAACCTGTCTAGATTATTTCTCTTCCTCTCTAGGAACATAAGCCCTATTTTTGTGATAATGTGATTTATACCTAGGAGCACTGACTCTGGACCTTCCAATCCAGCTCCCAGTCCCCCCCATTTCCTCTGTTGAGGAAACCATTTGAGACGCTACATAAGAAGAAGACACAACTTTGGGGTATTCAACTTGACCATGGCACTCTCTCGTTTTACTGATTGAGCATGAGAAAGTAAAGAAAACCTTCTCATCTCAACAAACAATCGCAGAATACCTTACTTGGGCATGCATTCTGCATGGCAGAGTAGTAGTACGAGTAGAGTAGTAAGGACCTATGGGTTCTCCGAGTCTTACAGTACCACCACTAGACAGTCCACAAAATATATATGGAGAGAGGGAAAGTTGACTGAAATACCAGAAGAAAGGAAGCTACAGACAGAAGCAGTTTGAGGTGAAATACAGACAGTAGAAATATAAAATAACTTAGTAAATAATAGGATAATGCAGGGATAACAAGAATTGTGATCAAAGAGGATTTGGGAAAGAAATAAAACTAGGAAACAGGTAAAGCAATTGTTAAAATTAAGGAGCAGTAAAAGTTAGGGGAATATATATTAATATTAAGAACAGGTGGACTTACTGGGGTAGGCAGAGCCATCGGCCGAGGAGGAGCATTCTTCCTGGGGGTAAGCACCTCCAGCTCCCTCACCCACCTCCGACAACCGCTTGCCCCTGGATGATGATGTATATAAGACATAATTAAAGAGACAAGAAATAATTGGTGGTAAATAAATAAGCGCTCCAAAATAATTTTGGGACAGTAAACAGCAATTGCAATAACATTGAACTTTCCTAAATCATATCGACTAGTAGTGGACTAGTATCACAGACTGTCCTCTCGATTCCACATTTCCTAAACCTACCTAGCCTTGCCCGCCTATTCCAAAGATTCTAGAAAAAATTGCAACAAATGATATTTGCTTCTAAGTTCCAATCTCATTTGCAATAATTCTCAACCCCCTTTGACAGGCCAATTCACAAAGTCTGCATTTTTTATTTCTGTCCTTAAATGCATAGATGAACGCATGCATTGCATGCACCAAATTAGTTGTTTAGTTTACGTGGCACTGTACAAGCTTCAAAAAGGTTCTAAGAACTGAAGTGAGAGGACGCACACTGCTAAATTACTAATACTTACTCTCTTAGTAGTGACAGGACAAAGGAACGGAGAGTCTCTATAGTCTGCATTAATGAACTTAAGTTCTTACATAATCACCCGAAGCGAGCGCAAATGCACAGTTGCAAACAAGTACAATTAGGTAGCGCTGAGCACCTTCCTAGTACAACAATCACATAATAAAAGATTTGTAAACGTTACGTAACTTACCTGCATGTGAGCAGCATGCTTGCTATTTGGGAAAAAATATTAGCAATAACATAGAACACACAATAATGATAATAATTAGCTACTCACCAAACCCCGCGACCACAACCCCTAGCAGGTCCAGCAGGTCCTGCTCTTGATCCAGGAAGTAGGTCCACCTGTGCGTCAACTGGTTGTAGGTGCACCGGACCCCAGAGCAGCGATACACTGCCTGGTGCACCCTCATCCACCGCTGCTGGTGCTTCTGGAGCCTGTACCCGGACCCAGACCTGCCGCCTGCTGCCAGGGTAGAGGGGATGTGGCACTGCACAAAAAAAACAGTGCTGCCACCTCCACCTTGGAAAACAAGGCCTGGGGATGCACCCCTTCTGGGCGCCGCCTTCTGCAAGGAAGGTGGCTCTTTGCGGAAGGCAGCTATTCTTTGCTGCCTTTTTTGCACTGGTCTCTGCCAAGATGCTGAGGGGTGGAGGGCGGAAAAGAAAATGTAGAAAGAATTAAAAAAATAAGGGAGAAGGAAGGAAGTAAAAAAAATTAGAAAGCAAGTTATAAAGACAAACTGTACAAAACTCACTAAAAAACACACACAAAGTAGAAAAAAATGCTAAATATACACTTAGGAAGACAAAGGGTGAGATAATAAATAAAAAAGATTGGAAACAAAAGTTTTAGAAATCAAGGATTGCAAAGATTGAATACGGGTCAAAAGTAGGCCCCAGCACAATAAACAGAGTAAGAAAACAAGATGTCCAGGCCCGTGTGGTGCAGTTTGCGCAATATTTCCACCTGAACATCAAATCCACATTGACATACAGTGGAAATATCACATGAACAGGCGGGACAAGCATCTCCGCCCGCGCGTGGAACTCCCGTAGCGCGGCTGAGATTTTTTTATGCAAATTCCACCCAGGGTTAATAGAGACACTGTTACACCCTTTCACGAATCCATGCAGACACTGTCACACCCATTCACAAACCCATACAGACACTGTTTCACCCATTCATGTACCTAAACAGACACTGTCACATCCATTGTTAAACCCATAGAGACTCTGTCACGCCCATTTACAAACCCATACCAGCACTGTCAACCCATTCAAAGACCCGTAAAGACACTTTCACACCTATACAGATAATATCACAGCCATTTCTAAACCATAAAGACACTGTTACACCCATTGACAAACCCACTTATGAACCTAAAGGGGTGCCCATTTAGACTCTGTTATACCGACTGTGATATGCATTCAGAAACCTTTACTGGAAGTATTAAATGGGCTCTTTGCATTGAATGTGTGCTTTTGGTTTGCGAATCCACATGGCATCCGTGGAGTCAACACATTTATTTAAAAAAACGATTCACAGTTAAAAATAACAACTGTTTAGAACATAGGGTGGCTCTTAGAAGAGCTGTTGTGTTCATTGTGTGTATATGATGACTACATATACGAGTGAATACTGAGTTTCAGGTTGTTCAGAAAAACTCTGCTGCCTTGATCTGTGAAGTGAACACCATCTATCCTGTATATTCCATGCATGTTGAAGCTCAGGTTATTATTGTAGACAGAACCCATGTTATGGTCCCTGAGGAATGCTTTAACCGTTTAATTAAAATGTTTGATGACTTTCTGTTGACAAAATTCATAATACCAGTTCCATTTCTGCCTCTGGCATTTGTTAGAAAACAACAAGACAGTGTGAGGGAAAAGTTGCATTAATTGTTCAAAGGTATTCTTCATTAGGATATCTAGTCCTACCGCAGTCAGTGTGCCCAGGTGATTGCCACCACAGTGCACAATCATGATGTCTGGATGTTGCTTCTCCATAATGCTTTCAACCAATCGAAGCAGTTGATGCCACTTTAACCCTCTTTGGCCAAACCAATTATTATCCACATTAGGCACACCTAGGTCCCTGTGAATATCTCTGTTTCTAGCAAACTCTCTTGCCCAGAACACAAAACTGTGACCCACAATCCACACGCTAACCATTTTGAAGGATGGAGGAGTAGCACACAGGAGACGTCTGCAGCTGAATGAGGCAGTTTTCAAAATTATGTCATTTTAAAAATAACTCTAGCAAGTAAAGCTTAAAACATCACATTTCATTGGAAGGTGTATTTAAGGTAGCGATTAAAACTAGGTTGTGCAATAAATTTAAAATAACGTGATTGGTTATGAGGAATATGTTTGTAATTGTATACACTCAACCACACATGCAAAATTTGCCTTGGAAGTTAGCAGGCTAGAATGTTAATGTGAAAAGACATTATTTATAAAATAAATAGTGAATAAGATTTGTTTGGGTCTAAATTTAGAGATTTGTAGGAAGTGGTGTGTAAGTGTTAGTGTTAAGGAATAGTTTTTAAAAAAGATCTCTGTTTACCAAGCAGACCCGTGCACTCTCCACGAGGGTACACGGGGGGCCGCGCTGACCCATACGGATCGCTTCGTAAATCCACGGATCCCGCCCAAACTCGCTACTGATTTGGGCTCTATTTAGAGGAGTTAAACAAAAGATTAAGAAATGTGACCATTCAGAAGAGCTGTGTAATTAGTAAGGAGATGAAATAAAAAGAAAGCATTGTTTCTATTTCTTTGCAGTCCCTTCAACCTTGAAAGCAACGTGGAATAGGGTGCCATTACTGGTTGCCTTGTATGAGAGTGGTTTAACATTTTTCTGCTCGGTTTTTCTGTGCTTTCTTGAGAACTTGAGAAAGAAAAATACTCACCAACAATCACATTTAACAGGTATGTGTATTAAGCTGTAGCATAAAAAAAGTTGATACAGAAGGACTGAGTGTGAGTAAGCTGGATGAAAGTGAGCAGGATGTTTGACAATGGTAAAAGGAAATGTTCAAAGTGAGTAGAAGATGAATATAAAGAAAAGTGTAATATTCACGAACTATAAATAAAAACTGGTGAAAAAAAACAAAACAGAGGTAAACACCAATTTAGGGAATGACACACGGAGTGAAATGCTAATGTATACAGTGAGATATGAAGGAATTGTGTTACGTATACAGTTATGTAATAACATATACTCAGATATGTGGATTAGGATGAGCTGGTTCACACTGATGCTTTTGGTAAGAGAGCATGGTTTAGTTAAATATATTTTCTTTTTGAAAATAATGATATAACTATGCATATAGTAACAGATTAAAAAAATTCAATGATGTATGCATTTAGATAGTCAGAAGTAAGCTGATGAGTGCATCCTTTCCCATACTAATTCAGATGTTATTTATTCTCATTCACATGCTTATACAGACAATGTTATATCAATTCTCATACTGATACAGAGACTTTGACATCCTCTCATCTTCCCATACAGAGACTTTCACACCCTCTCACATATCAATATATGCACTGTCATACTTTCTCAAATACCCATTCAGACTGCCTTTATTCCCATCCATATACACATACAGTCAGACACCCATTTACATACCCATACAGAGTCACACCCTCTCAACTACCGATAAAGAGACTCTCACATCCTCCTGCATACCCATGTAGACACACTTATACCTATTTACATACCCATACAGAGACTCCCACACCTTCTCATATACCAATGTAGACACTGTTATACCCATTCACATACCCATACAAAGACTCTTAAACCCTCTAACATACCTATACACAGACTGTCAAAGCTTCTCACATACCTACATAGAGCCTCTTACATCCTCTCACATACCCATGTAGACACCCTACACACCCATTGACATACGCATACAGAGGTTCACACACCCTGTCACATACACATACACAGACATTCACACCCTCTCACATAGTCAATCAGATAGCATGACATCCATTCATATAGCCATACACAGACTCTCACACACTCTGAGGCACCCATGTAGAAACATTTATATCCATTTGTATACCTATACACAGGCTCTCACTCCCTCTCACATATCCATTCATATACTGTCAGATCCTCTCACTTTTCTATATAGACAGTCACAACCATTCACATACCTTTAGAGATACTTTCACACCCTCTTGCAAAAATATACATACATCCTTTTACACCTTCACATACCTATACTTAGACAGTGACACCTTATCAGATACTCATATAGAGTTTATCTATACGTATTGACATACTTGTAAAGACTGCAACACCCTTTTACATAATCCTTGAGAGACTCTTACACCCTCTCACTTACCCATAGCAAATACTGTAATACCCATTCATACAATGACTTAAATATCCTCTCACATACCCATGGAGAGACTCTTATATTTTCTCTCACATACTCATGTAGACATCCTTCTACCCATTGAGGTATGCATACAGAGATTTACACACCCTGCTAAACACTCTCATATACCCATATGCATACTCATATCCATTTACATATGTATACACAGACTCTTACAGCTTCTCAGATATCCATTCATAGACTGTCACTTATCTATACATACACTGTCACAACTATTCACATACCTATAGAGATAATCTCACACTCTCTCATGCATTGATACATACAGCCTTATACACATTCATACACCTATACTCAGGCTCTGATATCCTTTTAGATACTCATACAGACCTCCTTTATTTAGATTCATATACTTATACAGATTGTAACACCTATTGACCTAGTCATAGAGAGATTCTTACACTCTCTCAATTATACCAATACAGATACTGTAATACCTATTCACATGCTGGTACAGTGACTCTGACATCCTCTCACATATCTATAGAGAGACTCTCACACTCTGTCACATACCCATACATAGACTGTCACAGCCTTTCATATACCCACACAGACAGTATCATAACCTTTCACATACCCATACAGGTAGTGTCATAATCATACTTATATGTATACGTAGACTCACATATTTTCACATACCTTGTAGAGAGCTTTATGTCCATTAACAAACCCATACACAGACTGTCAGACCCTCTCACATATTCATGCATACACTGTGATACCCTGTTACATACCCATACAGGAACCCTTATACCCATTGAAATACCTATACAGATACTCTCACACCCTCTCACATATCCATACAGATACCCTTATACCCATTCACACAGCTACACACAGACTCTGAGACCCTTTCTCATACTCATTCAGACCTGCTATATTCCCATTCACTTACTTATACAGACAGTGTGACACCCATTCACATATTCATACAGAGACTCTCACACCCTCTCCCATTCCCATACAGTCTCTCACACCTTTACACATACCCATTGAGAATTTTTTTATACCCACTCACATACTTATACAGGCAGTATAACATCTATTCCTGTATTCACACAAACACTCTTACACACTGTCAGATACCCCTACAGACACTTTATAGCCATTCAGGTACTGATACACAGACTCTCACATTGTCTCACATACCCATAGAGAGATTGTCACACCCTGTTACATACTCATATATAGACTGTCACAGCTTGTCACATACGTATTGAGACCTTTTTTCCAATCCACATATGCATACAGACAGTGTCACACCTATTCAAATTCCCTTGCAGAGAATTTCACACCCTCTCACATACCCATATAGAGACTCTTACATCCTCTCACATACTCATGTTGACACCCTTATATCCATTTGTATATCCATGCAGAGATTTAAATACCCTGTATACACACTCTCAAACACCCATGTAGAGACTCTTATATCCATTTACATACCTATGCACAGGCTCTCACACCCTATCATATATGCATTCATAGACTGTCAGACCCTCTCACTTATCTATACAGACACTGTTACAACTATTCACATACCCATAGAGATAATCTCCCACCCTCTCACATATTCATACATACACCCTTATACACATTCATATACCTATACTCAGAGTCTGAAACCCTTGCTCATACTCAAACAGACCTAATTTATTCTGATTCATAACTTATACAGACTATGACACCCATTTACATACTGATAGAGAGAGACTATTACACCCTCTCACATACCCATACAGATACTACAATACTATTCACATACTGATACAGTGATTTAGATATCCTCTCACATACCCATATAGAGATTCTCTGTCAAATACCCATACATAGACTGTCACACCCTTTCACAAACCCACACAGATAGTGTCATACCCTTTCACACACACATACATAAACTGTCAAAGCCTGTCACATACCCATACAGATAGTGTCATAATCATCCTCATACCCATACATAGACTCTCACACACTTTCACATACCATGTAGGCACCTTCATGTCCATTCACATACCCAAACACAGACTGTCACCCCCCTCTCACATACTCATACATAAACTGTAAAACCTTGTCAAATACACATTGAGGCACCCTTATACCTATTAACTTACCCATACAGAGTCTCTCACAGACTTACACATACCCATTGAGAAATCTTTTATTCCCATCCCTATACTTATACATATCCATAGAGAGACTCTCACACTCTATCACATACATAGACTGTCACACCCTTTCATATACCCATACAGATAGTGTGATAACCTTTCATACATCCATATAGAAACTCCCACACACTCACATATAAGCATGTAGACACCATTACATCTATTTAGATACCCAAGCAACGGCTCTCAATCCCTCTCACATATCTCATATATCCATTCATAGACTGTCACAACGTTTCACATACCTATACAAACACTGTCACAACCATTCATATACCTATAGAGATACTCTTAAACCCTCACACATATCTATGGAGATACTCTTATACCCATGTGCATATCCATACAGAGACTCTCGCCCTCTCTGGTAATATTTACTATTGTTTTGTAAGTAAAGTAGTTACTTAGGGGCCCATTACGATGGCGGGCGGAAGCACTACCGCCGTGCTGGCGGATGCAAAAACCACCAGTTACCGCCGGCACGCAGCAGTCCACACGCCCGCCCAATTACGATGCGAAAAGCAGGCCAAACACCGCCGGCAAGCCAGCAACACCGTCCGCCATCAAAGTGCGCCCGTTCACGTAGCGGCGCAGCACAACTGACACACACCGTCCGACGAAACACGTCCCGCCCGGCGCATAAATTACGATGCCGCAAACAAACGGCTCCCACGGCAAAGAGACACCGCACGTGAAAGAGAGGCGGAAACACGGACGCCGAGCACGGACAACGAAGAAGCGGCACCCCGGGCATGAATCCAGCACTGCAGGCCCTTCCCATGCTTCTGCTGATGCACCACCAAGGACGCAACGTACCGCGGAGACGCAGGTAGGCACACACACAACAAGTGCACGCAAACAGCGCACACAGTGCAAGGGCGGATAAAGCGGACAACCCCCACCAGCGCGTGCACATTACACATCCACCATTGCATCCACATATGACACACAGGCCAAATCCTAACATCGCGGAACACATGTGTACACACCACCTGGGACTAGGAACCAACCACCCCGTCACGGCCCCAAAGCGCCGATGACGCCGCCACACATGCGCACAACGCAGAGGCCAACCGCAGCGCCATGCATGCGTCGCACACAGACACAGGGACACAACCAAGCAGCACACACACCAGCCCCACCCCGAACGCACATGACACGTGACAGGCCGGCCACAGACATGTCCCCAACGCCCAATTCACGGACAACACCCAACGCCACACAACCGACGCACACATGTCAGTTAAGTCACGCAACAGCAGGACACACCCCAGTGTAACAAACATGGCGAAGCACACAGCGGCGGCAACACCAACTAGGAGAAGCAGGGCCCCTTCGGGAAGAGGAACGCCAGTACCACACTGAAAAACCCATACCACCCTGCACATATGAACAAGACACATGAAACGGAACACCAAAGAGCCCGGGGACCGACAACAGGTGGCCCAAGAATTACATCCACACACAAGGCCCAACGCAGAGCGGAAAGGCAGCCTGCCGCCCACACAAGGGAGAGCAGACAGCACTGAATGACCTTCCATTCCAACACCGAAACCACAGCCCTACGACAGAAGCCGGTGAATACAGCCATTGTCCAAGAATAGACCAACACAGGCATGCCGAGGAGACCGACCACACGGCAGATAGCGCATATCACAGAAGCACACAACGGACGGGGAAGAAAGAAGAAAACACTCCCCCATGTCGGCCACATGCAAGTTAATTGGAAGGAGTCACACAGCACCGACCTTGAACTGTCTGAGAAGCATGTGGGAAGAGGGCCCGTGTCCTCCAAACAAGCCAACAGTACACAAGTCCTGTCTCCCCACGACTACACAGAGCTCACAGCAACCCCGGAGCGTGCACATTGCAGACTGCACACACAGCCGGAGCACGCCACCTCTACGAACCGCTGCGAAATGGCAACCGCAACACACCTACCCAACTACGCCGAAGAGCTCAAGCTGTACCAAACCAGCACGATACATACATTGGGATGCGATCTCCTGTCCCTGCTGAACGTAAGTTACCGACTGACTTACCGCATCACATTGTTCAGCTGCGTCATGCCCGTCTTCTACTGTCGGAGGTGTCCCTACCAGCATCCCGTCGAGATATGCCTCTCCAACCCGGCATGTCTGAAGGCGGACCTGCTACCACTACTCCTCCCTCTGGACGCACACGACAGGGCCTGCTCTGCCTATGGGGGCATGGCGTATGTGGCCAACATCGCACGCGCACTGAAATGGAACCACTGTGCCTCCACACGATGGATCATCGAGAACAGCTACATCGAATGTCACCCAGCATGCCCCATCATGGTCCTCCAAGGGACAACCTACGAACAACACCTTGACAGCCACCATCCGCTTCATTGGCTGGCAAACATGTACACCACCAATGACATGGAAGCCCTGCTGGACGGCATCGCATACCTGACAACCTGTAAATACGTCGGACCACAACGCAGGTTCCCCGAGTGACCTATGAAGTCCAACCCCGCACCCATGCTCAGCTTCCGCACGGACTGGCCAGTCACCACCACAACAGCCATACCAAACGACCGGCAACTGTAACCACACCATCAACGACATCGCCATGACATCGGATATGACCGGGACATGCACACTGTTCCCCATCACATCCAGGAACACCGCATGCATCGTGGGAGGCAGTGGCATGGGCTCTGTGCATCGCACCCACATGGACGGAACTGCACGAACAACCAGGACACGACATGGATCCAGCGCCCATGGACACACACACCGCTCAGTGGACATGAATAGGTCGCCTGGAGTCTGTGGGTGCTGCACCCCTCCCACCCCCGCCCCGGGAAACCCATACCAGGACCTTTGCATGGACGACAAGTGCATACAACAACAACACGACCCCAGTGACTGTGACATGTCCAGTAACCACCACAGTGCAACAACAAGTGGCACGCCGCTGCATGCACGCAAGCACATGCCCTGATGTCATCTCACATGCACGCGTGCATGAGGAACAACCGCAGCAAACCTGTCACATGGAACTGAGATGGACTGTGCCCATGATGCCGAGCGGTCTGGTAGGCTACATGTATACCGTCTGTGTCAAAGTCCGCAGCTCCGCAGCCATACGTAAATGTACATTAGCACAGCCTTGGCCAAGCAGATGTAACCCCACACCCTATCCCATTTGTAATCATGCTCAGTATATCCTCAACATGTATCCCGCTGCCAGTAGTGTCCACTATACTGCATCACAGAGGACAGAAGACTCAATATAATGTTTGAAACCAGAACTGTCTCCGCTGACTCATTTCACAAGTACGAATGAGAGAGGATGAGAGTATGTGAAGTACACGGCAGTCGTGACATGACCATGTAGTCCACTGGTATTGGATGTCAACGCAAATGAGTAGCACTACTGTGGAAGACACACATGTGTCGTGTGAAGTCGTATGGACGCAGTGCTCAGGTGGGTGGGTGCGACGGGTAGATGCGCACATGCCAAGTTGGAGCACGCCGTGTTGGGAGGGGTCATGAACAGTACACCACCGCTTCCCTGGGCATTGTGAGAGGACACCTGTCGGGGGGAGTGAACACGTGTGTGCACAGCAGCCGGGCACACGTACAAAGCGGTACCAGGCGCACCTCAGCCCACCCTCTGTGGACAAGCTGGATCCTGTTGTGCGCCCGCCATGCCCCTTGACAAGGCACACACAGCCCCAGTCGACCAGGTGTAACCCCAACATAGTCAATCCACACAGGCGATACAGGGCACGGGATGGCAGTGGAGCATGGTGTGTGAGAGGTCTCCTCGCGCTCCTCCTGGTCATATCACGCAGGCAATAGAACCTCAACGTCCAGCATGGCAAAAAGTCAAATGGAAGTGTAGGGGGACGCACCACAGCACGAGCAGCACTGACGTCACGGGAGGTGGCTCGCACCATCCCATCCATTGCCCATCATACCAACCACGCCACATGCCATTGCGACTAAGTGCAAGCGCGTGCGCCACCACCCCTGAGCCCTCCCCAGAGAGGCCAAAGAGTGAATGTGTGGGCCATCAGCCACAGACGGACGCGGCATGGCCGCAAGGGCAGCCACAGCCACTGGGTGTCGCAGGTGGCGGATCCGGAAGGCGAAGACTGTGATGCATAGTCCATGCAGGCCGGGTCTCCATTTGGGGCACCACGCAGGTGGACGGCGTCCCGCCACACATCATACCCTGAGACAGCCCACTCGTGCAACTGGACCCACACATGCACTCCTTGCCCTCTCTGGTGCGAGCTTGGGGCTGCCTGTGCAAGCGCTAGCCTCGCAGGTGCAGCATGCATATTGGGGGAGCGAGGGGAGGACATGAGGGCTGGGGCGAAGATGACTGTATCACTGTCAGTTAGTACAAGGGATGACCCAGATGTGGAAAGGAAGAGACGTGTCCCGTGTGTACTGCAACTAGTCGCCAATCCAACTACCCCCCATGTCCGGAATGTAAGCCCGCACCTAGGCCCGCCCATCCGCCACATCGAACATACCACCAGCACGACAACCTTCCCATTCGAAACACTGACTGGGGGTGGCGACCAGTGAACAATCATGTGTAGCCTACCCACGCGTACATGTGGGCCCTCCATGATCCATGTCACCTGCGGCAAAGACATGACATGCGCAATGAGGGAAGTGAGGAGAGCTGTCCGCCCCACGCGCAGAAGGTGCATCAGCTCCACAGACCCAGCAGCGAGTCCAGCAGGGGTCACATGTGCAGGGGCAGCTGTGCCTGGTGTGAAGGCACATGCATATGGACAGCACATCGACCAATGTGTAGTCTGCCCACATCCACAGTCCATCATCATGCGGACATAGGAATTGAACACAGGGCAACACATCTTAGCTGGTGCACCCACCGTGACCAACAATGCGCAATCATCGACGTACCCGCCCTGTGCATGGCCCCCCACCCAACGGAGGCACATCCAGTGCCACCATCCCACACACACAAGCCTTCCACGGAACATGCTGTGTCCAATGGTCAGTACAGAGTCAGCGCCCATCTGGTGGATCCTGAACAGGAGACACATGCACACACATGCCAGCTCCCACTATGTACGACTGCCACCTGGCACGTGCAATGTAACCTCTCACCTGTGACGTGTGACTGCAAGCACACAGCCGTCTTGGCATGGGGCTGTCAATGTGGACACCAGTCAATGTTTCGGGAGCTGTGATCCGTACAGTGCTGTACATAGGGTGCAGTGCTGACACCTACTACTGTCTCATATCCCCTCGTGCCACAGGTCCCACTTGTATTGGCCGCTCAGCCCGTGCCCACATCGTCGTCGTCGTGTGCCATACTCATCCAGCCTCGGAAGCAGTTCCATGCTCAGCAGACATTCATGTTGCCGTGGCGTTGCCGCTTGACGAATATGCAGTCAGTCCCCATCAGCACGCCCCGCAAGTCATTGGGGCCTAGATCCCCATGTGCATGCACATGGCAGTGGTATGTCTCACTTGCCATTGCCATTGTTGGGAGACCTGTGTAAGTGTATTGTGGCCGTGCCGTCCCAGCTTGACAGCTGGGCTGTGGCCCATGTGCTTGCTCAGTCATGTCAGTGATGTGTATGCGAAATTGCTATGTGCCGTGTTGCTTTGACATGTGTCCTCTGCCATTTAACCCAGGCGGAGACCGAACATTGACCGCCCATACCAATTGCTGGCGGACATGGACGATACAGAGGTAATCAGGAAGTTTCGGCTGGACAGGCCAACTCTGCATCGACTGTGTGCCATGTTAGAGCCCCATCTCCGTCCCCGCAGGGTGTATCCGACTGCTGTCACCCCCACGGCTAAGGTGATGGCCGCCATGCATTTCTTCGCCACTGGGTCATTCCAGCACACAGTGGGCAGTGGAGGAGGGATGTCCCAGCCCATGTTCAGCAAGGTGCTGAGGGATGTACTGGCAGCCATGATGCTGTACCGGAACAGGTACATCAGATTCCCCAGGGCTCGTGAATTGGCGGCAGTGAAGGGTGCATTCTATGCCCTTGGCAGAATCCCACACGTCGTGGGAGCCATTGACTGCACACATGTCGGCCTTGTTCCACCACAGGCCACTGAGCACCTGTACCGCAACAGGAAGCACACGCACTCCCTGAATGTGCAAGTGGTGTGCCTTGCGGACATGGTGATCACCCACGTGTGTGCAAAGTTTCCAGGCTCGGCCCATGACGCACACATAATGCGCAACAGCATCTTGCCACGACTGATGGCCAATCTGCAACAGGATCGTGGCTGTATTGTCGGTGAGTATGTGGAGTGGTGTAGCGTGCTGGTTGTGCGATGCTGTCCCCTGTCCAGTTGGAATAGCAACGGTTCTCTGTGTCCCTCACACCCAGGTGACTCTGCGTATCCGAATGGGGCATGGCTGCTCAGTCCATTGAGGAATCCTCGCACCCCAGCAGACGATCGATACAATGAGGCACATGGGAGGACCAGACGTGTGGTCGAGCGTACCTTTGGCCTCCTCAAGTCCAGGTTCAGGTGCCTGGACCGCACCGGGGGTGCACTGGCGTACTCCCCACAGAAGGTGTGCCAGATAGTGGTGGCGTGCTGCATGCTGCACAATCTGGCCATTCGGAAGCAGATCCCCCTCATTGTGGATGACGGAGATCAACCAGGGCCCCAGCCCGCAGACCAGGACAGCTCGAGTGAGGTGGACAGCGGAGAGGAGGAAGCTGGGAATGTGCGCCAGCAGCTCATCGCCCGCTACTTCACTTGACGGTGAGTGTCCATGTACGACGGATGATGTGTCTGTATCTATGCAGGTGTGTGTGTGCTGTGTCAGGGTGGCCGTATGTTCACTGCGTGCAGTGTGTCAACGCTCCATGGCCAGGGTAGTATGCCACTGTTGGTGACTGTGGCATTGTGCCCTATTGCTCTGTGCGATGTGTGTACATTGCTTGTAGTTGTTGACATGTACTGTGTGATGGGTGTGTGACACACTCATTGAATGTGCTCCTGTTCTGTCTCCCACCCCTAGGTCCCTACAGGCCCTCCGGATTCCATTTCCATGCCACGCATCAGGTGCCTTTCCGCCCAAGGTGGCCGTTGTATTCCGTACAATAAAGACACAGGGCACAAACAGCAGTTAGTGAAAAAGGTGCATTTATTACAAACTGTGACATGTGATTGTGTGTAAGGTGATGACAAAAGTGGTGCGTGCAGTGACAATGAGCTGTCGGTCATGGCTGCGTGATGATCAGGGTGTACCCACTGGTTCTATGTCCATAGTCCAACACACACATGCCATCCAGATGGCTGTGTGGAGTGGGATCGTAGAGCAAGTCAATGCAGTGGCTGGTCAAGGAAGGCTGGCGGAAGGCTGGCTGGCTGCCTCACTTGCGACTGGAGCGTGCGAAGTCCTCCCGGGAGATCTGTTTCCTCTTCGGACGGCCCCTTCCACGTTTGGGAGGGGGGTGTGTGGTGGCGACCTGCTGGTGGTGGGTGAGGTGTGCTCACTGGCTGTGGACGCAGGGGAAGTGGACACTGCTGCCCGAGCCTGCGCCCTAGCAGGTGGTGGCGGAGGTGGTGTTGCTGGCCTTGCCTGTGACCCCACCGCCACCACCAGCTGGCCCATGAGGTCCACGAGTTGGTCCATACGGGACACGAATTGGCCCATATGGGCGTCCATGGACCTCAGCACCCCCAGCACCTCCCGCGTGTCAGTAGCAGACCTGGCCCATTGTCCTTGGGCCTCTTCATAGGCCCCAAGGACTCTGTCCATTTGAGGCAGGGCATGGCTCCCAGGGGAGGCTGGCGTTTCCCTGACCCTGCTCCTCCTACCAGTCCTGCTGCCACCGGCCTGCCCACTAGCCACATTGCTCACCACGGTCCTCGCTGTGGCTCCCAGGGTGGATCCAGTCGGCCGGGCCACCACCTGCGCTGGGGCTGGTGCCAGCGAAGACGTGGTGGTGGTGGAGGCGGTGGTGGTCGGTGCGGCGATGGTGGCGGTTGCGGCAGTGGTAGTGGCCGCAATGACCGTGGGTGTGGCCGCAACGACAGTGGCAGCAGGGGACTGGGACTGTTCAGCATCCCTGGATGATGGGTTGGTGGGTAGGAGGGGTCCTGGGGAGCGGCTGGGCCCTGCCACGCCAGATGGGCCAGCTTGGTGGTCCGTGTCCGAAGAGGTGGACAGATCCTCCAGATCCGTGTGTCCTCGTTGGGGGCTTGTAGGCTGGCTGTGCTGGCTGCTGTCTCCATCCCCAGCGTCCAGCAGTTCGTCACCTGTGGAGAAAATGAGATTTGTTATTGTGTTGCACCTGGCGAAGTATGTATTAGTCGTCTGACATTGGCAGTTCGTGCAATCTCGTACATGGGTTTCCCGGAGGCGAGTGTGTGGCTGTGGCATCTGTAGGTGTGTGTGCTAGGCAATGGGACTGTGTGCTGTGCACATGTGGCATGGGACGGATTGGCCATGCCGATGGGTGTGTTGCTTTGCCCCTACTCATTGTGACTCTGGTGTATGCGGGCTCCTGGCCCATCCTGGGTCTGGTTTGTACTTTGCTTTTGGAGTTCAAATGGAACGCTTAGGAACGCATATGGCAACATGGGGGCCATGCCCCAGATTCGCATTTGGGATGGAATATGCTTTTGGGGTTCAAATGGAACGCTTAGGAACGCATATGGCAACATGGGGGCCATGCCCCAGATTCGCATTTGGGAGGGTATATGCTTTTGGGGTACATGCTGTGAGCCATGGGTGCCGAACGTGACATGTGTTGTGGCAGCATGACAGTGCATGGTCTGAGGTGTGTGCATGCCTGACATGCCCTGCATATTTGCTGTCTGTTGTGGTTACTGGACATGGCATTGGACGCATCGTTATGAGTGAGTGATAGTTGTGTGCCAGCCAACGTATTGCAGTTGTCCCATCTCCTTGGTGTGCGTGCTGCCCTGTGCCATGTGCATCACTGCAGTGCTCGGGGGGTGTGGCCCATGTTGTGTGTTGTTGCTCACAGTGTGTCGTGCGCTTAATTGACTTCTGGCACATGGTTGGTCATGGGCATGTGTCTTAGCGTGACTGCTGTATGTGTGGCAGCTGTGCGGATGACATGCCTTTCATGAGACTGGGGCTGACGGATGGGATGGATGGTATGTTGTATGTGCATGGTGTGTCTGTGTGTTTGATGGGTTCAGTGGTGTTCGTGTGCATTTCTGTTGTTCCGCTCTGTTGCGTCTAGTGTTGTTTGTCTTACATAGGCGTAGTTGTGGGGTGTGTGGTTGACAGGCAGTAGGGGCTACATGGACAGGACTTCAATGGTGTTTCGGTTGTGTGTGATGAGTTGCACAGTGGCTGCCGTGTGGGACTATATTCAGTGTGGCTTGTGCATGCAGACGTGGCTCCTTGGGTGTTGCTATGTCTGTGATGGGTCATGTGGGGTGTGAGTCTGCTGTTCATGTCCGTGTGCACATTGTTCACTTGTTCGTGACGGTGGGCGGTGCTGCATGTTCGTGTGCTACGTGACATGTCCCATGTGTTGGTGGTGTTATGGTCCTCATGCCTCCAGTAATCCAGCCCTGTCCAGTTTCCCACCTGCAAGTTGTTCGTGCGTGCACTGTACTGGATGCCACATGGCTCTTAGCGGGGGTGCTCCATGTTGCAGGTCTGTGGGGGTGGGGGGGTGTAGTGGGTCGTGGGGGTGGCTGTACACCCACTGACACCGATTGCTGTGGACCGTGATGTCTGCCTTTCGGCTGTCGTTGTGCACTGCGGTGGCTGACACGTGGGTGTGGGGTGTGGGGGATGCTCCTCCTTGCTGTGCTGTGGGACTGGGGCCTGGTGTGTGTTGTACTTGGGCTGTCCACCGTCCCACCCACTGCACTTTGTGTTCCTGCCACTTACCTGTTACTTGTCAGTTGGTGCAGCTGTGGCGGACACATGGGTGTGGTGGGTGCTCGTTGTAGCGCTTCTGGCATATTTGGGGACCTGTTGGTGGTTACGTGGCTGGCTTAGTGTACACATGTCCCCACGCATCTTACAGTTGTTCGGTTTGGCCTGTGTGTGGTAGTGTCTGTTGCATGTGCGTGTGATGTGTTGTGTATTGTGTGCTGGACATGGGGGTGTTTGTCCCTGGGAGCTGTGGCATGGTGGTTGCGCATGTGTGTACATAGCGGTGTGCTGGTATACATTAGTTTGTACTTACCAGCCTCCACTCCCCCTGCTAATCCGGCGAGGATCTCCGGATGGATTACGACTCGCACCTTCTCCTCCCACGCTTTGAAGGTCTTAAAGAGCGCGGGATTCCCTCCGCCAGTGACGGCAGCCAGCTCTCTGTTTTTGCCCTCCTTCTTCTTGACCAGGCTCTTGACGTCATTCCAACGTTTGTTAATCTCGGTTCTGTTCCTGGGCAGGGTCCCGACTGCATTGACCTGGTCTACGATCCGGGTCCACATTCTGTTTCTGGTGGCTAGTGGTGTGTGCTGGACCATGTTCCCATAGATTTGTGGGTACACCTTGATGATCTCGTCGACCATGACCGTCAGCTCCATGGGCGTGAACTTGGGCATCCTTTGTGGTGCCATGGTGTTTGTGGTGCTGGTGCGGTGTGTGTTGTGTAATGTGCAGGGGGTTTGTGGTGCCGGTGTTTGGTGGTGGTGGTGGTGGTGGTTGTGATGTGTGCGTTTCTGTGGTGTGCTGCTGTCCTTGCTGTGTCACTGTGTCCTCTCCTCTCCTCTCTGGTTTGCAATGTAGCAAGGGGTTGTGGTCTGTGGGAGTGCTGCTTTTGTACTCACCTATGTGGGTGTGTCCTCATGGTCTGTTGTTTTCAGGTGTGTTGTGTCTGGGGTTCTGGCCTTTGTATTTTTTGTTTGTCCGGGGGGTGTTTTCGGGATGTGTACTGTGCTTGTGTATTTGTGCGTGCCTTGCTGTGTGGACTTGTTGGCCATGTTGTGTGCTATTGGTTTTGTGTGCGGATGGTTTCTGTGCAGGTACGTGGGCGCCATGGCTTCTGCCGTGTCGATTCTCATCGGCGTTGTTTGCGCTGGCGGGCGGTATATTTGTTGTTTTTCCGCGCTCATGGCGGTGCGATCGTAATTTCACGTGCGGTGTGTCGGCCGTGTGGGCGGGCGGTTTTGTGTTGTCGTGCGTGTTTCCGTCCGTGGCGGGCGGTTTGACTCCGACTCGGACGATGGCGGGCGGTATTTTGTATGATTTTTCCGCCGATGGCGGTTTTCAGTTTGTGTACTCATAATGGCGTGGTCGGTGTTCAGGCGGTGTGTGCGGGCGGATTTTTGCCGCTTCCATGCCTGGCGGATTTTTTTACGCCGGGTATCGTAATGTGCCCCTTAGTGAATTAATAACTGCATGATTTAATCTTGAGTTTGATGTATTGTTTATTACTTTACAGATATACAGTTTTGAAAAACAAGAAAATCTACAATGCCTTACAAAATGCAAAAAAGAAAGAAAGAGAGGAAACAGTATTATCAACTTCAAAGTAAAATGGACAAACAAAATAAGGTGGAGAATGTGCAGAGGGAAAAAAGAGAAGCTTGTAAGAGAACTAAACAGTTTCTGCGAAAAATATGTTGTAAAACTCAGAATGTGAGTACAGTCTTATCTTAAAATAGAATTTGCACATCAAGTGGAAAAAAGCAAAGAGTACGTGTTTCACAGAATAGGAAATGTTCTAAGAAATCAGAGAGTTTCTATTGGAGACAGAAACAGTTTAAGGAGTAAAGAGTTAAAATATTTTGCACTAGGGTAATGCAACATTTTCAGAAAAGAATGAAAAAATATGAGAGAAGTGATATATTTAAGCAAAAACAAAATCTTGAGAATGTTGTAGAGAAAGCATTTGCTTTGAAGAAGAAAGTATTTATATTAATATTGAATAGAATGAGGACACTACAGAAAACAGTGTAGTGTATGAAGAAAAGAAGTGCTAGAAAAGGTTTATTAATAGAACTAATTTTTGCAATTTTTTTTAAGTTGAATGGAAGCATACGTCTAGTACAGATGCTTATTTCAATGAGGAAAGCTATTTCTGAGAGAATACGCCAGTGCATGCTGTTGATTTAAGTAGTCGTTGTTATGAAGTACATGATGGTACTCCTGTTGCAAAAGAGGAGATGTTCTTAGGAATGGAGAGGAAGTGATAGCTGAAGAGGTGCAAGGAAGACATAGACAGGCCCCAGTTTACAAATGGAACTGCAGTCGCATTTGTAGTATTCGTCAGGAATCAACTGATTTATTACTGAATTTCGTATGGGACTTTCCATGCAGAAGTTTGAAAAAGAAAATTTCTATTTTGCAAGGATTAGATCCATATAAAGTTAGGAAATATAGTAATTTACAAGGACATTCCCTGCATTTCTTTCAAAGAAAGTTTGTAGTAGCATGTTTCATCATTTCAGGATGTTAGCTGTTCACCGCTCCAAAATACGAACTTGGGTTGGAAGACTTTAGCATGTGAAAACTCCTACTTTATGTTCAGGAGAGATGAATAGATGTTTATTTTATGGGACACTAGCAGAGGTTGAGAAATTTTGTGCAGATATTCAGTATCAGTTGTTTGGTCCAGAAACAGAGTTTAGGGAAAATGAAGAGTTGGTAGCTGGAGGTGTAGAGGAAGAAGATACAGAAATTACAACTTAAAACTTTGCTCAAGAGATTGCAAAGTTTAACAGAGTTTACTCAGAAAGACCAAATTCTGTTTGTATTTGTTTGTAACACACTCACTAAAAAACACAAACTCTGAATCTTGTTGTGGACTCTAAATGTGAAAAACAGAACAATGATAAGTGGCAAGAGTTTGGTGCATATTTCTATCTTGAGGAAAGATTTGATTTGACTACAGCGCAGATTATCTGTAAGTACTGGTATCATGAATTAGAGAATAATAAAATGCCAGCTAGTAGTATACATAACAAGTTAGAATTTATATCCATTCCACAAGAGCATTGAATGTTTATGAATCAAATCTCGTACAACGCATACATCCTTTTCAAGCAATAGTTTGTATGGAGACAAAGACAGGGAAATCACCTCCAACTGAGCCCCAGAGAGGACTAAAAGAAAGAGTTGTGTATTTACCTTTGGATTTTAAGAAGAATATTGAAACTGTAGGAGTAGTTAGAGAGACAGAAGAACCACTTATCATTTTAGTAAAAGGGGTTCCAACAAAGAATAAAAAAAATTGGCAAGAGTTAGTATATGTTAATAAAGTTAAAAAAAGCTACATTATACCTTGTTGAAAATAATATTTACTATAGAAATGTTGATGTTGCTGAAAATGACATTTGCATACAATATGAAACCTTATCATCATGTGAACAGATTCAAAAAGTGGATCAATTTAGATCAGAAGAAATGTATGAACAATATAGCATCCACCCTTTGCATTCTAAAGAAGTCATTGGTGATGCTATTGAATTGTTTCAAATGAAGCAAACAAAAGGAAGTCCCTTAAGTGCCTGGGAAAAAAAGCTTAGAGGCCCATTACTTTCAGCAACTGTTTCCCAATGTAGTTGGTGGATTGTATTATGACCATCCTGTACAGATACCAGCAGCTGAATACCACTCAACACGATTATACTGAGAGAATCTAAGATTTCATCAGTGCTTTCCACATATATTTCATCTTCTGTTTGAAAGTGATTTGTCTTGACTTTCTTATGCTGTGAATCATATATTGAAGACAAAAGCGAATCTTCAAAGTTTGTCTGCAAGGCAATTTGTTGATAAAGTTCAAGAAAAAGATGAAAACTTGGAATATAACTTAATGAATTTGATGGCATGCCAATGTGTAACAAATGAGTATTGGTATTGTCATCATGGAGAACTCACATGCATGTTGACAAACCTAGGAGCACCTATTTGGTTTATTACACTTAGTTTTGCTGAATACGCATGGAATGATCTGCTTTAATTTTCGAGAGGGACAAATTCAAATATTCAAATATTGAGGACATTAATGTAAAAACAGCAGGAGAACTTTGGTCTTTGGATCCTGCTGATGCTTGCATATATTTTAACCACAGATTCCAAGCCATGCTGTCTTTCATCTGTAAAGAAAGTAATCCTCCACTTGGTGAAGTAACTGATTATTTTTGGGTGTAAAGAGTACCAAGCAGGAGGTGCTCCTCATATTCACGTGCTGTTATGGATAAAAGATGCTCCAAAATTTGGAACAGAGAGTGATGAGTGTGTGCTTTCTTTCGTAGAAAAGTATGTGGCGTGAGCCATCCTGAAACACACTAGTGACAAAGACCTGAGACAAGTTCTGCGGTTTCAAACACACAGATGTGGGAATACTGCCACAGAAGATCCAGATCTTAAGGAAAATTTTACACAGGATGTCATTTTGGATTCCCACGACCTGTTATTTCACAAGGCAGAGTGAACAGTTTTTTGTCTGCAGTGAGACATGCAGTGAGACATGCAGTAATATGAAAGTCACTGAAAAACACATACAATTTCAGAAGAACAGAGGTATCCAAATACATTAGTGATTACAATGCAGTCATTCTGAAAATGTGGAATGCAAATATGCACATACAAATTGTTGCAGACAACTCTAGTGCTGTTGCCCGATATGTCACATCATACATTACAAAATAAGAAAAGACTGAGATGAAAGAGATGTGGCAAGAGATTAGTGCAGAAAAGAGTCTAACAAAAAAGTTGTACTGCTTCAGTTTAAAAATGTTATTGCATAGGGAGATTGGTTCTTATGAATGCTCGGATAGGTTGAGCTTGGCAAGTTTCTGCTCTAAGTCTAGGGGAATAGTTTGGGTATGTTTAGTCCTTACAAGTACACGAAATACAGTGTTAACTTATTTTCCAGAAATTCAGTATCTAGAAAAGTTTGACCTGGAAAGTACAGATATAGTAAAAACAAATATGTTGGATACATACTATTCTTCAATACTACAGATACAGAAGCAATGTACCAATAAATCAATCAATCATGGATTTATAGACTGCACTACTCACCCGGGCGGGGTGCGGGTAGGTCCATGGTCATCCGAAAAGCCAGGTCTTGAGGTCATTTTGGAATAGGTGCAGTGTCAGGCTTCATCTGATGCTGAGGGGGAGTTCATTCCAGGTCTTGTCCACGATGTAGGAGAAGGATCTGCCACCCGTTCTGGTTCTTTACATTTTAAACAAGTTGTTAGAATTTAGAACAGTAGACAACCATTTCTTTTAAACTCTGTGCAAGTTGCTGTAATGGTGGTATTTCCAGAAGGATGGTTGGGCGTAGTTGACAATCCCCTTGTGTCAGTAGAAGATGGCACATTCTGCTTCAGGATTCTTAAATATTCATGTTCATGGCTGCTGCTGATGGGCTACCACATTGAGGATACCTCTGGAAAGCTGTTTCCTAAAGAGGTTACATTCAATAAATATATCTGGCAGTAGGTTTTTGCCTCCTGAAGTTACAACCAGCGTAAGAGTTTCACAGGATGAAAGTGTCTCTTTTGGGTGTGGTTTTTCACAAAATTATAAGTGTAGTTAAACGGGAAGCACTGGAAGTGAAGGTTTTCGTTTTATTATTGAATTACATTTAAATGGTTTTCAATATGTTATAATAGAGTTATAATACTGGTAATATATCTGTATATAGTTACATGAAGTTCTAATAGTTGTATGTAAATTATAAATGTTGTTTAATTGTTTGTTTGAAATATATTTATAATTGTCTATATTTTGTTACGATTGTTAGTTGTTTTTCATCTATTTTTCAATTCTATCTACTGGGTTATACAGCTTTTTCCATAGTTGTTTCTAATTTGATGTTATTGTTTTTGTACTATTTACAGTTCTCTGACACTTATATTTCCAAAAATGTAACACTTTCTTATTTCTGGGCACACACTGATGTCTTCACAGAGACACACAGTTCAACACTGATGCATACACTAACTCACCCAAGTAACCATTGAAGCATACACTAACACACCCAGGAATTCACTGATGCATCCACTCACATATTCAGCAACTCACTCATACACACACTGAGACACTCGAGACTAACTGATACATGTACTATAACACCTAAACACACACCAAGCCATTCAGTAACACATTCACAAACTTATCTATACACACCCTGAAACATCCTAGGAATGACTGATACATATACTGACACTCATGCACACACTCATGCCTTTACTCACTCACCTTATGTTCGTGGTTTCTCTTGATGTGCTCCCACATCGATGATGTACCTTAACTGTACTTTTTCATAGTACCTCTAGAAGCTTGTTTCCCACAGAGCTTGCACTAAACTATGAGGGGCAGATTTACAAGCCCCTTGCGTGACTTTTGCACTGCAGTTGCGTCACTTTTTTGACGCAAAAGCGGTGCAAACAATGCGGCCTATTTACAACGTGACGCATCTAGGGAGATGCGTCACATTGTAAAGCCCTGCGTCACATTATACCTGCGTCAGGTATAATGTATGCAGGGTGGGCGTTCCCACGCAGGAAGGCCTCGTAAAAGTGACGCAGTGAAATCTACAAGATTTCACTGCGTCAGTTTTAGGACGCCACTGCGTCAAAACCTTACGCCTGCTTGAAGCAGGCATAAGGAGTAACGCAGTGTATTGGTAATAGGCCTCAACACGCATTGCTGGAGTTGCGTCGTGCTTGCGACACGACTCCAGCAATGCATGACTTTTCCGCCAACAGATGCGTCAGAATTTCTGACGCATCTGTCAATCCTTGCGCCATAGTGCGCCGTATTGTAAATACGGCGCATCTATGGTGGCGCAAGGGTTTCTAAGGGTGGCGCAGGGAAAGTGACGCATCTATACAGATGCGTCACTTTCTTGTAAATCTGCCCCTGAGTGCTTATTTATCTGCAGAAGGCACAGCAAAACACTTTTTCAGATCACTCCATACACTTATAACATATACATATACACACACACACACACATTATCTACTGGCGGTCGCCAGTAGATAGTTATAGTTAGGACCTATTTTCCATAGGAAATCCGCGACATTCTATTTGAAATAACTCTTGCGTCGGTTGACGAATCTTCGCGAAATTTTCAAACTTTATGGCCCGCTCCGGTCCGCTCCTACCCTGAAAGTCTCAGGGTGATTCGTCAAGTGGGGGCCGAGGAAAAAGGGGGGTCCCAAAACGTGTTTTCCCCATTCATTTTCCCATAGGAAACTTTAGACACGGCTACAGCCCGAACTGCTGAACGGAATTACACCAAATTTGGCAAAGAGGTAGTTCTTGGTTCAGAAAGAACCCTTTTGTTAAATGGTGTAAATCCGTTCAGTAGTTGCGAGAGAAATTAAAAAATAAGAGTCAAAAATCAATTTCCCATAGGAAACTTTATGCAAGGCTACAGCCCGAACTGCTGAACGGAATTACACCAAATTTGGCAAAGAGGTAGTTCTTGGTTCAAAAAGAACCCTTTTTGTTAAATGGTGTAAATCCGTTCAGTAGTTGCTGAGAAAATCAAAAGTAAAAACACATATATATCTGGGCGGAGCCTAACCACACATGTCATCGTGAGATCTGATTGGCTGTCAGCACTTCATCCTGGAATTGCTGGCAGCCATCTTGGGACCAATATAAATGATAGTACCCCATTGAAATGCATTGTAGTGAATCGAAGATTTTGAGGGTTACCAAAAGGAGAACTATAAAGGGTGATAACAGACTTTAGTTACATTAGAATTCATTTGTTGATGGTACCATACTAATTTCAGGAATTGTGGTGTGTTCTAAGGTGATTTTACCCTGTGAAAAACCTTCTGCTGGGATATCATGAATCATGTTTGAGAGAAAACTATTTTCACATGCTTGTCCCATACAGTTTTGGAAGGTGCTCCAGAAGCTAAAATGAGAGCATATTTTCTGTAAATTCACATTATCTTTCTCAGTCATGTGAGAATGAAGTCTGACATTCTCAGTAAAACATGTACATCCAACAAGGGCAGAGACTGTCAGTTGATTCCTTTGTGTTCTACTGCAGCTTCCCAGAGTGTTCTAAAGAACAACTAGAGTGCTAACAGCCTTACTTATGACAAAAGTATGGCACACCTGAAGCCATCTTGATTGGAATAAACTGGTAACACTTAAAACATTTAATTTAAAAAGGAACAAAATGATGGGGTTCATCTTGTCATAGAAATTATGGTTAGTGCTCTGGAAAGAAAAATTAGGACATGTTTCAAGTGTGATCTCAAATATCTTCCTGTTATATTTCAACAGGAGCAGCCTGTCAGTTGATGCCTTTGTGTTCTACTGCAGCTTCCCAGAGTGTTCTAAAGAACAACTAGAGCGCTAACAGTCTTACTTATGACAAAAGTATGGCACACCTGAAGCCATCTTGATTGGAATAAACTGGTAACACTTAAAACATTTAATTTAAAAAGGAACAAAATGATGGGGTTCATTTTGTCATAGAAATTATGGTTAGTGCTGTAGAAAGAAAAATTAGGACATGTTTCAAGTGTGATCTCAAATATCTTCCTGTTATATTTCAACAGGAGCAGCCTGTCAGTTGATGCCTTTGTGTTCTACTGCAGCTTCCCAGAGTGTTCTAAAGAACAACTAGAGCGCTAACAGTCTTACTTATGACAAAAGTATGGCACACCTGAAGCCATCTTGATTGGA